>OZ034801.1:74202688-74650188 GCA_964028335.1 Altica lythri | reverse complement strand
GTTTGTTAGCTATAATAACATTTTGATTCTTTAAAATTTTTGATATTTTTGGTGTGATATCTTTGATAAATGGAACTCCAAAATATTTTTTAAGGGTTATTTTGTTATCAGGTATGTGTTCAACTAACTCTCCAATCCGCACATTACTGGTGGAAAAAATTAATTTGTTTAATAACTTAATAGGATATGAGTTCTCTCTAAGTAAATTCATAAGGTATTTTAAACTGTTATGTTTGAGTGTTGGATGACATATTTTGGTGATTCTGTTTTTCATAGCTAAAATTAAGTTGATTTTCATTTTATATGGATGGTAAGAATGGTAATTAATGTATCTACCTGAACTCGATGGTTTACGATACCAGTCAAGCAAGATCACATTATCATTACCTCTTATTACTCTAGTGTCGAGAAAGGGGACACTGTTGTTGTTATCTTCCCTTTCTATTGTAAATTTTAAATGTTCGTCGTAATTATTAAAGATGTTTAATATTTCAGCTTCACCTGTAACAGGAATCGCCGATAATATGTCATCAACAAACTTTTTTAAAAAAGGTAATTGATAACTCAGCTTAGGAATACACTCAAAGAGTAAATCATCCATAATGTACTGTGCCAAAATTGGAGAGGTCTTCGAACCCATAGGAGAACCGAAATGTTGTTTATAATAAGTTCCGTTAAAAAGGAAACAAGTATTATCAAAGACAAATTTAACCAATTCTAAGAAATTAGATTTTTTAATATCTGTATGGTTAGCAATATTATTCCAATGTTTATTTAAACTTTTTTCTACTAATGCCCAAGAAATGTTGGTGAAGAGGGATTGTACATCAAGACTGATTATTACATATTTACTAGGAAGTTTAAAATTATTAATTAAGCTGGCGAATTCAAATGAATCAGTTATGTAATAATCATTGTTCCTGTTATAAGAATTGGCAAGAATATCAGTGACCAGTTTAGCAATTTTTGATGTTGCACAATCAACAGAAGAAATGATAGGTCTCATACAAAGTTCTGGTTTGTGAATTTTAGGAAGTGAATAAAACTTAGATATTACTGAATTATAGATCATATGGTTACTGGCTGTTTCTGCACTAATTTGTTTTTTATTTTTTAATTGTGAAATTAACTTATTGGCTTTTTGTTGAATAGTTGATGTAGGGTCTTTGTTAATAACTTTGTAATAAGTCTCATCTTCTAATAAATTTTTTGACAATTGAATGTATTGTTCTTTTAACATTGCTGTGGTAGTGTTACCTTTGTCTGACTTAACTATATAAATGTTAGGATGTTCTTTAAGAAACTTTTTTGCTATTATAAAACAATGAATAATGTATTGATTTTTATTATTAGAATTATGAATGAAATTTGTTATTACATTAGTGACCTGAGATGTATAAATGTTTTTTAGTTTGGAATCATCAACTTTGGTCATCATATATTCAACATCTGCCAACAAGTTTTTTAGTGAAACATCCCTAGTAGTAGGGGGTAAGCAAAATTTTGGACCTAGAGCTAGAATTTTAATTACTTCCTTTGGAAATTCTATATCTGTTAAGTTTTTAAACCATCTATCTTGGGTTTTATATCTAACAAAGCTTTGTTGTTTAAATTTTTTATTTTTTTTAAATTATTTTGTTTAATTGTGTGGAATTCTTTGTTAAAATTAGTACGTTGTTTATTTTCAAATTCAGTAATTAAATTTCTAGGTACTGTTTCACTAATTTTTTCAATAATTTGGCTGACATGATGTTCAAGCCACTTAATTTTCTTATTAACAATTTTAATTTCTAAATTAATGACTTTGTTATTCAACCTGTGATAGAAGTTGTCGACAATTTGTCCCATATGTCCATCTTCAACTTGTAGATTGTCTGTGATTTTTCTTGTTTGGTTGTCTATATGTGCTGGAAGTAATCCTTTGTTTTTACAGTTGAGTAAAAAAATTCTTCGATTCTTTTGTGATGCAAGTTTCTTGGTGTTAGATGCCCATGTCTTGAAATGTGAAGCAGTGATAGGCCCGTATTGATTACTGATGTCTTCAAAAAAAACCATTTTATCTAAAAAAGTAATCCGAAAGGAAGTCACGGCTGCATCCTGTTACTTAACCCTTTGTTGTTTAACGTAGTCAGCCGTGACTTCCTCTCGGATTACTTTTTTAGATAAAATGGTTTTTTTTGAAGACATCAGTAATCAATCACATTTCACTGCTTCACATTTCAAGACATGGGCATCTAACACCAAGAAACTTGCATCACAAAAGAATCGAAGAATTTTTCTACTCAACTGTAAAAACAAAGGATTACTTCCAGCATATATGGACAACCAAACTGCATTTCATGTCCTATGCCAATGTGAAGGCCTTGCAAGGACGCGGTATCTAGTACTGGGAGAGGAGAAACCGGCTGCTCCAAGTTATGCGGAGTGGCCACTGTCAAGGCTATTAAGTCTCATTAAGAGGGCAGAGCTGGACAAGGTGCTCTAATCCTATTCCACAGATAATGGGTGTTCACAATAGATCTGCAAAGGTCGCAGTGATATAGGCTAACAGCCAACCCAAAAATATCTATCCTATTAAGTTATTAAACAAATTAATTTTTTCCACCAGTAATGTGCGGATTGGAGAGTTAGTTGAACACATACCTGATAACGAAATAACCCTTAAAAAATATTTTGGAGTTCCATTTATCAAAGATATCACACCAAAAATATCAAAAATTTTAAAGAATCAAAATGTTATTATAGCTAACAAACCAGTTAAAACTGTAAAACAAAGATAAAACTGATAAAATGCTCAGGGCAAATGTTGTTTATGAGGTGAAATGTAATGATTGTGAATTATTGGGCAAACTTCTAGAAGACTTAAAGATCGAATAGTTTCACATAAGAGTGATATAAGACTTGGTAAGGAATCTTGTGCACTAGCAACACATTGCATTGAAATAGGTCATAGAGCAAATTTTGAAGATACAACAATTTTGGCATGTGAAAAAAATGGTTTCAAAAGATGTTTCTTAGAAATGGTTCACATCAATAACAACCCTAATTCAATTAATAAAAAAACTGACACACAGAATTTAAACATAATTTACTCTAACATATTACATATAGAAAAGTCTTTACAAACTAATAACAATTCAGTTTTAGATTTATCAGAAACTATATAAAATTGCTTAGAATTGTTTTTGATGTTGGGTGCGGGGTTACTACCAACTAGTCTTGAGAGGTTGAGAGTGACCCTGACCCCAATATCAAAAAACAACTAACTATCTATTTGCATTTAACACAGAACGTTTCTGTACAATAAAAAGAAGAAGAGATTTGAAAATTTGACATGCCAAGTTTGTAACAAACTTCAAGGTTTGAAAAAAACATTTCCGTTAGACCACATGTGAATTTTAGTAATCCAATTTTGTTTCAAATTGTACTGTGAAAAAAGTAATAATGTGTTGTTAATATCATTCAATAATGTGCTCATCATTTTTCGTTTGTATGCAGTTTTTTATAATTAATCTCAACTTACAGTAAGTAGTTGTTAAAAGTTCTTTTAAAAAATTTTTTGTATCCTATTATGAATTGTATTAAAGTAGTAATAGTTCCTTTTTTTCACTTTATTGTAGTTGTGACTGAAGAAGGAATAAAGTCATTCCGAAAGCTCTCACTAAAGTAAAAAGAGTGTACTTTTTTCATCCTACTGGCTGCATCCTGTTACTTAACCCTTTGTTTTATATATATATATATATATATATATATGAAAAAGTCTATTGGGTATGCAGCAACAATAATGAAACAGAGTACTCTTTCAAGTGTTTATTCCGAGCTTTCGGCCAATATTACAGCCATCTTCAGGGATCTACAATATTAATCAAGAGCGTAATTTATAATAAAATAGTAAAAAATATAAAAACTTACAACTTGGGGAGGTTGTATCCATAACGATGTTAGTAAAAATATTACATGTAAGTATCTGGATCCGGTTACACTAATTATACTTAATTTCCACTTGGTGATAATTAGATTATTACAAATACCAATTCTATTGTCTAAGTTACAGGTTATATTACCAACTAATGGTACCAAGGTGAGAAAACCAAGACTAAGTCTCAAAACCACAAAAAAACAGATAATCTGTATTAACACAAAACAAGATGTAAGCATCCGTATCAAGAAACGAACTTTGAAAAAATTTTTGAAAAAATTAATCGTTTTTCTCAAACTGAGATGCATGAGTAGCATAAATTGAAAAAAAGATGACATTAGCCATGACAATCTCAAGTAGTACCAACTACATAAAAAGAGGGGTAGGCAATTTTTAGAGATTAGGATTGACAACAATTATTTTTAAAAATACAAAAAATATTACATTATTATTCATAAAAATGGAAGTTAAAATCTAATTTTAAAATTAATTATGTTATGAAGAATAATAAAAATTTTTTTAACAGTTATAGTTTATCAGTCATAGTTGACATTAGTATTTTAAAATTTATTATGTTTAAAAAATAAAAGAAGAAGAGAAAAGCAGTACAATTATTAACATCAATTTGATTATTATTTAAGTTAACAAAATTACTTTAATCTGAGATATGAGCTAAATTTCGACAGTCTAACGATAACAAATATGAAAACATTTCATTAAGGTGGCCTATATCAGATTTATGGTTCATCGCGAGAGGTTGTTTGTTAATATAAACCATTTCCATGAAGAGCCTTCTAGCAGTGTTTCTTTCTTTGCAAAGGATGCTAACATTATTATAATCAATGCGATGATCATTGGTAAGGACATGTTCTCCCAATGCACTACGTTCAGGGTGTAATCTACAGTCTGACTTATGTGAGGTAAGTCGGTCATTAAGGCGTCGAGAAGTTTGACCAATGTAAGTCAAGTCACAATCCATACAAGGTAAATTGTATACAACATCTGTGGTAGATAACAAGGGGGTTTTATCTTTAACTTTAGAGAAGATTCCATTAATGGTGAGCACAGATTTATAAGCTACTTTAGCCTGTACCAAAGGAAGTAAAATACGAGTTAGTGAAGGTGTTAGATCCCTAATATATATATATATAGAAGTGAACAAATACCTGAAGTAAAGAAATTAAACAAAGACTCGTATACCCAAATAATATTTGTTCACTTACCTTCTAATGGAGTCAAAAAACACTAGTACCATTGTATATATATATATATATATATATATATATATATATATATATATATATATATATATATATATATATATATATATAAATATATATATATATACAAAAGGAAAAAATTATTGGGCATGTACGCAAAAAGGATCAACAAGGCCACGAGTAGGAATGGTAACCGCAGACATGCATGTTTCTGGCTCATTAGCCGTCATCAGTGCGGCATAACCAAGTAGGGTATTGCACTTGGCTAATGAGCCAGAAACATGCATATATATATATATATATATATATATATATATATATATATATATATATATATATATATATTATAACATATATATAACTTGCTATGAATTTTATTATAAGTATATATGCTATAATTAAATTTTTTACTATGGAATTTAAACTTTTTATGAGAACTTTTTAATTAATGTAAATGAAATTTATATATGATTTTGAATATTGTTTTTATATTATTATGTCCCACAATACTTCTATCTCAGGGCAGAGTTCAAAACTTTAGAAAATTAAGTATTGAATTTAGTTATAACTTTGTTCTAAATATAATTTTTTTTATTTCAAATTGATTTAAATACCTTTTTTTTAACGCTTATGGTCCAACTGACGCACAAATTATTGATTTTTACTATAAAATTATAACATAACCTTAAAATTCGATTCTAAAATCAGTATTAGTGAATTGTGAAAAGTTTCAATGAAATTCTTGAATGAAATGAGAAATTCTGAATATTTAAAAATACAGTGAATTGCAAAATTATTTTAAAATTAAAATGAAAATGAAGTTAGTTGATACAATAACAGAAATAAAACACAGTTTATTAATCCTAAAATGCTGTAATTTGGGACAAATACCTCGACGCCGTCGGGGGTTATAGAGCCAGACTAAATCTCCAACTTGGTAACTCTTTTCCATTGTCCGTGTGTCATAGTACCTCTTTATCCGATCACTAGATAATTGTAGTTTTCCACGCACCAGGTTGTGTATATTCTCCATTCGATTCTGAAGGTCGGCGACATATTTTTCACGGGCCATTTCTTCACCAGGTTTACAACCAAACACCAAGTCACATGGTAGCCTCATTTCTCTACCGAACAAGAGCTTCGCAGGCTTTTGGCCAGTTGATTCGTTGATGGCCGATCGAATTGCCATTAGAAATAGTGGAATATGTCGATCCCAATCCCTCTGACAATCTGACACCACTTTTGACAGATAGTTAGTTATAGTCCGGTTCATTCGTTCCACCATTCCATCAGACTGAGAGTGCATCGCTGTGGTTCTCGTTTTGTGGATGCCTAATCTTTGGCAAACTTCTTGAAACAGCTTGCTCTCAAAATTTCTCCCTTGGTCTGAATGTAATTCTAGTGGTACCCCAAATCGGCTTACGAATTCTTCAACTAATATATTTGCTAAAGTGGTGGTTTCCTGATTGGGAACTGCATAGGCTTCAACCCATTTAGTGAAGTAGTCCATTACAACAAAGATGTACTTGTTTCCTACATCAGTCTGTGGAAGTGGCCCCAATACATCTACTGCGATTCTTTCAAAAGGACTTCCAACCAGGTATTGCTGCATTTCCGCTTTCGGTTTTCGGTGCGGACCGTTACTGGCAGCACATGTAGTGCATTTACGACACCAATCTTTAACATCATTAGTGCAATTTACCCAGTAAAATCTATCTCGGATCTTTTGCAGCGTTTTTGTGATACCCAGATGTCCTCCAGAACTATCATTATGCATCTGTTTTAAAATTTCCGGTACAGCATTTCTTGGGACCACTATTTGTTTCCTTGTTTCTGTGCCCTCGGAATTTTCTACCAGTCTTTTAACGAGCCCATCGTCCAAAATTAAAGAGTTCCATTGGGACCAGTATGCTTTTAAAGCAGGAGAGGATGAGGATATCTCTCTCCACAACGGACGACGGTCCATTCTCTTTCATTCCCGAATCCTTTTCAGAACGGGATCGTTTTCTTGTTGCTCTTTCATCATAGAGCTCTCGTCTTCTGGCACAACCTTTACTAAGGCAAGTTTTTCCTCGTTCTGCTCTATACGGGTACAATGTGGGCACTCTGGTCGACATGGTCTTCTGGAAAGTGCATCAGCATTACGATGTGTTGTTTCAGGTCTGTGCTCGATTTCAACATCATATTCCTGCAGTTTTTCGAGCCATCTTGCTATCTGTCCTTCTGGGTTACTAAAGCTAAGTAACCACTTTAAACTAGCATGGTCCGTTTTGATCAGGAATTTTCTGCCATACAGATATTTATAAAAGTGTTCGACGGATTTTACAACTGCTAACAGTTCCCTCTAAATTAGACAGTAGTTCTTTTCCGCTTTCGATAAAGTTTTGCTGAACTGACCAACCACTCTTTCCTTACCATCTTGTAGCTGTGACAAGACGGCTCCAATTCCCACATTGCTGGCGTCGGTTTCCAGAATAAGCTTACCATCAGAAAGTGGATAAGCAAGAACAGGTGCTGACGTAAGCTGTTTCTTCAATATTTCAAACGCCTCTTGACATTCCTGATCCCAACAGAAGGACTTATCTTGTTCTGTCAAACGTGTCAAGGGTTTGGCGATGTCTCCAAAATTCTTGACATATCGTCGGTAATAGGAACAAAGACCCAAGAAACTCCGGAGCTGATGTTTGTCGATAGGGATTGGCCATTCCTGAACGGCTTGTATCTTAGCGGGATCAACAGCAACGCCATCCTTGCTTACGTTATGTCCTAAATAGTTGACCTGTCTCTGGAACAAGTGGCATTTTTTAACATTCAATGTTAGATTAGCGTTCTGTAATCTTTTAAAGACTTCTTTCAGGTTAGATAAATGTTCCAAGGTCTTGCCCATTATGATGATATCGTCTAGATAAACTAGACAAGTTTCCCATGACAAACCCCGCAGGATGTTCTCCATTAGCCGTTCAAACGTCGCAGGAGCATTACAGAGGCCAAACGGAAGGACCGTGAATTGCCACAACCCGGATTCACTGGTAAAGGCAGTCTTTTCTTTGTCTGCAGGATTCACTTTACCTTGCCTGTATCCGCTTTAAGGTCCAAGGTAGAAAACAAAGTAGAACCCGCCAAAGCGTCGAGGGCATCATCAATCCTTGGCAGAGGATAACTGTCCTTCTTAGTGACATCATTTAGCTTTCGATAGTCGATAAAACCGCATTGATCCGTCTTTCTTTCACACTAATACCACAGGAGAAGCTCACGGACTACTGGATGGTTCGACTATGCCATTTTAAATCATTTCTTCAAGGGCTCTGTCTGCTTCTTCCTTCTTAACTTGAGGCATACTTCGGGGTACCTGTCGAATTGGACTTGCATCACCAGTGTCAATTCAATGTTGTACAACATCAGTTCTTCCCAGTTTACTTTTAGATCCAAATACAGCACGATAACGATAACGATAAAGTAGATCTCTTACCTGATTCTTTTCTAATTTTGACAAAGAGGGATCTAATTTTGTCATTAATTGTTCAATTTCGTTGGTCTCATCTGTTTCTGTAACGTTTATCTTGTGAATTATGGCCGTTACCGGTTCTAAACTTCCCATTTCCGTGTCCTTCCGGAGAAGAACTGGATGATCGTTCAAGTTAATAACTCGGATGGGTACCTCTTTGGCGTATCTAACAAGAGTCTTACCCACAAGGAGTCCTTTTCCCAATTCATGGTCATGGTTCTTCGGCTCTATCATGGCTGGGGCACCATCTGGCTCCAGTCCATCCAACCGCGCTGTTACGACACATTCGCAGCTCGCCGGAAGTTCGATATCATCGATTAGCTTAATCGAGGCATTGTCAACTCGTCTTCGGTGCAGGAATATTTCCTCATTATCAGTACGAAGGATACGTCTCCGAAGATCCAAATGAAAATCACAGTGGAGCATAACGTCCATACCCAGAACAACATCTTCATCAACGTCAGCCACCAGCACCGAGTGAACAAGAGAGGTTGAACCAAACTGTAGCGTCGCTTGTATCTCACCGTAGACTCTAGCAGATTCTCCGGTAGCGGTACACAGTCTCCAACTGGTAGGCAACATCTTATTTCGCATAATGATGATTGGTCGGACGATAGTTTTCGTAGCTTCAGTGTCTACCAGTATGCTAATATTCTTCCCATCAATGAGGCCATCTACATATAAGCTGTCCACGTGATGTCGCAGAGTTGCCAATTTAATGGTGTGAGGGGCCCCAGGACTGTTTGGGGTCGATGTCGCCCTCCAGGAGTCGACCCGTTTAAAGTTTTTTTGCTGTTGGGGTACTTTAGCAGGGGATTTTTCTTTTTGAGGACAAGTATTTCTTATATGGCCTAGTGCTTCGCAGTTCCAGCATCTTACTGAGCGCCTTTTTTTTGGAGATAACTGCAGTAACCTCTCCACTACTGCTTCGACGTCGCTAACGGAATGAACGGCATGGTAGTAGTTACCGGTGCCTTTCCTTAGTCGAGCAACTCCACGTGAGGCCTCGGTCGCTGCATCAAGCTCCAGGGCAATGGACAAGGCGTCCACTAGAGACTTCGGCCGCGCCAATCGTACAGCCTGCTGCAACTCGACGTCTCGAAGACCATCGGTGAAGGTTTGGACTGCCAGGCACTCCAGGAAATCCTCCGCTGCATTTGAATACGCAGGTCGTACCATTCTTGCTACTTCCGCTTCAAATTCCTGGATAGTCTCTTTATTTTTCTGCTTTCGGCTCTTTAACTGCATTCGGTACACCGGTTGTAGATGAGTTTGACCATAACGCATCTCTAGACGATTCACCAATAACTCGAAGTTGTCAGCTTCATCCGGTGTCAATGATTGCAAGACGTCTAAAGCTTCGCCTCGCAGAGCTACGGTTAGGGACAATGCCTTCTCCTGGGATGACCATCCATTAGCTCTGGCCGCTGCGTCGAATTGTTTCAAGTAATTTGGCCAGGAAGTCTTCCCGTCGAAGGTCGGGGCTTTTATCGTCGTTCGTACATGGGTCGTCTCCTCGCTTCTTTGTCGTTCTACGTCTGCGGGGCAGGTTTCCATCCTTCCTGCATCTCCGTCGCCGTGGTGGATGGTTTGGTTTTGTAGACAAGCTTCCAGTTCTTGTTTAAGCTTTTCTATCTGGGACTGCATTTGTTGGTTGATCTCGCCTCTGAAGTTGGCCACTTGCTGATTTTGCTCCTCTCGCAAGTTGGTCACTTGCTGATCCAAGTTGTTTACTTGCTGATTCAAGTTGGCCACTTGCTGATTTTGTTCGTCACGAAGATGTGATATTTGCTGGGGTAACGAACTGGAAAACTCATCTGATATGGTAGACATCCGTTGTGATAGCTCCTCTTGCTGGCTCTTCATCTGACTGGAGAGCTCCTCTTGCTGGCTCGTCAGTCGTCCTGATAGCTCCTCTTGCAGCCGGGAAAGTTGTTGAGTTTGTTCTTCTTGTTGGCTTGTAATTCGTTGTGATATCGGGGAAAGTTGTTGAGTTAGTTCAGAATTTGCTTTTTAAACTGGGTCTTCGAACTCCACAACGTCAGGGTCCATATTATTATCTAGGTAGTATTTACGGAGCCTTCTTAACAATACAGATTTGTTCCCAGTAGTTTCCAATTCTAATTCTTCAAACTCTCTTCTGAGCTCAGCCACCAATAGTTCATTTATCTTTTTTCCAGGCATTCTTGTATCTTCACCCCACACCTGACACCAATTTGAAACACTTATGGGGACTTTTACACAATTTATTTACAAAATTCTTAAGATACACTGAACTCTGCTGGATAACGTCTAAACTACTTGACAATACAATAAACTCTTGTGAATATTTGAACTTGAACTGACGTTAACTGCCCATACATCCCCATATATACAACTTTATTTAATCTAGTTAGTGTGTTTAGATCTTTCTAGAATTTTCTAGAAACATTATTTAAAATGGTCGGTTGATTTTTAGAAACTTCTAAAAATCAACTGTCAATAACAATCTTTCAAATTAAGGTCCCTGCCTTTACGGTTATCCCGTTACAGTACTATTCACCAGAGATAAATACCGATAATAATAAATTTTTAGAATACCGTTATACAAATAAATATTCACCAAACAATACCTTAGTTTACTTACTTTAATCCTGGATAATAAATACCAAACAAATAAAAAAAATTCAACTCTACCAAACAAATTATTCTTAACCAATGTTTATATTATCAAAATCTAAGTAATTTTTTTTTTTAATTCTCAATTATACTTTATAACAGAGCTCAACGTTTTAGATATTTAGAGCCCCACGTTTTTTTATTTAGAGCCCCACGTTTTTTATTTAGAGCCCCACGTTGGGCGCCAAAATTTATAACATATACAGGGTGTCCCAGAATTAACTACGGAAACTTCGTATACGTATTCCTTGATAACAAATAAGTAGGGTCTTTCCTATAAAAAAAATTTTTTTAGAGACTCCTGTCAGAGTTATAACCCTTTAAAGAGGGGTGGTAAAATACGGTTTTAATTTAATATCTTCTGATTGGTCCAAGATAAAAAATTAAAAATTTGGGTGAACATCATTTTTATAAAGACGCATTTCTTCTGCCACTTTTCACCTGCCCTACCCCATTCTAAGGGTGCAAATCAAGGAACCCCTCTTAATATTTTTTTTGTAACTTTCTTAGCAATTAATATTTGCAATAACAAAAAATTATTTTAGGAAGTTTTGATTATTTAGAAACTTTTTTGTTCCTTGTCGTTTTTTGCGAAATCGTTTCGGTTTGGAGTAAAAAAATAAAAAGTAGGACCATGTCAATTGCGTATCGTGTATCGCGATCAAGTAGCGCACATTTTACCACCCCTCTTTAAAGGATTATAACTCTGACAGGAGTCTCTAAAAAAATTTTTTTTATGGGAAAGACCCTACTTATTTGTCATCAAGGAATACGTATACGAAGTTTCCGTAGTTAATTCTGGGACACCCTGTATATAACTTGCTATGAATTTTATTATAAGTATATATGCTATAATTAAATTTTTTACTATGGAATTTAAACTTTTTATGAGAACTTTTTAATTAATGTAAATGAAATTTATATATGATTTTGAATATTGTTTTTATATGTCCCACAATACTCCTATCTCAGGGCAGAGTTCAAAACTTTAGAAAATTAATTATTGAATTTAGTTATAACTTTGTTCTAAATATAATTTTTTTTATTTTAAATTGATTTAAATACCTTTTTTTAACACTTATGGTCCAACTGACGCACAAATTATTGATTTTTACTATGAAATTATAACATAACCTTAAAATTCGATTTTAAAATCAGTATTAGTGAATTGTGAAAAACTTTCAATGAAATTCTTGAATGAAATGAGAAATTCTGAATATTTAAAAAGATAGTAAATTGCAAAATTATTTTAAAATTAAAATGATTTCTCTTTTCTACTTGTTAACTTCTCTTCCTTGCAGCAATATATAATCTTCTTGATACGATGCCTCTTCGTCTCGACTTTTCAATCTTTTAAAATTACTTTTTATATTCTTTCTTTCTTACCAAACACGTAGTACTGCTTCTTTTCAACTTTAATAATAATATTATCTCGTTCAGATCTCTTTTAACTCAATATTTCATGAAAAAACTCGAATTTTACTGCAGAACATTTATTAAAATCAGTCTTCTGCAAAGGCTACCAGGCAAGAGCGCGAGTCTCCAATCAACAAATTAACAATTGAATATCCCTAACAACCTAAATCATATACATTTCTATTCACAAACAAACTTGATTACATTCAAATAAAACAAATTATGCATACTAGATTTCTTATCCTAATTTTAACAATCTCCAACAAATCATGCATACTAGATTTCTTATCCTAATTTTAATAATCTCTATTCCTACTATGGTCTAATACAAATTTATATTTCAGAATTTCTCATTTTCTTATTAATTTTATAAATATCAAATGTGGATCTTATGGATGTAAAAATTTATATGCAGTCTTTTAAAAGTAAGTATTTGATTATTTATTCAACTAATTAAATTATTTTAAAACAAATGTATCTCTAATATTAAAATATTTTATATTTCTTTCTTATTTCTTTTCTTTTTAGGAATGAAGATAATAATTCTTAATATACTAAAAAATGAAATATAAACTATACAAGTACCAATGCTTTGTACTCTTCCCTGTTTTTAAGAATATCCTTTTTAATCATGGTTATATTTAATTTAACACATTATATATATATTAAAATCAGATATCATCTCAGTGTTTCTTATTTAGTAAAATAACCTATACCCAAGAATAAAAAGAAATATCTATATATATAAAACTCAAAGGTGACTGACTGACTGATTGACTGACTGATATAGTGATCTATCAACGCAGAGCCCAAACCGCTGGAGGGATGGGGCTGAAATCTGGCATGCAGGTAGATGTTATAACGTAGGCATCCGCTAAGAAAGGATTTTAATTAATTCCACCCCCAAGGGGGTAAAATAGGGGATAAAAATTTGTATTATCTATGAACGCATGGCTCATACCGCTAGACGGATGGGGCTGAAATTTGGCATGCAGAAAGATGTTATGACGTAGACATCCGCTAAGAAATGATTTTGAATAATTCCACCCCCAAGGGCATAAAATAGGGGATGAAAATTTGTTTGAAACTTTGTCAATTTTAAACCGTTTGGGCTAAAACTTTGCATGCATATAGTAACTACGACGAAGGCATCCCCTAAAACAGGATTTTGATTAATTCCACCCCTAAGGGGATGAAAGTTTTTATGAAACTCTGTCAATTTTAAACCAATCGGGCTAAGATTTTGCATGCAGATAGTTAGTATAACGTAGGCATCCCTTAAGAACGGATTTTGATTAATTGCATCTCTAAGGGGATAAAATAGGGGATCAAAGTTTGTATGAAACTTTGTCAATTTTAAACCGATCGGGCTGAGATTTTGGATGCATATAGCTACTATGACGTAGGCATTCCTTAAGAAAGAATTTTAATAATTTCCACCCCTAAGTGGATAAAAAAGGGAATGAAAATTTGTATGAAACTTTGTCAATTTTAAACCGATCGGGCTAAGATTTTGCATGAATGTAGCTACTATGACGTAGGCATCCCTTAAAAAAGGATTTTGATAAATTACACCCATAAGGGGATAAAATAGGGGATGAAAGTTGGTATGAAACTGTGCCAGTTTTAAACCGATCGGGCTGAGATTTTGCATGCATATAGCTACTATGACTTAGGCATCCCCTAAGAAAGGATTTTGATAAACTCCAACCCTAAGGGATAAAATAGGGATAAAAGTTTGTATAAAACTTTGTCAATTTCAAACCGATCGGGCTAAGATTTTGCATGCATATAGCATGCAAGTTTTTAAAGTTTTAAAAAAATAATAGTCTAATACCACTTGCGCTTTACTGAGCGGGGTGTGTGGAGCGATGAGACGGTAGCACGCTGCTGCTGGACGACATGAAACTGTCGATAGATGCGTAGAGTCTTAAAAATTCGAGAATAAATTTGTTTTATTACGTAGTGGTGTACTAAGAAATTACTTTTTTAAATTCCATCCCTAAGGATTTAATATAGGGGTTGCAAATTTGTATGAAACTCGGTGGCAAAAAACTAAAGTCCACGCGGATGAAGTCGCGGGTGGCCGCTAGTGTATATATATATAGGAATGGATTAACACTCGGGAAACGTTAATTGGGCCAAAGATGTTAAACTGCCATTCAAAATGAAACTTTTATTATTTAAAGCGAAATTTTAGGTAACTGTTTGTTACCTTCATCAGCGCCTACAATAGGATATATTTTATTTATTATCATATATTAGTACATTTGGTACTTACAGAAGAATGTGTTTAAATTAAATAACAAACCATGTGAACCATTATCTCAATAAAGGGAGCACAAATATAATAGTGTTTTGTAATTGTAACACCTAACGAAAAATACATCAAAAATACTCCACAATTTGAACAAAAAGTCGATGGAAAAAACAAAGTACTAAGTATTAAAAACATAAAACACAGGTGTACACCTCTTATAAAAATCCCTTTTCTTTAAAAAAAAATTTTAAAACCTATTTTTAATCTTAGGGTTGTGATAAAACAAAAGACATTACATCTTCATAGTTGATTCACTGTTTTATATATAACACATCTCTATGAAATTCCTTTTAAACTGATTGTGTTCATTGTGTAAAACCATCACATTATCATAATTCATCGCATGCCCAGTGTTGTGTACATGCTGGCTGAGAGCTGTAACCTTAGGCTTCTTCTTCGTATCACTCTTGTGCAAAGTAAGTCTTTTTGACAATTTTTGACTAGATTGACCATAATATTGTAACGGGATAACCGGTTAAGAAAAGTACCCTTACTTGAAAGACTATTTTCAGGTTATTTGTTTTAGAATGTTCTCTCTCTATCTAGTGTATAATGATTAAGTTCGATTTATGTTTCGCGTTTATTCTAGAATGTTCTTTTGTTTTATATAAGGGGATGTATGTACACTGTACACTTAAGGGGAGTTCAAATAATAGTTTATTGTATTGTCAATAAGTTTAGACGTTAACCAGCAGAGTTCTGTATATCTTTACAATTTTGTGAATAAATTGTGTTAAAGTCCCCATAAGTGTTTCAAATTGGTGTGGGGTAAAGATACAAGAATGCCTGGAAACAAAATAAATGAATTATTGGTTGCTGAATTTAGAAGAGAGCTCGAAGAATTAGAGTTGGAAACTACTAGGACCAAATCTGTACTGTTAAATAGGCTCCGTGAATATTACCTAAGTAATAATTTGGACCCTGACGTTGTGGAGTTCGATGACCCGGTTCAAAAAGCAATTTCTAAACTATCACAACGAATGACGAGCCAACAAGAAGAACAGACTCAACAACTTTCCCGTCTGCAAGAAGAACATTTGCAACAACTTTCCCAGCTGTCGCAACGAATGACAGGCCAACAAGAAGAACAGACACAACAATTTTCACAGCTGTCTCAACGAATGACGAGCCAGCAAGAAGAGCTATCCAGTCAGATAAGGAGTCAGCGCGAAGATATGTCCCAGCTGTCGCAACGAATCACGAGCCAACAACAGGAGCTATCACAACGGATGTCTACCCTATCAGAAGAGTTATCCAGTTCGTTCTTCCTGCAAATATCGCATCTTTGGGACAAGCATAATCAGCAAGTGGCTAGCTTGCGAGACGAGCAGAATCAGCATGCGGCTAAACTGCGAGACGGACAAAATCAGCAAGTAGCCAATTTGCGAGAAGAGATCAACCAGCAAGTGCAGTCCGAGATAGGGAAGCTTAGACTAGAACTGGAAGCTTGTAGCCTAAACCAAGCAATCCACCACGGCGACGGAGATGCAGAAAGGATTGAAACCTGCCACGTAGACGTTGAACGCCGACTAAACCGGGATTCGACCCCGGTACGAACGACCATGAAACCACCGACCTTCGACGGAAAGACTTCCTGGCCAAATTACCTGAAACAATTTGACGCAGCGGCCAGAGCAAATGGATGGTCATCGCAGGAGAAGGCTTTGTCCCTAACTATATCTCTGCGAGGCGAGGCTTTAGGCGTCCTGCAATCATTGACACCGTATGAGGCTGACAATTTTGAGGAATTGTTGAAATGTCTAGAGATGCGTTATGGCCAAACTCATCTACAACCAGTATACCGAATGCAGCTAAATAGCCGAAAGCAGTAAAATGGAGAAACTATCTAGGAGTTAGAGGCGAAAGTGGCAAAAATGGTAATGTTTGCGTATCCAAACGCAGCTGAAGATTTCCTGGAGTGCCTAACGGTCCAAACCTTAAAAGCGGATACTGGCAGGTTAAAATGAATCCTGCAGACAAAGAAAAGACTGCCTTTACCAGTGGATCAGGGTTATGGCAATTCACGGTCCTTTCGTTTGGCCTCTGTTATGCTCCTGTGACTTTTGAACGGCTAATGGAGAACATCCTTCGCGGTTTGTTATGACAAACATGTTTAGTTTATTTAGATGACATCATCATAATGGGAAAGACCTCTAAGGAACACTTAACTAACCAGGAAGAAGTCTTTAAAAGATTACAGAACGCTAATCTAACATTGAATGTTAAGAAATGCCACTTGTTCCTGAGACAGGTCAACTATTTAGAACATAACGTAAGCAAGGATGGCGTTGCTGTGGATCCCGCTAAGATTCAAGCCGTTCAAGAATGGCCAATCCCTATCAACAAACATCAGCACCGAAGTTTCTTCGGTCTGTGTTTCTATTACCGACGGTATGTCAAGAATTTTGGAGACATTGCCAAACCCTTGACACGTTTGACAGAACAAGACAAGTCCTTCTGTTGGGATGAGGAATGTCAAAAGGCGTTTGAAATGTTAAAAAAACAGCTGACGTCTGCCCCTATTCTTGCTTATCCACTTCCTGACGGTAAGCTTATTCTGGACACCGACGCCAGCAATGTGGGAATTGGAGCCGTCTTGTCACAGCTACAAGATGGTAAAGAAAGAGTGGTTGGATACTTCACAGCAAAACTTTATCGAAACCTGAAAAGAACTACTTTGTAACCCGGTGGGAACTCTTAGCAGTCGCATAATCCGTCGAGCACTTTTATAAATATCTTTATGGCAGAAAATTCCTGATCAGAACAGACCATGCCAGTTTAAAGTGGCTACTTAGTTTTAGGAACCCAGAAGGAAAGATAGCAAGATGGCTCGAAAAACTACAGGAATATGATATTGAAATCGACCTGATTGCCCACATTGTACCCGCATGGAGCAGAACGAGGAAAAACTTTCATTAGTTAAGGTTGTGCCAGAAGACGGGAGCTCTATGCTGAAGGAGCAACAAGAAAACGATCCCGTCCTGAAAAAGATTCGGGAATGGAAGTGAATGGACCGTCGTTCATTGTGGAGAGAGATATCCCCACCCTCTTCTGCTTTAAAAGCATATTGGGCCCAATGGAATTCTTTAATTTTGGAAGGTAGGCTCCTTCAAAGACTTGTAGAAAATTCCGAGGGCACAGAAACAAGGAAACAAATAGTGGTCCCAAGAAATGCTGTACCAGAAATTTTTAAACAGATACATAATAATAATTGTAGAGGACATATGGGTATCACGAAAACGCTGCAAAAGGTCCGAGATAGATTTTACTGGGTAAACTGCACTAACGATGTTAAAGATTGGTGTCGTAAATGCACCACATGTGCTGCCAGTAATGGTCCGCATCGAAAACCGAAGGCGAAAATGCAGCAATACCTGGTCGGAAGTCCTTTTGAAAGAATCGCAATAGATGTATTGGGGCCACTTCCACAAAGCGATGTAGGAAATAAGTACATCTTTGTTGTAATGGACTGCTTCACTAAATGGGTTGAAGCCTACGCAGTTTCCAATCAGGAAGCCGCCACATTAGCAGGTATATTAGTGGAAGAATTCATAAGCCGTTTTGGAGTACCACTAGAATTACATTCAGACCAAGGAAGAAATTTTGAGAGCAAGCTGTTTCAAGAAGTTTGCCAAAGATTAGGCATCCACAAAACGAGAACCACAGCGATGCACCCTCAGTCTAATGGAATGGTGGAACGAATAAATTGGACGATAACCAACTACCTGTCAAAAGTGGTGTCAGAGTGTCAGAGGGATTAGGATCGACATATCCCACTATTTCTAATGGCCATTCGATCGGCCATTAACGAATCAACAGGCCAAACGCCTGCGAAGGTCCTGTTTGGTAGAGAAATGAGGCTACCATGTGACTTGGTGTTTGGCTGTAAACCTAGTGAAGTGGCCTGTAAAGAATATGTCACCGATCTTCAAAATCAAATGGAGAATATTCACAACTTTGTGCGTGGGAAACTTAAATTATCTAGTGATCGGATAAAGAGGTACCATGACACGCGGATAATAAAAAAGAGTTACCAAGTGGGGGATTTGGTCTGGCTCTATAACCCCCGACGGCGTCGAGGCATTTGTCCCAAATTACAGAAAAACTGGGAAGGTCCATACACCATCAAGAAAAATATTAACGATGTCATATATCGGATCAATAAAATCCCCAGAGGGAAACCCGTCGTGGTCCATCATGATCGGTTGGCGCCTTACCAGGGAACCCACAGTGGAGGTGTGCAGCAGCTCCAAGAATATGGTTTAGCTGGTTCAAGAAATGTGCGGGATCCCGATTTAGAAAATAACATTCCAGAAGGAATGAATTTAAGGAGGGGGCAGTGTAACGGGATAACCGATTAAGCAAAGACCTTTACTTGAAAGACTATTTTCAGGTTATTTGTTCTAGAATAGTCTCTCTCTTTCTAGTGTATAATGATTTATGTTTCGCGTTCATTCTAGAAAGATCTTTTGTTTTATATAAGGGGATGTATGGACAGTTAAGGGGAGTTCAAATAATAGTTCATTGTATTGTCAATAAGTTTAGACGTTAACCAGTAGAGTTCTGTGTATCTTTACAATTTTGTGAATAGTCCCCATAAGTGTTTCAATATATTTTAGGACACCCACTGCACGGAACACCATACACTACCCCACTTTTCATTAGCATAGGAGTAGGGTCCATTAATTGTGAAAAGAAAAACTGTCCAATATTTCTTGGTGCTAAATTGGCTACTAATTGTGTTTTTCGTTGGGTGTTACAATAACAAAACACTATTTTATTTGTTCTTCCTTCATTGGGATAATGGTTCACATGGTTTGTTATTTAATTTAAACATATTTTTTGGTAAGTACCAAATGTACTTATATATTATAATAAATAAAATAAATTCTATCGTAAGCGCTGATCAAGGTAACAAACAGTTACCGAAAATTTCGCTTTAAAGAATAAAAGTTTTATTATATATATATATATATATATATATATATATATATATATATATATATATATATATATATATATATATATATATATATATATATATATATATAATTAAAAAAATGATATATCTTGACCGATCAAATATTATAAACAATTTAATTTATTGGGGATTGCAGTCTTATATAATTACCGAGCTTTCGAAATTTATTTTATTTCTTCTTCCAGGAATCTATAAATAATTAAAATGGCATATAATGGAAAACAGAAAAAATATAAATATATATATAAATTAATCTCAACGTAGTAAGTTTAATAATATATATTTATATTTTTTCTGTTTTCCATTATATTCCATTTTGATTATTTATAGCTTCTTTAAAAAATAAATAAAATAAAAATTCAATTGTTTATTTACGTTGGGCGCCAATTTGTAGCTTGAATAACCCTTCAAAGGTTAAATTGGCCTTGGGCGCCAATTTTGTAACCTTAGAATTACCCTAGGCTAGCTCCTGAGGGTCGTGACTTCCTTCTGAGTTTTATTTAATTCCCTCCAAACATTAAGTTAAGGGCGCCAAGTACAGCCACACAAATAAAATTCGAAAAATCAGTTTTAAGTAGATTTATTACTTTAATTATTATTTAGTAAAAAAAATTAATAAAATAAATTAATTATTTCTCTTATCTTTGGGGTTTCGAAGACTTCTGACAAAGTTTCGATTACTGGTGGAACGGAACTGCAAGGTGGATTAAATTCCTTTAAAGGAACTTCCTGTCGGATTTTCGTTAGATGTGGAACGAAACTGCAATTGGATTTTATTCCTTACAAGGGACTTCCTGTCGGATTTTCGTTGGATGCGAAACGAAACTACAATTGGATGGAATTCCTTCCAAGGGACAACCTGTCGGATATTTCTTTGATGTGGAACAGAACTGAAAAATGGTGTCGGCTTCAAACTGACTGTCGACAGACTGCGTAATTTCTGGTACGATTTAAAACCCAGGTAGTTAAAACCGTCACAAGACGAAGTGACTGGATTTTTACAAAAGGTACCAGCCAACCTAAATGGAACGGTCAACACTGAAGTTTCTCCACGCTGGGCAGGGGATGCGAGGAGCTTAGTGGAGACAGGTGGTCTCAGCATAACCAGCGGTTAGTCGTATCAATATGATGGCATGTCAGCCATTTAAAAAATAATAATAAAAAAAATAAAAAAAGGTTAATATAAAAAAAATATAGAAACTTGACCAAGGGAGATCCGAAAATTAAGCTTCCCCGGGAACATGTTTCTCCAATTGGCAGACAACGCCCTGCCGGGAAGGGAGAGAAAATTTAAAGCCAAAGAGATTAAAACAAAAAAAAAATTGAAAAAGTGGCAATAACAAAAAGAACAAAAAAATTTATAGTCAAAATCGGTAAGAGAGTCCCCCCACTCTAAATATATTTGGTCGCACTGACCAGCACCTCTAGGGTACCAAAAAAAGTCTTAATCGGGATTGCTAACACTTAGGTAGCAGTAAGTCACAATCGGTAAAAATTATTAATTGTCCTAATTAAAAGTCGATTAAGAAAAAACAACAATTAACGAGATGTAAGAAAGAAACGAGAGATTTATTGTGCACAAAGAAATAAAAAAAAATTGCGAAAATTGAACAATGTCAAGGCAATAAATATGTATCCAAAAGGTAAAATAACTTACCAAAACAACAAAGACAAAAGATAAGACTGTCGTCAACAAGAATCAATGAATAAAAAATACTCAACAATTGAGTAACAAAATAAGTTATAAAGCTAAACAAATATTCAATAAACGAGAAGAAAAAAAAATTAAAACCAAATATCAATTGAACAAAAATGTGACTAAACACTCAAAAGAAAATCAATTAATATCTGACTCAACTATAAGTTGACAAGTCCTATCGCACAAACTGTGCAAACAAGAGACAATGTAAAAGGCAAAAAAAGGTAATAGTTACCATAAAAAATGACAAGATATAACGGTAATAACGTGAACAGAATAAAGATAGGACAATTAATAAAAGAAAAACACCAAAATCAATATGGGACAGGTATGTACACTACACAACGTTAAGAATACTGAAGGCAATATCAATCAAGAGAAAGAGAAAAATTTGGAAAAAAAAGAACAAGGAAAACTGATCATTCAAAAATGAAAATTTATGCAAATTGGTGGTGCGGCACAGAGGAACAGCCTCAGCCTGTACTCGCAAATAAATGCTATCCCTAAGGTACAGTACTGACCTGAACTCACCAAACATTTATAAACTTTAAACCAGAAAATATAATTAAATTACAATCGATTTTTTAATTATAAAAAAATTGAAATGAATTTTGAAAAAGTTAAAGTAAGTATTTAAAAATTTAGGAAATAGGAAGAAAGAGAAAAAAGTCAATGATAAATTAATAAAAAAAGTGCCTACAGTGTAGTGACTCCAGTGTAAGGAAAGCAATGAGAATATTTCAAAATAAGATAATTCAAAAATATCAAGTAAAGACAAAATATAAAACGATATCTCAAAAAAGCACTAAAAAGTTACTACAAAAATTATTACAAATATAACGAAACATAAGAAAAAATTACAAATTATATTAAGATGTCCTAGTTCTGTGAAAAAACAGTCCAAGCTATTAAAAGGTATTTCTGTATTTGGTGCATCACAAAATCAATACAGGAAAAAAATGAAAGAATGGTATTTGGAAAACCAAAAATCTCGAGTAGGTACACAAACACATGGAAAGTCTATATGTTTCCCAAAGATAAACCCTAACGTCCGAAAAAGAAACCAAAATAGACCATAATCCTACAACACAAGATAAGATAAGATAAATTTATATTGTGTTCCATCCATACGGAACACCAACAGAACCAAAAAGCAATTTCACCTAACTGCTACACGAAAAAGAGGTCTCACAGACCCCTACAAGATACTAAGGTCACACAGACCCCTACAAGATAATAATGTGGTCAACCAGGACCACACCCAAAATGCCCACGCAAACTACGATAAATACCTACACTCAAGACATAACAAAATTCCTAAAAACCATCTTCCAAATTTTTGCTGAAAGTAATGAGATAAGAAAGAGAGAGAAAGAAAAACCAAAATACAAAAATTAAAGGAATACACAAAACATTTTGACTGTAACTATCACAACCACACAATAAAGTCATATAAAAAAAGACAAAAAAGCTTAAATAGCAACGAAAAAGGACATATTGATAAAACGGTACAAACACTTTAAAATCATCAGAAAGCCAACAGCCATTTAAATAAAAGGAATCGTCCTAATAGTAAACTCAAAATATAGAAATATTAATCTTAAATGTGAAGACAACATCCCAATAGACATTCTGTATAGGGAAGGAAACATAATTGTACAGGTAAAAAAATTAAATAAAAGATAGTAATATTTTACACTAACGATAAACAAAACCAAGTTCAAAAATTACTAGTAGAATCAAACCAATCACCAATTGTTGTTAACCTTGAGCGGTAGATAAATATACATTATACAAAATAATAGTACTGGTAAAAATTAAATGTTAGTAAAAACCGAATTGACAAATATTTTTATGTCTGTACTAATTTGATGTTAAAATTTAAATAAAGTGAATGTTTGGAAAAAATCAGCAAAAACCAGAAGACCGAAAGTTGGGCGCCAATTTTTAGCTTAATTAACCCTTTATATATATAAGTTTTGTATTTTGACTGTAGATGTCGGTAATAATCGAAGGAAAATCGTGGAGTGGCAGTCGAGTTATAGGCTTGAGAAAACCTCTTTGACTTTGTTGTCAAAAGAATAACAATTATTGGTTAAAATTTACAAAAGGCGTTTAAATTTACAAGTCGTGAGGTTATAGTAAAGAAACTTCAAAAACATTACACTTAAAAATAAGTTCTAAACACATTATAGCTTTTAAAATTTAAAAATTTTCTTAAAATTGGTTCTAAATAAACTATACATTTTAAGGAATATAATTTGATAACTGGTTTCCATTTTATTTCAATGGTATACCCTAAGCCAGGTTTTTATTGAACAAAACTTATTGTAAAATTTGTTTTATTTTATTTGCTATATGTTTAAAATTTAAATAATGTTTTTTGTTTGGTAATTATTTATTAAACCTTGAATGTAGTTACGATGTTTTTTTATACTGGTTGGTGCAACTCTACGTTAGTTAAAAAAAGCCTAATTTTCAGTAAAAAAAAGAAAAAATTTTGGTCAGAACACTTTTGTTATAAATCCAATGGTTTTTGAGATATTTTAAAAAAATAACGTATTTTTTGAAAAGTCGAAAAAAATGAAAAATACCTAAAATTTACAAAACAACACATTATCAAAAACCGTTATAAATTTATCTAATAAAGAACTAACCAATTCGGAAATTTCAGTTTTGTCAAAAGGGTTAAATTTTTCAATAACCCATAAAAAGATTCCAAAATTATATTTCATTACATCTATTGAGGAAACAGCACAAAAATTACCATTTGATGAAGGAAATGAGTACAGAATTAGATGCAAAATTGAACTAGAAAAAGATATTAAAATAAAACAAAATCTATCATCATATGAATTTAAGGCTCTAAATTCTTTAAAAAAATATGATGAAATAAAAATTTTACCAGCAGATAAAGGAAATGCTACAGTTATCTTAAATACAAATGATTATAAGATAAAATTGGAGAATTTACTGGAAGACCCAACTTATACCAAAATTAATAACGACATATTATCATTAGAAAATAAAATATGCAAATCTCTTTTTAAACATAAAAACGAAATGAATGACTTACAAAGAAGACAACTAATTCCACATTATAGTAAACCACCTCATTTTTATGGTTTACCTAAAATTCATAAAGAAGGAATACCACTTCGTCCAATTGTAAGTTCAATCAATTCTCCTTTCAGTAAATTATCACAATTTTTACTCAATATCATCAATCCTTTATCTAATAACACTAACTCATTCATTAAAAACAATAAACATTTTTTAGAAAAATTATCAAACATTAATATAAATAAAAATCCTCTTGTGGTAAGTTTTGATGCTGTAAGCTTTTTTAAAAACGTACCTGTTGATAAAACGTTACAAATAGTCAAACAATTATTAGAAAATAATAATAACTTAAATCAAAGAACGAATTTATCCGTAGATACCATTATGGAATTGTTAACTATGTGTATCGAATCAACTTATTTTCAATATAAAAATAATTTTTATAAACAAAAAACAGGAATGGTAATGGGAAGTTGTCTTCCATACCATACCATACCATACCATACAATGTTTTTTGTACAACTGCCCTATTTTGATAATGAAATGGGCGAATTTGCAATGACTATAAACTAAACCGTGTTAAAAGTAAACTAAACCGTGTTAAAAGTAAACTGAAGCGTGTTAAGAGTATTTTTAACACGTTGCCATGTAAACAATCAATTTTAACATTGTTTGCTATTATTAAAAGTGTCACTTTTAATGACAGTTGTACAAAAAATTATTATTCTAAGTTATATTTGGACACTGGGGATGATGATGAGGGGTGGTAGGGTGACTAAAATGACATTGGGGATAGTGATGAGGGGTAGTCAAGGTACGGTGAAAGAAAAAGGTAAAATTACAGGTAAATCAGAGGTAAGTTCTTGTAGGACAGGTGAGTGGAGGTGAGCTTTATCTTACCCTATACAGCAACCCCTTTACAATGATACGTCATACATCGAAATCAATTTGACCGTTTAAGAGATAAAACGTTAAAGCCCTTTTGGCAATCGAAGCTATGTGTATTGTTAAACGAGGCCAAGCTATCAACGGCTCAGTCGATGGAGGGGTACTAAAATCATGTCACGTGGTCTCGGCGATCACGTGATATGGGCGGGGCTAAAAGAGACAAAAATGACCAGAATGAACCTTAGATTTTTTATGGAGATTTACATGTAAAAATGAGTGATTTTGGGCTCGTCCTCTTGCAGCCCCTTTACTAAACAGTTTTAATGAATAATGGGTATCCTGAAAAATTAATTAAATCAACTTTCAATAAAACTGAAATCCCTCAGAGATTGGATAACCAAATTGACCATACACAAAATTTAAAAACAACAAAAATTCTATATATAAAAGGTATTTCTGAAAAAATTCATAAAATTGGTAATGCTTTTAATATCAGAACAATTTTTCAAACAAATAATACAATTAGATTACTTTTATCCAAAACGAAACCAATTTATTTAGATCAAAAAACAAAAAATTGTGTATATAGTATACCATGTGATTGTGGCAAAGTCTACATTGGGGAATCAGGAAGACCTCTTGAAGATCGCCTCAATGAACACAAAAATTATCTTAAAAATGGAGATATAGATAAATCTAAGATTTGTGAACATGCTTTTAATTTTCTAAATCACGAAATAAAATGGACTGAAACAAAAATTTTATGTAAAGAAAAAAATTCCATAAAAAGAAAATTAAAAGAAACAGCACACATTTTATTAAATCCAAATGAATGTATTTCAAATTTTACTTTGGATTTATCTAGATCTTGGCTAACCACCTTAAAAAAAGAATGAGTTAATAATCTATATATCTATAGTTACCAAAAAAACAAATCAAAATTTAAAATCTAAACTGCGTAAAGAAGTATAGATTAAAAAAAAAATTATCTTTGAAAACGACAACCGATCTGGTTGTCGAAAGCCTAGAATTATTTTTAAACAAATTATTTTCATTTTTGTTAGGCACTTTCAGTTTTAAAAGACGACCCTTTACAAATTTGACATATCTATCAAGATCAATAAGCAAGTGTCATTTTTAAAATATTGATTTATATTTTTTATAAGTTTGTTTTAGTGGCAAAAAGATCCCCGAATAAAGAAGTAAAATACCTAAAACAGGTTTTTCTAAAATGTGATTGCTCTAAATAATTAAAACTTCTAAAACGTATTGTCGGAATATAATTTTTTTTAATGACTCATAAGTCATGAAAGTGTATGCTATGTTAAATTATTATCCTTTTGTGCATGCCTCCGACTGTAATTCTGTTTATAATGTTGCAAAAAATTGAATGACTACCGTGCTGATATTTCTATTTGTACAATACGTAGGTACATAGGTGTGGTACTGTTTCAATTTATGTTTCTGGTCCTAAGTAACTAATCATTGATTTTTTTAAAATACCTAGTCATTGAATTTTCGTCTTGTTTCAGTCTTTTCAAATGATTTTTAGTTGTAGCTATCCATGCAGGCGGGTTTTTTGTTATTTTTTAATTATTTTTTTATTTATGTCTTTTTAGTTTAGAGTGCTTATTCTAAACTCGCTAAAGAGTTCATGAGAAATCATTAATTTCTAAATGGTGCTACAAGACATCTGTGTCAGATTTTTAAAATATTTATGTGTTTTTGAATCAAATATTCTTATTTACAATGTGCGTTGGTCGCCGGGATTCGAACCCGGGACCTCCGTAACTTGAGCCGAACGCTCAACCACTGCGCTATAGAGGCCGTTATGGCTTAATGACTATTTTCAACAAAAACAACCGAGACCAACGGTTTTATACGTGGTGTTACTTTACAACAATCAGTATGGGAATATTCACATATTTCCCGATTGACTACCCTAATGGGTTGGACTTTTCCTTTGAAATTGATATGGAACCGCCCACGCGGTATGCTCTTTCCAATAAAAAATATATTATCAATATCGGATGGCTCTGTAAAAAGTTGTGCGAGATTTGTGAGTTCTGAATTATTTTTATTAGTAAAGCTAATTTTTTTAGCGTTCCTGTTGTTAGGAAAGGTAATAACTTAATTTAACTCACGTGTTCTATTTATGAAACTGAACAACTTTATGGAAAAAAATTGATTTCCCATAGTAAATGAGAAATCAGCTGTAGCATTTTGTACGTCCAATTATTATTATGTTTTTCATTTCCATACCACGTGTTCTACTTATAAAACTAAACAACTTTCGCCAAGGAACTTAGATACAAATACAAAAAAAAATCCGATTTGCTTTGCAGAAAAAATATTCATTTCTTTTTTTATCGTTCTATTTAATATTAAAACTAAAAGTTATATACATATTTAGAATTTGTGTTTAAAATCCTTCATTTTAATACCCCACTCGATATGCTTGGTACAATTTATTTTTTTATTACCTCACAATGTGGCGTCAAACATCCGCCATTTTGATTTTTTTAAAATATCACCTATCTAAGAACACTTGGGCTATTAAGACAAATCTAACGATACCTCAAATGTGAAAATCCGGTTAGCGGTTCTGGAGATACAAGGTAAGGAAGAATATTACATAGATACAAGATATGCGCTGAAAACATAACCCTCCGTCAGTCGAGTAAAAAGAACAAAACAAAGAAAAATTTAGTGGCTAACCCGCACATAAAAATGCTGAAACGTATTAAAAATTATAATACCATATTTGGAATTCTCATAAATGTTTGCTACAATATAAGAATTATTATTTTTGGCACAATTCAGATTAGAAGGTATTATTCTTCAATTTATTTATATTTTGATTACTTAAAACCACAAATGAGAGAAAGACGACGTTAAGATAGAAACGTTTATCTTCACTTAAATAGACAAAGGTTTTGTAAAAACATTTTAGCTGCTTTCTACAGAAAACAAAATATTTGATAGATTTTTCAGTGAGTCGGTGAACAATTTTTAGTTTTAACAAAATCAAAAGTATAAAGTTTATACCTATTGTTACATATATGCTGAAAAATTTTCAATAAAACTTTTTTTAACCGTTATATGTATCGATCGTATTGATTTTAAAAATTTTGGTTTTATTTGGGTTTATATGGAGATTAAGTACAGCAAAGTAATACAAAAATCTAAAAAAAAAAGTTTGTATTTGGATCTGTTAGCAGGCAGATTTCTGCAAAATTTAAGGTGTTCCCATTAATAAAATAGTTTCCATGTAGTACTTGTTTCATTGTCAGTAAGTTTTCTTATTATTTGGTCTACCAATATTAGAAATGGTGTTGGAGGTAAGAAACATCATATGTTGGTTACTTTGCTTTCCATGGCTATTTTTTCTAAAACCCCTCATGTCATTCTGGCTGTATGACCTTGATAAATTTCTATTTTGTGACTAATTTGTTTTTTGGTAAAATTTTCCCGATTTCTAACCAGGCAAATTGTTGCCTAAAATGACTAATGATAAGTTTCTTTCTTGTGACTAGCGTATAATGATGATTTTATTCTATTTCAAAAATGTATAGAGTGATACACAATACGGTCCAGTTTTGCTAAATTTCGTTCGTGGTCGTACATATGCGCATGTTTGGAAGGAATTTAAATTTTGTTAATATAAATGAGAATACATACTTCCCCTGTTAGGGTACATCCACACGGGCCACTTTGCAGAGCTACTGAGTGGCGCCACCGAGTCGCTAGAACAGGCGACTTTGTAGCGCGTCTCGGTGGTGCTGCAAAGTGGCTCGTGTGGAAATGATTAGCGTTTATTATAATCAGTGAGAAAAATAATTCGGTCAGTTAAGCACCTCAGTTCAAATATGGATTCTGATGAGGAAAGGCTTCTTCTAGTTCTTCTTCTAAGGCGTAGACGTAGATGTCGTAGAAGACGATCACTATGGATGCATCCGATAACTTCACACAGATTATTTACTGGACAATACCATACACTTATTAATGAACTGAAAGCAGACAATGAGAAGTTTTTTAATTATTGTCGAATGTCGAAAAGAAGTTTTGAAGAGCTTTATAATATACTTAAAGAACATATTGAAAGAGCAGATACAAACATGAGAAAAAGCATTACCGCTGAAGAAAGGCTTATGATAACACTTAGGTAAGTAAATTGTTTTGTGAAGCATTTTATTTACGAACTAAAATATTAATTATTCAGGAAATAAATAATGTATGTACACCTCAAAGAAAATCGCAAATCCTCATCAAGAATTTAAAAAAGGCTAGTTTGGGTTAGTGCGTGTGTGTGGATGTGTGTGCTTGTGTGAAGATATTTAAACACATATGTTTATTTGACAAATATATTTTCAAAAGTGAAAAAAGTAAAGTACAAAAATAGAAACAAAACCAATTATGTATTAATTAAAAATAATCTTCGCAAATACTTTCAACATCTGTAGAACCTAGTCGTGAATCAGCTTCTGACTGGGGTGAAATTAATGGGATGGGTTGAAGCTCCGTTAGTTCAGGGCTGCTAGTGGTTGGGTGCTGCATATAAGGATTATGTACACCCATGGTGTATGGCATTTCTTGTGAATGACTGGTGATTGTGTGTGGCAGGTTTCGTTGAATATTCTGGCTGAAACTACTGGCAGCATATGAAAAGTGTTCTCGCCGTTTATGTTGCTGGAGAATAGAAATAAATTGTCCCTGAACTTCTAATTTTGTGTCTTCTCGGAGGCTTTTAAAATGGGGCAAAAGAGACAAAAGGAAATGGCGATCGGGATCATCTTTCTCTGTTTCTTTAGCTTTACTCTTCATATTCTTCGCTATTTTTTGGATTAATAGGTGTTCCTCTGTGGCGACTGAAATTTTTTTCCTTTTCTGCCTTAATCGTGTAGTTTGCGGGGTAACAGACTCGACTTCTGTATTAGAACCTTGGGCTTCTTCACCTTCTTGTTGTGGCTTTGTTTCGCAAATGGGCAATAAAAACATTAGTTGTTTAAAGTATATATATTGTTTCCTGCCAGTGTCTGCCCCAGAACCAGATTTTGTTTGCTTGGTTTTTGCTAACTCTCGTCTAAACGAGTCTTGAAAGCTCTTCCATTTTCGTTGCATTTCAACAGCTGGAAAATATAAAGTTTAAAATTAATTTAATATGGTATGATAAATATCAAAAACAAAAGTAAATTATGTAATACATTTAAAAAATGGTGGGATGTGATCCCAGTAGCCTGCGGATTAAATTTAGACTCTTTTGTAACGTTTGGTGTACATTATATTTTTTAGAAACCATTGTTTTTAAAAAAGTTTAATATTGATAAAAGTAGAAACACTACAACCATGCAGAGGCTTTATTGTGCGTCAAAAACAAGAAAGATCTGTTATGAGTAAAGACATTTCAGGTACTTGATAGATTCATAGAGAGATAGATAGATAGATAGATAGATAGATAGATAGATAGATAGATAGATAGATAGATAGATAGATAGATAACAACATGATTTAAACATTTAACTTTTCATTTAATTTAACATATTTTTTTTATTTGTACATACCTTTCGATATTTTACGATCTACTGTTTGACTTTTATACAGTTTCTTATACTGTTAAATAAGTACAAATATTATATTAAACATAAGATAAAATAAATCATCTAGATACAAATTTTTAAAATACTTAAAATTTTTAGATATCTTGCCAGCGGTTGCTCGTTTAAAGATCTACACTATGCATTCCGATGTGGAACATCTACTGCTAATGAAATTGTGATTGATACTTGTGAGAAGATTTGGCTGCATTTATATGATTTATGCTTTCCACAATTAACAGAAGAGGAATGGCTAAATATAGCTGGTGGGTTTGAATCAAGGGCTAATTTTCCTAACTGTCTGGGAGCAATAGATGGTAAGCACGTAAGAATTATTCAGCCACCTGGGAGTGGATCCACATATTTCAATTACAAAAAGTATTTCTCCATTGTATTGCTAGCTGTATGCGATTCGAACTACAGATTTATTTATATTGATACGGGCTCTTATGGTAAGGCATCTGATTCATCAGTATTCAAAAATAGTAAGCTTTTAAAAAAAATTAAAGAAAACACTTTAAACATCCCAAAAAGCAAACCTGTGTCAACTGGTGGGGATAATCTTCCATTCACATTTATTGGAGATGAAGCTTTTGGATTATCTACCTACATGCTAAGACCATACGGAGGTAACAATCTGTCACAACAGAAAAAAATATTTGACTATCGCCTATCAAGAGCACGACGTTACATTGAATGCTCGTTTGGTATTCTTACAAATAAGTGGAGAATTTTTCATCGACCTTTAAATCTAAAAGTCAAAAATGCAGAAATTGTTATAAAAGCTTGTTGCGTTCTGCACAATTTTGTGAGAAGCAGAGATGGCGTCGACTTTGAAAATACCTTGAATACCTTGAATACGCAAAATTTTGTGTTATAATACAACATTGAATATGACTCTTTTTTGGTTGTGCAATTTGTAAAACAATAGCCCATCAGGTATCGATTGTAATTTTGGCAATGCATTGGCAAACTTGAATAAACATAAACATAAAATGTTAAAAACAGAAAAATTACTTACATGCTTTATTTTTTTCAGCAGAACTCGCTTCTTGAAAAAGAGGAACAAACATTTCACAGATTTCTTCCCACGCTCTTCTTAATATTTTGTTGCTATATTCACTTGATCGTGAATCCCATAGGGCCGGTCTATTTTGAATTTCAATTAGAAACCTTTCAGAATCAAAAGACATTTTGTTGTGCTCACAGTGTAAACTCTGGTAAACAACTGCAGCAGCTATCAAAAGTGGCTCGTCTGAAAGGGACCAGGCGACGTGTCGACGCCACTAGTAGCGGGGACTGGCGTTCGATCGCGACTGTGGCGCGCCACTGTCGCTCGTCTGGAAGGGTACTTTGAATTTGCACGGCGGTTTACGGCTAATGAGCTGGAGCGTCTTTGTGGCGCCATGCGCCACTCAGCCGCGCTGCAGAGTGGCCCGTGTGGATGTACCCTTACACACAATAATTTTTTACTACTTCATATAATGCTTATAATAAGCAACTAATTGTGGAATGGTTTATAATTATTTACTACGGACAAACCTTTTACTTTGCAGACTAGTTTTAACCAACCAAAATTTAGGAAATTAAATTTACGTGGGAAGTCCAGATAATTCTTTTATATCTTCTACTGTTATTTTTACCAGTTCCTTACATTAACATACACCAGAAACATCAAAAAGCAAAACAATATAAAATGATTATTAAAAAGAATTTTTTACATTTTAAGTAAGTATTATTGTTACTGGCCTACACAAAAATTTATCGTCTGGAGCTACAAATAAAATCTTTTCAAATTGGTTTCTACTAAAAATTTTCGTCTTTTTAGTGATATAGCCCTCATTTTGCTTTTTTAAAAAAGCATGAAGTTTTAAAAATTTACTTATATCTATGCCTTCTTTAATATTTAGCATTGATCTTTGCATAAGTACATTGTTGAGCATTTAATTTTTTCTTTTCATTATTTCAGGACACTCACCTTCTGAATCCAACATCTTTTATAAAATTATTACAATTATTTACAAACATTAAAAGTACAACAATTAATGACCAATGACAGTCATTGACGTTCATAAAACTAACACTTTGTTAAATATTTAATTATGGAAACACGTGTATTTATTAAAATATTTTAATTATTATACGTAGCTTGCGTTTGAAGATATAATCACAATTTATAAAAAGAACTTTTTATAGTAGAAAGTTTTATTTACTAATTTATAGGTCATATTACTATTATATAAATTATTTTGTCTACTCCTTTGACAGTAACTGTCATTAATACTCATTGTCACCATGCAGGGTAAGTAAGCTATAACGCACAGTTGTGCGTAATGAAACGTAATGTTGGAACACGTATTTATGCATGTAAAACAAAATATTTTGCTGTTTTAAATAATTGTTAGGTACATTAAAAAATGGTTTTTCAGCAAATATCTAACCCTCACAATATTATAAATTAAAAATATATAATAGTTTTTACTAAAAAATAAAACAGATTTAGGCAACATATATTACATTTTAAATGATTATTTAATCTATGCCTGGATTTCCAGTGCGTTGGAATTGACGTCATTTGACGTATATGCAAGTAGACCAATACGCGGTAGGAATAAAGCGTAGTTGCCAGGTTTAACTTAGAAAGACTTACCGCGTATTGGTCTCCTTGCATATACGTCAAATTACGTTAATGCCAACGGACTGCAAATCCAGGTATAGTATGTTACTTAATGTCACTACTTTAATAAATATTATTTTAAACGTCAAATTTCGTCATATATTTTTTTAGAGATGTCAAATATTTAAAATAAAAATTAAAATATTGAGTCGTAGATAAAGCATAGTACGTAACTCGAGTGGTAAGAGGTATTACGTACTCGTGCAATTACGCACTCGCCGCTACGCGCCTTCGTGCGTAACTTTTCCACTCGTACGTAATGTCCTACTTACCACTCTTGATACGTAATATACTATTGTTACTTACATTTGTGTATTATGTGGGAATTTTGTATTCGATTTAAAACTTTTAACCCGAAAAAGAAATTTTTAAATATATATATATATATATAAAACTCAAAGGTGACTGACTGACTGACTGATATAGTGATCTATCAACGCAGAGCCCAAACCGCTGGAGGGATGGGGCTGAAATTTGGCATGCAGGTAGATGTTATAACGTAGGCATCCCCTAAGAAAGGATTTTGATTAATTCCACCCCTAAGGGGATAAAATAGGGGATGAAATATTTTATAAAACTCTGTCAATTTGAAACCGTTCGGGCTAAAACTTTGCATGCGTATAGTTACTATGACGAAGGCATCCCCTAAGAATGGATTTTAATTAAATCCACCCCTAAGGGAATAAAATAGGGGATGAAAGTTTTTATGAAACTTTGTCAATTTTAAACCAATCGGGCTAAGATTTTGCATGCAGATACTTACTACAACGTAGGCATCCCTTAAGAAAGGATTTTGATTAATTCCATCTCCAAGGGAATAAAATACGGAATGAAAGTTTGTATGAAACTTCGTCAATTTTAAACCGATCGGGCTGATATTTTGCATAAATATAGCTACTATGACGTAGGCATCCCTTAAGAAAGAATTTTAATAATTTCCACCCCTAAGGGGATAAAAAAGGGAATGAAAGTTTGTATGAAACTTTGTCAATTTTAAACCGATCGGGCTAAGATTTTGCACGAATGTAGCTACTATGACGTAGACATCCCTTAAGAAAGGATTTTGATAAATTCCACCCAAAAGGGGATAAAATAGGGGATGAAAGTTGGTATGAAACTGTGTCAGTTTTAAACCGATCTGGCTGAGATTTTGCATGCATATAGCTACTATGACTTAGGCATCCCCTAAGAAAAAATTTTGATAAACTCCACCCCTAAGGGATAAAATAGGGATGAAAGTTTGTATGAAACTTTGTCAATTTCAAACCGATCGGGCTAAGATTTTGCATGCATATAGCATGCAAGTTTTTAAAGTTTTAAAATAATAATAGTCTAATACCAATCGCGCTTTACTGAGCGGGGTGTGTGGAGCGGTGAGACGGTAGCACGCTGCTGCTGGCCGACATGAAACTGTCGATAGACGCGCAGAGTCTTGAAAATACGAGAATAAATTTGTTTTATTACGTAGTGGTGTACTAAGAAATTACTTTTTTAAATTCCATCGCTAAGGATTTAAAATAGGGGTTGCAAATTTGTATGAAACTCGGTGGCAAAAAACTAAAGTCCACGCGGATGAAGTCGCGGGCCGCCGCTAGTATATATATAAGAGAGTTTCTATGTATATAGTCACTCATCACAATATCTCTGGAACTATAAGGCCGATCGACTTGAAACTTGGTAGGAATATTCCTTAGGAAAGATAGAGGTCAGCTAAGAACGGATTTTAGAAAATTCTACCCATAAGGGGGGTTGCGGGGGATATATATAAAATGTATATAGTCAGTCATCACGATATATCTGGAACTATAAGGCAGATCGACTTGAAACTTGGTAGGAATATTCCTTAGGAAAGATAAAGGTCAGCTAATAACGGATTTTAGAAAATTACACCCACAAGGAGGGTCGCGGGGGCGTGAAAAATAAAAAATATTTAAAATTTAAAATCTATAACTCCTACAGGTTTGAAACTTTGCGAAATAGTTATTTTTATAATTTTGAGGTCAATTGTGAACGGATTTTACAAAATTCCACCCACAAGGGGGGTTTTGGGGACGTGAAAAAAATCTATAAGTCCTACAGGTTTGAAACTTTACAAAATAGTTATTTTTATAATTTTGAGGTCAATTATTGTGAACGGATTTCTACCCACAAGGGGGGTTGCGAGGGCGTGAAAAATAAAAAATATTTAAAATTTAAAATCTATAACGCCTACAGGTTTGAAACTTTGCGAAATAGTTATTTTTATAATTTTGAGATCAATTGTGAACGAATTTTACGAAATTCCACTCACAAGGGGTGTTGCGGTGGCGTGAAAAATAAAATAAAATTTAAAATGTAAAATCTATAAGTCATACAGGTTTGAAACTTTGCAAAATAGTTATTGTTATAATTTTGAGGTCAACTGTGAACGGATTTTTGAAATTCCACCCACAAGGGGTGTTGCAGGGGATATAGATAAAAGTGAGTTTCTATGTATATAGTCACTCATCACGATATCTCTGGAACTATAAGGCCGATCGACTTGAAACTTGGTAGGAATATTCCTTAGGGCAGGTAGAGGTCAGCTAAGAACGGATTTTACAAAATTCCACCCACAAGGGGTGTTGCGGGATCGTGAAAAAAAATTAAAATCTAGAAGTCCTACAGGTTTAAAACTTTGCAAAATAGTTATTTGTATAATTTTGAGGTCAATTGTGAACGGAGTTTACAAAATTTCACCCACAAAGGGGGTTGCGGGGGCGTAAAAAATAAATAAAAATTAAAATTTAAAATGATGAAATATTAAAAATCTTTATATCTCAAGATTTTTCTTGCTTCTTAAAGAATTTAAAAATTTTAATTAAACACAAAAACATTTCTTTTCTTTGATATTTTCATTAGTTTTCTAATTATCGATATCTCAATTTTTCTTAATATATGATTTTTGAGAAATGATGAAATAGTAAAAATCTTTATTTCTCACTAATTTATAAAAAAAATTAAAAATATAAAATTAATTTGTATTAAACAACTTAATAGTAATGGATATCTTTATAACCACGCGGACGTAGTCGCGGGCAACTGCTAGTTTATTATAAAATTATGCCAATTGCCTTCTTGGTTTCCAAATTTTTTTTTGGAATTTCTGGCCTACTACGAGGAGGTAAGGCATGGCAATATGAGTATGAAAGGCTAAGTGTAGTGTAAACTACATGTATGACCCGTCGGACGGACAGAGGGTCATTTTAAGGAAAACTTGAGCTTAATCACTTTTTATTAAACTGTATAGTTTCAAAGCACGTACCACAACTTTTTATGTAAAAACTTTTCAATTATTAAAACTGAATTTAAGTGTCATCTCAACAATGCACAGCATCTCTGATATTGCAAAAATATTAAGTTACACAACGCTGTAACTGATCATAGAGAGGATTGTTTCCTTGTTAACAAAATCAAGGGTAGTTGTATCTAAAAACTTTTTAAAATAGTTCATTTTATTTATTACCAGTTAAAATAATAATAATTGTTTTCACATGTAAGAACAAAAAAAAAAGAAAAAATCTTCTCTCTCGCGAGATCGATCCCATTACGATAACCCAACATTTCCAACAGAATTGTCACAATCAGCCGCTTATCCAAATAGGCCACGCCAAACTTATATGAAGTCTTTCAAAATAATAATATGTATACATATTTAATTTAATAACAATTCAGTATAAATTTCGAAATCTATGTATATGCCTAAACACACGTGAAACATGCATTGTCATCCAGTTCTTAGCTATCCTAAAAATTTCAGAGCTCTAGGTAGTCGGGAAATAGGTTTAAATTCGATTACAAAATTCCAGGGAATGACACAGAGACAAAGAACACGGCGAAAATATAAAAACTTTCTAAAAATAGTTTGTTTTATTTGAAGTACCTACTCAATTTTTTTATTCATCTTTATTTGCCGGATGAAGGTAGTGAGTCCGGCAAACCTACAGATTAATCAAAAAAGTTTAACTTTTACTCAATCAACTATTAGAATATTTTCTTATTTGTGAAAAAATTAAAAAGAATTACTTTTTTTCTAAAAGTGATATAGGAAGTTTCAGACATAATGTATTTATATAATAAATTTTCTATAATAGGAACAAATTTCTTATGATTACTTTGAAAAATTACTATTGTATTTTTTTAAATAAAGACGTCCCTGTTGAAAGGGAATTATCTATCTCTAACCAGAATTACAGCCGCTAAGTCATTTAAATTAGGTAATTAATAACAGTGATATATAACTTACTTAGAATAAGCAGCTATATTTTTTTTTGTAGCGATACCATGATGGGAAAACTTTCAAAACTTTCTTAATATTCGTTTATGAAAGGACATAAAAAGCTCTACTAATTTATTTGAGTTGACGAAATATGGTTCGGGTAGAAGAAAAGGATTAACATTATTAAATTACGGAATAAATTTTACGATGCCATCAGTATTAAAATTTTATTAAATTTCATTAACCGCATTTACCGTTAAATAAAACGTATAGTGTCTTTTTAAATTCCAATTTCCAAAGTAAAATTTAAATACTATGGATAATTCTAAAAGACCATATCAGAGGGTTATTGTTGATTTTTATACGGTTGTAAAAATAATTTATAGCGGTTTTAATTAAACAAATTAGATCTATGATTTTCGTAAAAAAATTTAAAATCTTTGTTTATACTTTATAATAAATTTTATACCTCTCTAACAGTGCGACATCTAAAATAAAATACTTGATGATGAAATGATGAAAAAACTTATAATGCTGGATACAGTTTATAATATATATAATGAAAAATCTAAATAATGTGTCCTAGCAGAACATTTAATAAAAAATAAACACCAACTGAATTTCACAGGCACATGTATCCTAAATAGGGAAAAACGAATATAAAAAAATATTTTTGGAAATGCCCCATATTCAAAGAAATACAAATTGTATCAACAAAAGATCGGATTGCAAAATTTAAGTTATATTTATTAGAGTAGATCATAGAATAAAGAAACAATATTCAAATGTTAAAATATATAAAAAATAAACATTGCAAAAGAAAAGTTTTGTATGGAAAACAATGAGACTAACTGGCAACCAATTGTTATAACATTGTTTCCACTTTAATGTATAATTTTTAGGACCAGCTTTAAGAAAATTTATAATGTGTTTAATTTTATTTGTAAGGTGATTTGATTATTAGGTACAATCAAAAAATTAAAGTTGATTAATTTGTGAAATACTATTACAAAGTCAACATTTAAAATGTTTTAACAAAAATTCCGTTTGTATCCTTTTGAGTTGCTTCAGGTTCTGTTTCGAAGCTACCTATTTGTAAAAGAAAGTAAAGTGTAAATTTTGTAAATAGTAATTATTTTCGAACGATCTATATTGATAGCGTTATGGAGCCCATCCTATTTCCTACTTACAACCTACAGACGCATTTGAAGTATACAGGGTGATTCAACAATTAAAAAATTCTAATAGTAGGGATGTGTTTAGCTTAAATTCCAAAATTATTAAATATGTAGCTGATGCAAGCAACGTAATACTCGCTCATATATTTAATGTTTGTATTGAACAAAATGTTTTTCCAGAAAAACTTAAATTCGGAAAAGTTGTTCCTCTACCTAAAAAAAGTAACTGCAGTGAACCAAATCATTTTCGTCCCATCTCTGTTCTACCTATGTTTTCAAAAATATTAGAGTTGGTAATTAAAGAACAAATAATTACATATATTGACAAAAAAAAAATTCTTCTGCAATAATCAGTATGCATATTTGAAGGGCAAAAACACAACTAAGGCAATAATATCAGTTCTAGAAAAAATTATTGAAGCCATAGAAAATCAAGCAATTCCATCGGCTACACTTCTAGACTTTTCGAAAGCTTTCGACTGCGTGAGTCATACGACCCTTCTGAAAAAATTAGAGTTCTACGGCATTCGAGGAGGTACTTTAGATTTGTTTAGGTCCTACTTGACTAACAGAAAACAATTAGTTGTTCCTCCATCAGGCGATATTTCTAGTATAATATCAAGGGTCCATCTTAGGACCGATATTTTTCCTAATCTATATTAATGATCTCCCAGCAAATATTCGTGCTGAGATTGTAACATTATTTGCAGATGACACTACTCTAATTAATTTTGGTCATAGTTTGGTCTCTTTAAAAGACAGTGGCGAAACTGGTTTGGATGATGCAAATAGGTGGTTTCAATCAAACACTCTTAAACTAAATGAGGACAAAACAGAAAGTATTATTTTTAGGCCAAATACTAACGAAACAACAAATGTAAAACTTTTAGGAATGTATATCGATTAGAATTTAAATTGGCATGCACATATTGACTACCTAGCAAAGAAACTAAATAAAGTCGTTTTTCAAATTAAAAAGCTGATACAGTTAACAACAGTTGATACGGCATTATCCTTTCACTACAGTAGTTTTTATAGTTTGATTAGTTATGGTTTACTCACATGGGGAGGCTCTTCCGCATTTGAACGTATTTTTAAAATTCAGAAAAAAGTAGTCAGGACATTATGTTCAGCAGGTCCTATCGAACACTGCCGACCATTGTTTAAAAAAATGAATATCTTAACGCTAGCATCTATTTTCATATACCAATGTGTGTTATATGTAAGGGAAAGTGATTTTTCAAAAAATGGAGATTACCATCATTACAATACAAGAAATAAAAATTCTCTTTGCATCCCGTACCATCGTCTAACAAGACACAGCAACCGATCAGCCATATTGCATTAAAAATTTATAATAAACTACCAACCCACTTAAAGGAATTGCCAACTAGAAAATTTAGAACTGAGATAAAAGAGCGTTTAATAAATTCTGCGTATTATAGTGTAGATGAGTACTTTTTAGGATAAATATTAGTGTTCACCTCTTTAATATTGCAATTTACTTATCCACCTGTATTATTTTCGGTTCCTTTACTTTTGTATTTTTTCTTTGTGTCTTTCTTTTGTATACGTTTTTATTTTTATTTATATATTTATATGTATACATCATTCAAAGCTTATTTTTATTAAAGTAGGCCTTGTTAGGGTGATGAATTTCGCCCTGTATATTTAATCTTATTCTCAGTTGTAAATGCGCTGTTGTCACGTCCTTAATCAAATCATAGTGTTAGTGACAATAAATAAAATAACAATTGTGTTCTCCATTTCAGCGCCATCAAATCATTAAAAATTAGTAGGTACTTTCACAAAAAACGAAAATCGTCAATTTAAAAATGTATATTTAGATATAATGAATGCATTTACAAAATAATAGTACTTAATTAAATGAAAGCAAACAATAAAAACATTTACAAAAAAGTCTTCATTTGCAATTAGGAACAAATTTTCTATGTCTATATAACGGTATTATAAAATAAGTTTTACAACAAACATTTAAATTGGACCAGCCATAAATGAGAAAATACAAAATATTTCATTTTGTCGATAAGTATTACAGCAGATATATATTAAAGAATTTTTCGTGGAGCTTTCCAGGTAGTGCGGTATTATGACATACCAATTGGTTACAGCTATTTTGATAAGTAGAACAAAGATAAATATTCCCACAAAATGTTATGTTTCAAATAATGGAAATCCGTTTAATATGTGTTCAATAGCTACAGTGCAATAATTCAGCAGAAAAGAAGATTCACTAATGGTAAAATAAGCAAAGTAAAAAAAAATGAAACATACAACATTAAAAAAAACATATAAACAACAAAAATTGGAGTAACAGATTTGGTTAAAACTATTGCCACGTTCATCTATTCGTTATGTATTTTCAATTCACCTCTAGTATCAAAGGTAAAATGTTGTCAAGTGAACAGTTTTTCATGTAATAAGTCCAATCCGTCAAAATAATTTGTTCTGTGTCTACAATTTTTTTTTTTACATGTCTGGTGTACATTGTCTTAAGTCCAAGTTTTGTCCGAATATAAAAATGCAAAATAGAGGTAATCGAAGTAAATCATGTCTATGTTAGTTTATTATTTCATCTAATACATATGTCTTATCGTTGCTTCTGTATTGTGTAAGTATAATTGTCTTTTTTTTTCTTTTTTTTTATCAAATTCGATGTTATTGCTGCTTAATTACCTCTGTAATATCTATTTTGTTGCTGAAAATGTAGGTGGTCTGTTTTGTTGTACAGAATGAAATGAAGCATTATCCATGTTTACTACACATTTCTCTGAAAAATTAAATAAAGCAGGAATAAGTTAATTAACAATCCAGTTTTTGAAAATATTACCATTTATAGTTTTGTGATAGTCAATGTCAGTATTTGAAGAGTCTAATAACAAATCACATCCCTCTATTGACCCACCATTTGCTCCTGCGAGTAAAATTGTAAATCGCTTTTCTTCGGATTACACATGCAATGGATTACTTTTTAAATCAGATTATTGTTTCCATTGACGCGTTGTAGTACCATTTTTTTATATCCACGTCTATGTACACGAATCTGATGATTTCATTGCACTTTTTTAATTTCATAAATTTCTGAAGGAAAGAGATTTTGCTATTCTTCGCTCACTTAAAATTTGTCGTCAGTTCACGTTTTTAAGTTTATATATCATTAATTTTGTATAAATAAGTTCGTTTACCGTTTAAATCTCAGTTTTGTTTTGCGTCAGTCAAAAGTTTATCTGAAGTAAAATATTCGTTTTTATAATTGTACGTCCAAATCTGCCACTGCAATTTTTTTTAAATGAAATTCTTAAATGTATTTGCTTTATCTTTCTTCCTTTTATTTGCCGCTTCTTTACCATTAACTAAATCTTTTTTTAAGATTTTTCGTTTATATTTAACACTAACCTAAAAAAAACACGAAATATTTAAAAAATGTATGAAATAAAAATTTAAATGATATTTGATTGGTCATAGATTAATGAATGAAATATCGATTCGTCCATGTCCTATCAAATTACATTTTAAGTATCATTATGGATCATTGTTATTAAAGAAATTAATGAAAATATTTTATTCTGAAACATTTTTAACTTTTACTATAGTGTGTAATCTGGCAACATTGTAAAATAATGACTGACAGAAGAAATGTGAGGTTAGGTATGCTTAATAAATTATAAGTAATTTGAATGTAATAAGAATGTAAAAGTGTATTTAATGTAACAAATAACTTCATATACAACTATTAATGAAATTAAAAATGTTTGGAACTATTTGCTGATAAAAATATTGGAATAATCTTGTATACAAACACAATTACTACTTACATTAAAAACCTAAGAGATCTTCTATAAATCCCTCTTCTGAAACTTTCTAAACATGTAATATCATCTTTGTATTCATTTTTTTGTCTCTACACATTTTTTTTAGGCGTATTAATTTTTTTAATGCATTTAACCATTATATTTATGATATTTGTTGTCAAGCTTGTCAGATTGTGACTTGCAGTGACTTGGTAACTTTAAAACGGCAACATGACAAAAACCAATACCAACGTGAATAAATAAAAAGATAGCCTGCTAGATATAAATAAACGTTGAATCGTTAATATCATGTAATTTTTATAATTAATTAATTTTTAAATGTAATTTTTATCGTAATTTTGAACATTAACTATTTTATTGACAACCTTAAATGTACTTATGACATAGCCTGGGCAATAAATTATTATTATTATTATTATTATTAAATATATACCAGTTATTATTATTACTATTATTATTATCAAAAAACTTATGCACTTACTCAGCAATTGCTGATAATATTTACCTATCCCGAGCGTAAACGCAAATGGGGTTAGGCTCAAAAATTACATATTTAAGAATTTACGAACAGTGTGACATGTATTTAAAATTGCTGCTTTTTGCAAGTCAATAACAGTGTTTTTTTAAGACCGAGTTTTTAAAGACTGTCTTCAAGACTTCTGGGGATAAGTCCAGTTGATGATACGATGATCGGTACCACCTCCACTTTTTCTGCGTGCCACATCTGTCCAACTTCTATAGCAAGATCTGTGTACTTAGCTATTTTTCCATTATATTTGTCTAAAATATATTTACTTAAACCATTTCCCCATGGCTACGAACTTGGCAATCCAGCAACCTTCACATTAATTGAACTCATTTTCTGTATTTACTTGGAAAGCACTTGTTTATGACTTAAATTGAAACTAATTGTAATCTGTCATTCTCATTTTAACATTTTGACAAACATACAAAATATACTTGGTGAGTTTGGTACCTAATGTTAGTTGGGCGTTTATTTAAATTTACCTCATAAAAACTTAATACAGAATACAAGAATGTCAAAAGAATTTTATTATTATTAATATTATTATTATTTAATTATTATTATTGTAATGAAGTTTTTGCTAAGGTCTATGCAATGCTATAAAAAATACAAATATTGTTTTGTTAAAATTACTGAAGTCAATGAAACAAAATATTTAGTATACCAAACGTTGGTCAAAGAAAATAAATAAAACTAAATATATTTACTTAAACCAGAATCGTAATCTTTTAATGTTATTAACAATCAATACACAGTCAGTGCTAAGTATAGCTATACATTAAATGTTATTTTAATTTACCTTATAATTTCAGCCATATATTTGCAATGTTTCATATTTTCATACATCTTTAGATAATAATATTATAATCAAATTTTATTACAACTAAGAGCACTAAATGAAGACCGATATTGTAGGTATTTTAAAATTCATCAAAGCAATGAAATAAATTTGACCCTGTTGATTTAGTCATACTCAATTATAAGATTTTTTTAATATATTAATAAAGTAAAGCATTTTAAGTACACTCCTGAAAAATAATTCGTTTCAGTATTCTCTTTTTACTCCGACGTTCCATTTCCCCATGGTTACGAACTCGGCAATCCAGCAACCTTCACTTTAATTGAACTCATTTTCTGTATTTACTTGGAAAGCACTTGTTTACGACTTAAATTGAAACTAATTAAAGTCTGTCATTCTCATTTTAACATTTCGACAAACATACAAAATATACTTCGTGAGTTTGGGACCTAATGTTAATTGGGCGTTTATTTAAATTTACCTCATAAAAACTTAATACAGAATACAAGAATGTCAAAAGAATTTAATCTCAAGTTGTTTGTTTCTGTTGTAACTTTAACAGTAACAAATCTTGAGCTCAGGGTTTAATGTTTATAGTATGCCTAACGAAGATAATTTGATATTTCGTTAAAAGCCTGCTACAAAGTTAATTCCTTTTATTATTTGTTACATGTTGTATAATATTAATAAAAATAATATTTATTTTTTAAAATCGACAATTCATACTTAGGAAAAAGGGAAAATATATAATAATCACAATTTATAAAAATAACTTTTTATAGTAGAAAGTTTTTTTTTGCTGATTTACCGAAATAGATTACGGCATAGTCCACAGTAGAGTCTAAAAAAGCTTTCTAAATTAGTTTATTGTATTAACAGTTAAAATAATAATTACTGTTTTTACATGTAAAACAACAGAAAAAAAACTTCTCCCTCGCGTAATCGATCCCATTATGATAACATAACAGTACTGTCAGAATTGGACGCTTATCCAAATGAACAACTTATTTAAAAATTTTCAAAATGATAATATCTATACACAACTTAAATCATATTTAATAACAATTCATTATAAATTTCGAAATTTATGTATATGTATGCCTAAACACACTTGAAACATGCATTGTCATCCAGTTCTTAGCTATTCTGAAAATTTCAGAGCTCTAGGTAGTCGGGAAATAGGTTTAAATTCGATTAAAAAATTCCACGGAATGACGAAGAGAAAGACAAAGAGACATAGAACACGGCAAAAATATAAAAACTTTCTAATAAAAATAAATTAAAGAAGTCACAGTATCTTATCGGAGTATTTAGTAACATTAAAAGGATAATCATTAAATAAAAAGTTTAATTGATGTAAACTCCATTGGTTTAAAACTAAACAAACAATATAACAGTAAGGTAATTTTAATGTTTAAAGTATGAGTTAACATAGCGTTTTATATAGTTTACAAATATGCAAATACAGAATGGTAATGTTGTAAATAAGATAAGTTCTGTTTATTAAGCATCTCACTTACTTTTATTTTCTATTAACTCACTTTATGGGTTTAAAAAAGAAAAATAATTCTCAAGTTCGTGTTAAATTCACTAAGATACCTTACCTTTCTGATATAAAAAAAGTATGTTTATTACAAGTTTAATAACTATATATTAATACGCTTAATATATATTTTTTATACAAACTTTTTAGTTTAGTGAAAAGAAAATGTAGCTAAATTATATCGAATTACTCTTTTACAATATAACATAACGAACCTACTACTTATGAATTAATTTTAAAAATATGTTTATAAAGTTTATCAAATTTTTTTGTATAACAACGTTAGGCACTAACCCCAAGTTACAGTCACATATTTTATCTAACTCTACTAAATAACTTTAAAAGATACACAAATGTTTTTTTCAATGAGTATTTTAGTAGATTTATATCTACTATTCAGCTGGTTCGCAGGTCACGACTTCGGGAAAATTTCACTACAGTTTTTCGGTTTAGGTCCCCCTGACCTCAAAAACACCTTCCGTTCAAAAGTTATATATATATATATATATATATATATATATATATATATATATATATATATGTATGTATGTATAGTTCCGATATAACGAAATCTGTGGACACGATAGCGGTCGCATTTCTTAACGGATCGAAATGAAATTTGGTACAAAAATCAATCGTCCCAAAATCTCGGTCGAGTTCGTTAATGGGCCAAATCGGTAAGGCCGTTTGGGCGTGACATCAAATCAAAATGGAAAAAAATTCGTAACTTTTTTACTTCACCCTGTACAAAAAAATGTTACAGGACTTTTTTGTTTGTCTTAAAGAGACCTACAACTTTTATCTAAAACATTTTTTTCTAAAACGTATACTTTTAATATAATTAATTAATATAAATCTACTGATGCGCCTGGCTTACCAAGGGCCATTTTTTTTTGTTAATTTTAAATTTAGAAAAAAATATTTGTAGCGTAATTAATATCAGTATCTTATTTTATATTCCAAACTACCTGTTAATAAATTTTATATAGACTTATCTATATATATATATATAGGAGATTTCCACGTATATACTCACTCATCATGATATCTTGGGAACCATAGGACTTAGAGACTTGAAATTTGGTAGGAATATTACTTTTCCTATGTAGAGGTCAGCTAAGAACCGATTTTACGAAATTCCACCCACAAGGGGTTTTGCGGGGGTGTCAACAATGAAAAATTCACATTTTCAAACTATAGCTCTTTTAGGTATAAAACTTAGCCAGGATATTCTTTTTAGCATGTTTGAATTTACTAAAAACTAATTTTATGATATTTCACCCCCAGAGGGCTGTGCGGGGGCGTTAAAAATTAAAAAAAAATATTTTTTCCCACTCAAAGCTTTTAGAACTCTGAAACTTGGCCAGGATATTCTTTTTAGCATGTTTGAATTTTCTAAAAACTAACTTTATGATATTTTACCCTCAGAGGACTGTGCGGGGACGTTAAAAATAAAAAAAAAATTATTTTTTCCCACTCATAGCTTTGAGAACTCTGAAACTTGGCCAGAATATTTCTTTTGGCATGTTTGAATTCACTAATAACTAATTTTTATGATTTTCCACCCCCAGAGGGTTGAGCGGGGGCGTTAAATATTTAAAATATTCGTATCTTTCAATCTATAGCTTTTAGAACTTTGAAACATGGCCAGAATATTTTTTGCCGCCAGAAAATAAAACAACATGTAATATTGTTTACAGGGAAGCGTTGACCCAATAAATTTAATGGCTTTTGTTATTTTTCTTTAATCCCCGTGCAAAGCCGGGGCGGGCTGCTAGTATATATATATATATATATATATATATAAAGCAGTAATTCTTTGTTAACGGCTGGCTATTTAAACAAGAAATAAAATATATACAAATATATATTTTGGTTTACAGGGATTCAGCCAAATTCAGGTTTATTAGTAAGACTCTACTATTACTATTACCGAGCTTTCGAATTTATTTCAAATTCTTTTTCAAGGCTAAAATATACAAAAATAGGTTACAAATTGCTAAAATTTAAAAATATGAAAATTTACTTACAAGCAAATTGAATCATTATAAATTGTTAAAAATATAAATCAATAAAATTGTTGAAAACATTACTTTTTTTACAATTCAACAGAAAATTAAATAGAATTTTTGAAATTTAATTTAATTTAATTCTATTTAATTTTCTGTTGAATTGTAAAAAAAGTAATGTTTTCAACAATTTTATTGATTTATATTTTTAACAATTTATAATGATTCAATTTACTTGTAAGTAAATTTTCATATTTTTAAATTTTAGCAATTTGTAACCTATTTTTGTATATTTTAGCCTTGAAAAAGAATTTGAAATAAATTCGAAAGCTCGGTAATAGTAATAGTAGAGTCTTACTAATAAACCTGAATTTGGCTGAATCCCTGTAAACCAAAATATATATTTGTATATATTTTATTTCTTGTATATATATATATATATATATATATATATATATATATATATATATATATATATATATAGTTAAAAGAACATTTTCTTGGACCCTTTTAATATATTTTTTATCCTAAAATTTTTCTTGGGATTTGGTCCTCACAATAAAGGATGTTGGGGAAACATGTGTCAAGAAACACAAAAAACACAAAAACAAAGAACGCTTACACAGGAGTCCTATCGCCATTTTGTGTTTCTTGACACATGTTTCCCCAACATCCTTTGCTCCCAAGTACCCAACACTTTTGCTAGCCAAGTGCAATACTTTTCTTGGTTATGCCGCACTGATGACGGCTAATGAGCCAGAAACATGCATGTCTGCGGTTACCATTCCTACTTGTAACCGATGATCCTTGTTGCGTACATTGCCCGTTATCCTCCTTTTTTTTATTTTGATGCGCGTTTTCTTGGCACTTTGTTTATATACATATATATATATATATATATATATATATATATATATATATATATATATATATATATATATATATATATATAAAGATGACTGGATTACTGTCGGGATGCGTCAGGGAAAATGGAGTCAAACATAAAACAGACTCAGTATGTCATAAACTTTAATTCTAGCTTGCGAAATTTTCGGTCTTTTTTTTAGACCTTTATCAGCGCCTAGGAAATTACAACTGGTAAGTATAAAACATTATATAATACAAATACAAAAAACTTACAGTGAATTTTGTTTCAGGTTTCCCTAGTCCTTACATCAACAAAAAAAAAAAGTGTGAGGTGTCAAGGGACACCCGGATGGAACGAAGTTCCTTTCGATTAATTAGTGAAGGAATTAGTAATTTGTAAACACAACAGAGTGTTTATACATACATAAGCATTTATTATTGTCTGTATAAAATCTCTACTTACCTAACAGTTCGTTTCTTTCAACAAAAGTGTCCATTTATACAATACCAGAGCTTTAGATAACACATCTTTTTAGAATTACTTTTTATAATTTAAAACAGGAATTAACAATTCAATACAAAATTTTAAAATTAAAATATTTGACAGTAACTGACAGTTAAGGTAATTTGACGTAGGTACCTAAATAGTCAAGTTACGAACTATTTTTAAAATGTTTATGAATTTATTAATTTATAAAAACAGGATGAAATAAAATATAATACTATTATAGGTAATTATTTTTTTTTTACAGTATATATTTTTAATGTACATTTTCTTTTAATTTAAAATAATGTCTTTTTAATTGTAATATATCTATCTATGAGAGAGAGGGAGAGAGAGTTATTTATTTTTTGGTTTGTGAGAGAGAGAAACATGCGTGTGTCGTGTCATAGTGTCGTGACAACTTTTGGTATGAATTTTTTTTGGCTAGCTCCTAGCGTCAGTCGTAACTGTTCGTAACGCCCGAAAGGGAACTTCGTTCCAACAATTCAATGTTGTACAAACCAAAATTTAAAATAGTAAAACACATTCAAATTATTTAAAAGCTTTTAAAAACTAATCAATTTGTTAAAAATTACAAACCAAAAAGCAGAACGTTTCATGAAACTTGTCACAAAAATCTAACCTACTACAACCGTCAATATGGTTAGCATTTAACCCGCAGATATGCGTTTTGGTTTCTGGGTAAGATTGGCTGAACTTAAGGTTGGTCTACCAGTAGACTGGTCGATGGCTATGTTATTTCCATCATGACTTTTCCCAGATTGTTGAGATCCGAATGGGAACTATTTTACTTCCGGAACCTTTAACCTACGGAGAACCCATCATGGTATTTTCTAGAAAAGGTTTTAAGAGAAAGAAGGAGATTGGTGGGAAAGGAAAGGTGAGAAGAGAAGGAAAAGAACCGACTAACAACTCAAATGAGGAAACATGTTTAGAACATTTTACCCTATCTTAACGAGTTGCAGGGTGGTACCTCCTCGGGCGATAAAAAGTTCCATTTATCACCTTCCACCTTAAACACGGGGCAAAATTTTAACACAATTTATAGAAAAATTTTTGTAAACAATTAAAGTTTACTTTAAAATGTTATATTTAAATAAAAAAAATATTTTAATTCATTAAATTGTTAAAATAATAAGAAACAATAACGCAGAATTTAAATGTATTTTTTTGTCCATAACTCTTTTCGGGTATAAAATAGGTATAGTAAATAAAATTTTGTTTAAAATAGTGGGCTGTAAACATTTGTGGTTTAAAGCTAACCGAGATATTTTTTGTTGAACACAGCCAATGTTTACGCGGCGTCATTGAGTTCCACCCTGCGGTAAATTTACGTACCTGTTTTGACCGTAATGTTGTTTGAGTTCCACCCCGGCTATCTTAGCATGTGGTTTACGACTTAAATAGTACATAATAGTTTTTAATTTTATGATATAAATATAAATACAGTATATATTCGGAAGGTTTATTCGTGTTTCGGGCGTCGCGTTTTGTGCGAAATCATAAAACCCTCTCGTTTCGAGCGTACACCTTAGATGCAATAAAAGGTATTTGCAACACCTTCTCGTTTCGTGCGCTTTAAACTGATCATAATTAGATGAATAATTACGTCGGATAGAGATCCTTTCCTAATTAAGAAGAAGAAAAAGATGATAATCATCCAAAAAAATACTAGGAAAAATATTACATAGGTAGGTACTACTATTTACTCAAATTTAATTATATACATTAGTTTTCTTAAAGTTTCGCCTAAGCTCACTTTAGTTTGCACAAAATCGTCAACAGTCATATTTATACGATAGTCTAAGTCACAGTACTTTTTTGCACGCTTTGGAGTATTCATATTCAGCTCAGTTTGTTTCACAACAATATCGTAGTACTGTATTTCGTCACTAAGTATTTTAAGTAGTTCATAAATATTTGGATGCGCTTTTCCAACACGGTTATTCAGTCGATGATGCCATCCTTCTACCGAATTTGTAGTGCGGTGTCGCTCCTTGTAACACACCCACATGAAATCACTATTCTCAAGCCATTGCTCCACAAAATAATCACTGAACTTTACCAGCGCATCTTCCTGTTTGGAGTTTTCCATAATAAGAAGCCATGCTTCAGGAATGTACTCTTTTAGTAAATGTGCCAGTGCTGCACACATACGAACATGTTCCCTGATTGTTGAATTTTCTTTGTAACTTGTAACCAAACCCAACTCTTGCACTTTTCGCCACAGGCATTGGTTGAAGTGAAAGTTGCACCCTTTGATTTTCACTTCCAAAAAAGTTTGCTTCAGAGCGTTTATCGCTGCTCTTTCAAAGTCAATATGGACTTTTTTGGCTTAAATTTCGAAGTTTTTTCCAACAGTGTAAAAAGTCTTCTATATGTGGCTTTCTTTCTGTCTGGTAAAAGTGCATAGATGGCTGAAACAATCCTTGTACTAACATCACTGCTTCCCAAATCCACGTGTATTGTATACAATTGGTCGAACAGGGAACAACAGCTTTTAAATGTCCCATCCATAAAGAATTCTGAGCCTTGGGATAGAAGTCCCCTATCACTGCTAAAAACCAATATCCGATCTTCCTGGCCGTCGTCTATGAGCACAAGGTGTTGCATTGGCTCTGGAATTATGATTTCTTCTCGCTTCTTTGGTAAACATTTAACTCCCAATGTTTTTTGTCTGGCTCTGTAAAATCTGTCTTTTACGCTTGTAAGTGTTGGTACTTCTACTACAAAGTTAAGTCCAGCGTCCTTAACTTGCATTAGCTCTTCGCGGTAGAGTTTAGGAATTGGTAGCAACTCCTCGCGTGCACGCTTTTTTGCCTTATAAGACATAAGTCCACATCATTTTTAGCTTCGTTCGGGACACATGTATGATTTTTCTCTTGAAGAACTTTAAAATTATTTGTTGTCAAAAGGGCCCCTGGACATGACCGGTTCGTACAGATCCAGCGCATGGTCTCGTTCTTATTTATGCACTTTATTGAGAAACGATATCCGGAATATAAAATAGCCGGTTTGCCTCTTTTAGTATCAATCACTTTAACTTCCATTATGGCGATTTAAAAAATTTGCACTGACGACGTTTATAACAGAAAAGCTTTTACAAAACTAAGGAATATGAAGATATTGTCACCCTTAAATAAAAAAAAATCCTCTGGAATAATTTAGAAACGTTATCAGCGGCTTAGAGATTAACAATCGATAATTTATGCAAAACACATTAGGGGGTAATTTGTAAAATCCAATATCGAGTAGTTATTATACCTGGCCTATAGTCGAAAATAAAGCAAGTAAATAGCTTATCTGTAAACAAGTAATAAGTGAATAGAATTTCTTGGATTTTACAAATTACCCCCTAATGTGTTTTGAATAAATTATCGATTGTTATTCTCTAAGCCGCTGATAACGTTTCTAAATTATTTCGGAGGCCACTATAAATACCCACCTGCTATTTTGACCCTAATTATGGTAGATACCTACCTAATTACCCACCTTAATCGGATTATATTGTGTACGCACGAAACGAGAGGAATAAATTCCATAATTTTTAATGCGCCCGAAACGAGAGGGTTACAGGTAGTTTTTAATATCCGTACGAAACGCGACTTATAACTCTTCAAATTAGAGTTGTCGTTTTAAAAAATATTTATTTTAATAATTTACAAAATTATTTAATGTTTATTACTTAAAGTATAAAATCAGACTGACTAATAATTCTAAATAAAATATTAAGATAATATTAAGATAGTAAAACTAGCAAAATCAGCAAAGTCAAAGTTCATGATTAGATAATGTATTCTTATAATAGTCTTAATCGGGGCCGGCTCCATAACTCCTCTATCCTTAAAATTGAGCATTTTTCAGGGAGTGAAAAATGATCTCTCTGTAGGTTGAGGGGCTGTTGAGGGTTGAATTCTTTCTTGAAGTTCTTCACCTTCTTCTTCTGCCCTTGCGGTGTTTTGTGATAATATACCGCAATTTCTTCTCTGGTTAATTTTCTTCACCACGATGTAAATGATAATGGATCCCAAAATTGCATAACATGGTAGGTACCAGTAGGAGGATATTTGATTTGACGTATGTTTTATTAATAATGGTTTAATTTGACTTTGTTTCCTTCGAATTTCGTGAATCTTATCCAATGAGACGTCTTCTAAAACTATTTCTGGTATATCTTCCTCTGCTTTGGAATGTGGTATCTCTAATTGGGGTAGCAGCAATGGTTGACCTTCAGACATGAATTTCCCATTTGTGAAATGTTGATTTTCCATCGCAAATTGGCACTGGTAAGGTAGAGATATTAAATAGTTGCCAATTAGGGTAGTAAGATCTGTTCTGGCACACACGGTTTCGAGTTTTGTTTGATTGACGAATAACCCAATGTAATGAGCATCATCTATTTGCTGTATCAAACTCTTTGTAATTCTAATTGGTATTCCATGGCAATCCTTGGGGTTTGAGTTTAATTGAAGAAGCTGAACAACACAGTCGTCTGTTTGTAATGCATTGGACAGTAACCCATTCGGACAATAATAGTTTGGCTTGAGGTCCCTGCAGGGTGTTGATGTGTATTGGTAAAAATTTTCATTCATAATCAGATAGGTACTTTGAGGGATTATGGTAGTAAGGTTTCCTGTAGGGATTGAATAAAGATGATAATAGGAAAAGTCCTGAGGGTAAACAATTGGGACGTGAATAGCGAAAACGATCTTAGAATCGGAATAAAAAGCTTCTACTTCTAAGATGTCGTAATATTTATGAATATCGTCAGGAATTTTTTCGAAAACTAACTCATTTGGGGTGTGATGGTCTAAAACAGTACTAATTATAGAATAAACCTCGTTAGGTTTGATGATACTTGTATGTAATATTCCAATTCGTGCGAAAGCGACCGAATTTTCTATTTCATTCATTAAATGAATAATAATATTTAGATTTGAGCTAAGTTGATCTAGAACATTTCGCGTTTGCAAATAGTCATTAAATTCAAATACAAACGTATTTAGAGAAGTTCTTATGGTATTAATCCCGTCAGAAATTACTTTTTGGTTACTTTTAATAAGAGAAATGGTTTTATTAAAATTGTCTATTGTTTCTGTATTGAGTGAAATTTGTCTATTTAAAGTTTCAACAATATTATTCTGATTATCTTGGAGATCAGCAATCGCCTGATTATAGTGAATTGCATCGTTAGCATCTAAATTTCCTGTAATGCGTTTAATAATCGACCCCAATCCGTCTATGAAACCTCTTTTTATTCTTTTTGGAGGAATTAAAATATTAAGTTTAGTTTCGGCTAATCTTAACTGATAAAGGAAAATACGATCAAAATTTTGTAGCTCGATGAAGTAGGGATGGCTTAGCCCTTTTTGGATTGCTTCTGTTACATTTTCATAAGCAGATTTTAATATTTCGACTTCATTATGAATGGGTGCAAAATCAAAATAATGCAGAAAAGTGTGAACTTCGGACTTTACTTTAGCTTTACCTAGTGAATAAGGGAGGATTCCCGGATTATGTTCTAAGTTGGATATCTGTACTTCCTGAAGCCTTGCTGGTGGAAGGACCAGGATCATGAGGATCAGTCGCGTCCTGTAAAATTTTGTCAGTGTTAGCTTTTGGTCGTTTGAGTATTTGTTTATGTAAGATATTTTTTGTAGTCTTAAGTTTGATTCCTTGATTTTTCTCAGTATTAACTATCATAGAAACGTTGTCTACATTTTCTTAATTAGCAAGGAGTGAATCATCAAAATTATCGATGTAAAAGTCTTCCAGTTCGTTAGCGAAAATTTCAACTCGAGATAATGCATCAGCGTTGGTGTTCATTTGACCTTTTTTGTACTCGATTTCATAGTCAAATTCTTCTAGCTTGAGACGCCATCTTATTAGTCTCGCGTTTGGTTCTTTTAAATTCATGAGCCATTTTAAAGGATTATGATCTGTCAAAATTTTGAACTTCCTGCCAAACAGATACGGTCGGAAGTGTTTCGTAGCCCAAACAATGGCCAGTAATTCCTTTTCAATAGTGCTATAATTTTGCTCCGACTCATTAAGGGTCCTTGAGGCAAAAGCAATCGATCTGTCTTTACCTACAATTCCTTGGGACAACACTGCACCAAGTGCAACGTTGCTCGCATCCGTAGTCAAAATAAATTCTTTATCAAAATTTGGGTACTGTAAAATGGGTTCATTAGTAAGGAGTGTCTTGCAAGTTTCAAAACATTTAACAAATTCTGGCGTATGTTCTATTTTAGCATCTTTCTTAAGATATTTTGTTAGAGGTTTTGTCAATTTGGCAAAATCCCTAATAAATCTCCTATAATATCCTAGTAACCCTAAGAAAGATTTTATATCCCTTGTTGTCTTCGGTATTGGATAGTTCTGTATTGCAATGATCTTTTCTGGGTTCGGTTTTACCCCGTCTTTGGTGACAATATGTACCAGATACGCAACTTCTCTTTTTAGAAACTCGCATTTGTCAAGTTGTAATTTAAAATTTTTTCTTTGAGCCTTTTGAATACCTTATCTAAGTTGGTTATATGTTCCTGAAGGGAACTGGAGAAAATTAAGATATCATCCAGATATACTAAACAAATTTCATTTTGTAAGCCCCTCAATATGTTGTCCATTACTCGTTGAAATGTGGCTGGGGCGTTTTTGAGTCCCATTGGCATCCGAGTATACTCGTAGTGGCCATTCTCCACATTAAAAGCAGTTTTAGGAATGTCTTCGGGGTTCATCTCAATCTGATGGAACCCACTGGCTAAATCAAGCGTACTAAAGTAGTTACACTTGCCCAATTTATCTAAAACATCAGTGATATTCGGGATAGGGTAACGATCGTCGATAATTTTGTCGTTTAACTTGCGGAAATCGACTACGATTCTAAATTTCTTTTTTCCGGACATGTCGGCACGCTTAGGGACAATCCAGACATTTGAGGACCAGGGACTGGTACTAGGGCGAATGATGCCTTGTTCTAACATGGATTGAATTTGATTTTGAATTTCTCGTTTATATGCAAAAGGATATCTATAGGATTTGGAGTGTATTGGTATTTCGTCCTTAGTCTTGATACTATGCTTGACTTGGTTTGTAAACGTAAGAGGTTCATTTTCTCTGTAAAATATGTTACTGTATTTTCTGCACAATTTTATTATTTGATATTTTTCCTCTGAATTTAAATGATCTGTTCAAATAAACTTGTCTATGTCAGATTTATTGGTTCCATCCCGGGGGGTCACGTCAAGATGGTAAAGTTCGTAACAGTTTTTGTCAAAGTCAATGGTTTGTACAGGTTTGGTTAATGAAAAAATTTTGTCATCGTTAGTATTGTTTATGATTTCAATTAAGGCCTGTCCGTCCTTAACTTCAGTAAGAATAGGAGGAATTTCAGTTATTTATAATTTGCTTAGGTATTAATATTTCACGATTCTCCCCTGAAATGGGAATTTTAGTTAGAACTCTACTGAAGGAATCAATTTTAGTTTTGAAGAATAAGTTTCTTTTAGTTTCCAAGTAATTTATAGGTATGTTTGAGTAGGATGTAATTAATGCGGAGGCAGCAAAATTCAGATGAGCGTTAAGCTTCTTTAAATCGTCTAATCCTATCAATCCATCAAATACTTCATGAAAATCAAATAGGTGAAATTTTATGTCACCTTTTTTGTTAAATTCTGGGAAAAGAGGGACTTTTGCACAATTTTGGTAAGTAGACGTTTGATAAACAGCAGAAACTACAAATGGTTCCCTGAAAATGGTGTCCTTATAAAATTTGAACGCGACACTTGGCTTTAAGAATGATTTTGTGGCTCCCGTATCAATTAATAATTTGAGAGGTGGATGTGAAATTGTAATATAGGGTAATTTCTTTTTGTTATAATAGAAATGTTTATTTCTATTATGTCGTTTCGTGAATCCAGTCTTCCTCGTGAAAATTTTTAGACTGATCTTCTTCGTATGCAATATTGTCGTATTCGATATTGTCGAAAGTTTGGGACTTGTCGTCAGTACTTTCGTCGTTTGTATTTTCGTGTATGGTTTCAGTATTAAATAGTTCTTTGGCAACATAGTTTTCAGACGGTCCAGTATTTGCGAAAGGGTTATATCTATGTCCCCTGAATTGATTTGAGGTATTTCGGGTAGAAACACTCATTGGAGTGGCCTTAGGTTGTATAGTATTCGACTTGGGTTTCCAGACATTTTGCGGTTTGCCGAAAACTTGAAAGTTTGTTGGAAATCTCTGAGGTGGGGGGTTTGGATGTTTTTGTATATGAATTGGCCCTCTAGGAAAATTTCCAGAATTCGAGGGTCTCGATATTTTGAGTTGAGAATTCATTGAATACTGATTTTGATACTGATAATATGATTGAGGTGTATTTGAATATGGCAACCTCTGAATTGGTTTTTTTAAATTATTTGCACTGTTAGAATTTGAAACGTGTTGACCTTTTTGGTAATACTTAATATTTTCTTCCTCGCGTATAAATTGAACAGCTTGTTCTAATGTCTCGGGTCTCATAACACGAATGGTAGGCCCTAATGGCTCTTTCAAACAAGCCAAAAAGGTTTTTAATGCTTGTTTAGTGAAAAATGATCGTTTAGAGGCTCTTTCCTCGCCAACACAATGCAAATTAATATAATTGCAAATAGTATTTAATAATTGTAAATTGCGTTCGTGAAATTTCAGTGGAGGTTCATTATTATGTTGTCTTAAATTAACTAAATCTTGGTTGAGACAATTCTCATCTCTTTGGTCACCGAAGTTTGAAATTAAGGCATTTTTTATATCTACCCACGTATTAGCGCCGGTGATTGCAACTACTTCTTCTGCGCGACCTTCTAATTTATTTAATATTCCGTTCAAAAGTAAAGTATTTTGAAAACTACCTACATTAGTCCTATCAAAATAATGCGTTAAAATCGATTCAGTTGCACTAATAAATCGGTGCAGCTTATTAGCGTTACCGTCAAAATTCGGGATAACCGATAAGCTTTTTAAATCTAAAACTGGTATTGCCATTTCTTCTAAATTTAAGTTATTAAAATCAACTAAAATATTTTCTAAGCTAATTGATTCTCTAAATAAAGTATTACTTAAATCGAGCTCTTTCGATAATTCGCTTTCACTAAAGGATTCGGTATCAAAAGAGAAGTCTGACATGAAATGAAAACTTACCACATCACTGGCTTCTTTAATTCTTTAACTAATTGAGGGTGTCCTCGATGGATCCCACTGGACAGCTACAGGAACAGGAGGTTTGTTGGATCTTCGTCAAAGAGTTGAAACTCACGGATTTTCCCCGATGGATATCCTACGAATATCCTACTGACTGCGCCACTTATAACTCTTTAAATTAGAGTTTACTTTTTAAAAAATATTTATTTTAATAATTTACAAAATTATTTAATGTTTATTACTTGAAGTATAAAATCAGACTGACTAATAATTCTAAATAAAATATTAAGATAATATTAAGATAGTAAAACTAGCAAAATCAGCAAAGTCAAAGTTCATGATTAGATAATGTATTTTTATAATAGTCTTATTCAGGGCCGGCTCCATAACTCGCGTCGCCCAAAACAAGAAATCACCATTCGGAAGCTCAGGCACGCAATGTATTATATGAAATTGATTCTCGAAATTTTTAAAATGTATTAATTAAATGTTACCTAGCGACGTATTATTGAAAAACAAGCATATATTTTTTGTTTATTTATTACATTATTAAAAATCTGTTATTTGAAAACTATACCTAAAAATAAATATGTACAAAAAATAATTAATAGGTAACTTAAATACTAATGGGTAAATTACTATAAGACACAGCTCTTAAAAATTCTAATCCACTAATCCTAAAATCTTTATAAGTATTGATTAATGTTTCCAAGTGTTTATGCTTCTTCTTAACATTTCTTCTAGGCGTCTTAGGACCACTATGCGCACTTGTTATTTTACAGTAGGTATATAAATGTTTGGATCCATTAAAACATCTACGAAAGAATAAATTAATGGGTGACTATGATAGAATGAAAAACATATATTCATTTTAATAGGTGGTGAAAAGGTTGGAATATCAGAACAAAGCATAGAAAATAAATCATAAGTGTTATGTACGCATATGTTATAAACTCACTAGAATCCACCCCAAATAAAAATGTTGGCTTTAATTTTATTTCAATAGAGTAATCATCCTACAAGGCGGTATTTTTAATCGGTCCGAATCACCACGGGGGATAAGGTTTTAGTTAATCCCTAATTATTAATATTTTTAAGAAAGACGTTCAAGGATTTTTATTAGACGTATTGTTTAAATGGTCATTAAAAAAATATTGGTTTCAAACCATCAAAAACTTGTTATCAGCTGAGTATTACAATAATAATAATAAAAATTCGTTGTGAACCAACCTCCACCTACATCTGGACGTTATCTACCTTAGTACTGATTAAATTTCTTTTCGTAGAGAACTCTACTAATTCGTCTTTCTTAACCACTTGGGGTTTGTTCGACACTAAATCCACTTTTCTGTATGCTTAATGATAATGACTCAAGATATAGATTTAATATCAAAGCTAAAAGAAACACAAGCTTAAATATTTTCCATTTTTTACATATGGACGACATAATGCTTAATATAATCCAAAATTTTTTAAATCTTATCAAAAAAAGGATGTGGTTATTGAAGATGATCGGGTACAGCTAGTAACAATAGAATCACATATCTATCTATATATACTCTGCTCGCCAAAAAAATCGGGACAAGCAATTTTTAGCACCATATTTAACTTGTAGTAACTTTTGAAATAAAAAATATTTTTAGCTGTGGATTTCGTAATGCTAAAGCCCATTTCGCCAGAGTGACATGGTACAAAATGATTTTTGAAAAATAATTAAATGTGCATGGTCAATAAACAGATGCAAAATTACAAAAAGTGTAGAGGTGTTTAGATGTCATTAGCAAAGTAATATCGATCTCTTCAGACATTTTTGCCAGTTTTTTAATTACAGCTCTTTAGCCCCAAAGACCTTACTAAACTAAAAATGTGTCAAAACTTTGCTACCAACATATTTAAAACGCTGTAACTTAAAAACGGGTTTACCGATTTTGACCAGGGTTTTACATTCTGAAAGCTTATTTTCTGGTTCTTTTTCTATAAAATATACAGGGGTCAAACAAAAAGTCAAGCTAAAATTGCACAAAATATGGCCATTGTTCGTTTTAAGCTATAACAATTGGGCTGTACGTTGTTGTTTGGTTTAAAATTTGGTCATTATGCAGTTTCGGTCAATACCTCTAAACGTTTTGATGTGAAACATCTATAGCCGCACGTAAATCAGATTTCTGGCGTGGCGACGGTGACGTATGACGTAAAAAACCTAACGCATAGATAATATATAATAAAGAGATGTACCTACTGATACCTTATATGAAATTGGTCTCATGTTTTGAGCGACGGTGTCGCGCCAACAATAGGGGGAAGAAGCTCATCGATTCAAAAATTTGGCGGGACAGGGTATGAATTGTTTCATATAGAAATACACTTTTAAAGCTCATATTTTAATTTTTAATATTTTTACTGATGTGTAAAAATATTAAAAATTGAAATATAGACTTAAAAGTGCATATAATCTTATAATATTTAGGGAAATAAATATAAAAACTAAATAATAAACCAATTTTGATGTGAAACATCTATAGCCACACGTAAATCAGATTTCTGGCGTGGCGACGGTGACGCAAAAACCTAACACGACTCCGCATACTATCTATTCTATGTATAAAAATGAATGTTTGTCTATCCGCTGTTACGTTAATTTCGTATGCTGCATCGTAACCAGTTATTAAATAGAAAAAGTATAGAAATTAAACGCAAATACTGATGTAATGTACTATATTACTTCTAAGAGTATAAAAAAAATAATTTATCCCTAGCTCTTGCAAGAGAGTATGGATACTTGGCGGAGATAACCAAACCCCAATCATATGTACCTACCTATATCTCTTTCTCCCCAAATATCCAATACATAAATTTAATAGTATCCTAATCTTAAGAAATAAATAATAGTGAGACGAAAGGTTTTGAAAATGTTACGAAATTCATAAAATCTATTGAAGGTAAGTATAATTCCCACACTGGGGTACTTATCGTTGTTTTCTTTCCACCGATGATGGGGAAAAGCACCCTTAAGTTGTACTGGAAACCCGTTATAATTTTGGACACAGTCAGCTCATTGATAGTTAGGAATAATTTTCTGCTATCTTTTAATAGTTCTAATGGCCACCAAACCATGTATTAATGTATTACCATATAAAAAAAACCATACATAAAAGAAAAACGCCTAAGGAAAGAAAGAATTTATTGTGCTAAACTTCTAGTTAAAATATAAAGTACTAACCTCTCGCACAGTAGCCTTATTGCAGAGACGTTTTCTTTATTTTTCTGTTATCAACCCAACCAGTTAAATCCGTAGGAACGTATAAAAAATTGTATAAATCACCGCAAAACTCCAAATTACACAATCTCAAAGAAATATTCAAAAGATCTGCCTAAAGCAATCAAACTTAAATTTTAGAAATATTTCCGTACTGGTTGGAGGAGAATAATGGTTTAGCACAATAACCAAATTGTAATTCTTTTAGCTGGCAGTGCCTTTACGCATGTTTTCTAGTGATAAGGTATTGGTAAAAACCGATTTGTCGTTTAATTTTTAAAAGCTGATATTTGTTATATAGAGTGTCCCCAATAGTTAAATTAATGTTTTAAAATTCTATATTAATTTATTTAATTTATTTAATTTATAATTGTGAAATTATTGTTACTTCGTAACACTCTCCCCTTTCTAAAAAAGAAAAATTAATCCACCTTAATATCTTTAATATGCCAAGATCCCAAGGATGTACTTGAATCAAGCGACTCTAATTCGTATACATTAGTACTAATTTTTTTCCGGACTTTACATTTAAAAAACTTAGGAGCTAATTTGGAGGAAAAATAATTTGCTTTATTTGACTGGCAATAATTTTTCTTCCACACGACTTGACCAACTGTAAGGGTTAGAGGTCTATGCCTAAGGTTATACCTGTTAGAACTCTGTTCGTAAGCTTTGATTAAGTGTAGTCGGACTTGAACACAAATGTCTTTTAAAACCTTAACGTGAGTTGCTAGATTAGAAATATCAGCTACTTGTAACGAAGAGCTACCTTGAGAATCTTCATAATTTTTGTACATTTTACCTGAGATAAAAGGATTTCTACCAAAGTTTAAATAAGCTGGTGAATAACCGGTAAGTTCATGAACTGCAGTTCTTAGAGCAAACCCTAATTTAGGTAAATTAACGTCCCATTCTCTTTGGTTTTTAGATATAAACGAACGAATCATTGTTTTAATTGTACGATTAACTCTTTCTGTTGGGTTACACTGTGGACTAAAATTTGCATTGTAGATAATCTGACAATTATAGGAATTTACTAATTGTTTAAATGAGTGACTATTGTATTGTTGACCATTATCACAAATAAGAAACTGAGCAACACCATATACGAGAAAGACATCTTCTTCTAAATGTTTAGCAACAGCCCTAGCAGTAGCTGATTTTAAAGGAAATACCAAAGAAAACTTGGTAAACATATCGGAAATAACTAACACATACCTATTTCTGTTTTTGGATAATGGAAAAGGTCCCATTAGATCTGTGCAAACATATTGCCATGGGTAGTCTATTACCCTGGGTTTCATAACTCCATGTGGTAGTTTTTGCTCTGGTTTTTGGGCTTTACACACATCACACCCTCTAATAAACCTGGCAACATCAACCGACAACTTAGGCCAATAATAAAAGGAAGATATCCTTTTTAAGGTTTTATAATACCCTAAATGACCTGCCGTAGCCTCATCATGGTTTTCCAAAAGAACAGCCTGCCGCAATTTCTTTGGAACCACTAATTTCCAGTCATAATCACTATCATACTGCTGGACGCCTACATTCACGAGTTTATACAATTTATTATTTTTTACTTTAAATTTAGGATATTTATGAGGAAATTCAGACACGTTTATTAACAAATCAGAATACCATTTGTCGTGATCACTTTCAGTAACATCAATATAACAAACTGCGCGAGATAACGCATCAGGTACAGAATGTAAAGTTCCTTTTCGGTGCACAATGTTGAAATCATATCCTTGAAGCCTTAACATCCACCTAACTAAACGAGCACTAGGATTTTTTTAAATTAAACAACCAACGCAAGCTACTATGGTCAGTAATAACTACAAAATGAACCCCATCAATATAAGGACGGAACTTCTCAATCCCAAAAACGACAGCCAAGCATTCAAGCTCAGTCGTACTATATTTAGCTTCTTGGGGGGTAAGAGCACGACTTGCGTAAGCAATAATCTTCTCTCCGTCAGGAAATTCCTGAGTGAGAACACAGCCCAAACCAACTTGTGATGCATCAGTTTGTATAGTAAATGTACGAGAAAAATCTGGACATGCTAATATTGGAGCAGATATTAAACACTGCTTGATATCAAGAAAAGCACGCTCTGCCGCTTGATCCCACAAAAATGGCTTGTGTTTCCTAGTGAGGGTAGTCAATGGATGAATCCTACTAGCAAAATCCGTAACGAATCTTCTATACCACGAAATCAATCCAATAAATCGCCGAACATCTTTAACTGTTTTCGGAGTTGGAAAGTCAACCATACTTTTAATTTTATCTGGATCAGGACGCAATCCTCTTTTATCTACAACATAGCCAAGATATTTGAGTTCGTCTTTGACAAACTCACATTTTTCCTTGTTTACAACCAGTCCCATATCGTTTAATCTCATGAACAGTTCCTTTAATACTCTTAAATGAGTTTCAAAATCAGGAGTGGCGATGATAATATCATCTAAATATACAAATAAATAGGGCTCTAAATCAGCACCCAATTTATCTACCAGTCGTTGAAAACAAGAAGGAGCATTGCGCAGCCCAAATGGCATTCGAGTAAACTGATATAGGCCCTTACCAGGAACGGTGAAGGCAGTCTTCTCTTTCGAAGTCTCCTCTAAGGGAATTTGCCAATATGCGCTCTTCAGATCAACTGAAGATAAGAATTTAGAGCCTCTAAGCCTGTCTAATATCATAGAGATGTAGGGAATGGGGTAAGCGTCTGATTTAGTAACCTCATTAACCTTTCTGAAGTCAATACAGAACCTATATTCACCATTAGATTTCTTAACAATAACAACAGGGGAAGACCACGGTGATTTTGAAGGTTCTATCACTCCCAATTTTAACATGTTGTCCACCTCATCATTAACAATTTTCTGCATATAGGGGGAGCAAGGATAATACCTTTGCTTAATTGGAAGAGAGTTTCCAGTATCAATAACATGAAAAACCCCTTTTGCACAACCCAGTCCGACAGTCTGTTTAGAAAAAAACTCTGAAATTAAATCATTCAATTCTGTTGCTTGTTTTTCTGTCAACCTCTCGTCACCAGAGTCTAACACACTAACAGCGTTCCGAAACTCATAGGTATTTGTAGAAAGACAAGGAACCATATCCATATCTCTCCAAAAATCCACACCAAAAATAATACTCACATTAATATCTAAAACTACTAAAACTTTAATTAACTTAACTTTATTATCTAACTTAATCGGAAGTTGAATAGTCCCTAAAACATTACAATTTGAACCATTGGCAACAGTGACTGAGGAAATCGACTTTTCAATTTTTAAATCTAAATTCAAACTCTGAAGTCTTTGCCAACCTTCTAATCCCAGAACTGTGCAAGTAGCACCGCTATCAAGCAAACCTACAAATTCTATACCATAAATATCAACAACCAAATAAGGACGAGGATCTCCCTTAACCTTATGGAGTAAACTATCTAATTTGTCCTTCCGAAACTGCATACCTACAAATTGTAACCAATCGCTCCACGAATCTGTAGTCGGTTTTCTAAGGTCCACAGCCGAAGTCCGACTTACCGACGGCTTGACCTCGCGTTTTTTATACACTTTGGACAAGTGTATCGAGTGACATCCAATTTACCACATCTAAAACAAAACTTTCGTTCCCGAGGGTTTTTGCATTTTTGAAAAACATGGCCCAATTCGCCACAATTCCAACACTTAAGCGAATCATCATTACCCAAGACATTAACCTGATTGGATCTGCTATTACGCCTTGAACCAGTACTAGACGACGACCATTCGACTATACCAGCTAAATCTGGTTCTATGGAACTAATATGTGGTGTCAGATTAGAACGAGGTCGAGATGCAAGTTCCCTATTAGTCTCCCATTTCTTACATAATACCCTTAAGGCTTCTACGGTTTTAACATCGCCACAGGCAGCTAGATGATGAATGAGATAAGGTAAAATGTTACGTTTTAAAATATATACCTTTTCTTCTTCAGTGGCTGGTTTCTCCAAACGATTAAATAAATTAATCATGGAAGCAAAATAAACCCCTACAGGCTCCTTTTGGTTTTGGCACCTGGCTCTTATCATTTCCCATAAACGTTCATTATGATCGTAGGGTAAGTATTCCTCTTTGAATAGCCGGACAAATGTAGACCAAGAATCTATTTGAGATTTGATGGAAGTATACCAAATAAGAGCATCGCCTTGAAGAAGATCAATCAATGAATTTTTTAACTCATCTTCAGAGACATTACGTGCCATACTGTAAGTTTCAATTTTTTCCAGAAAAGATTTAACGCTTAATCCACTCTGTTTACCAGTAAAAACAACACCCCATTTACTAGGAGGACAATGACGATCTCGAACAACCATGGAATTCATGTTTAGACCTGATCCAGTACTAGGGTTTGTAGGATTCGGTAAAGGAACTGAAGAAGTACTTGCCGCAGGAACACTAGAAATAGCAACGTTAGCCATTGCAGCAACTGGAACCAATAATGACTCTGCACATTTCCGGTCCGCCACACCTTCAAGTAGGCCTAACTGATCCAACAAATTTTTTATTGACCTTTTCCACGCATCTGCGTCATCCAAGGAATCGTCCACCTTAAGCCTGCACAACCTTCCACTTAAGTGTTGAAGAAGAGTAAAAATATACTTTGCAGCAGAACTCTCATGATCTCCTACGAACTGATCTATAAATCCTTCTAGAGCAATTACCTTTTGATTGCAAATAGTAATTTCTTGATTAATATCTGGAGTAAAAGACGAGTGGCATTCTAAAGTACCAAAACTTTCCTTATCTATTTTACGCGTCAACATTCTCCTTAAGCACCTAACCGATTCAGAGCCGAACTCGGTTAACCCTCTAGCTCGCAATTCATACTCTAATTCTTCTCTAACTAAGTATTGAGGATCCATTTTAGTTACAAAAAAAAAACAAAAATATGTTATATAGTTTAAGATCAACAAAACAATAGCTTAAAAAAATAAAATAAGTCAAATATTTGGAAAACCTTTACAGTGCAAAACCAATGAAAGAATTAATAAAGTCTAACGGTCACGGAAAACAAATAAATTACAAAACAAAGATCCTGCTTTAAAATTAAATCCGTAAAGGTAGGTAATAAACTCGAAAATTAATTTATAGTAATTAATTATAAATCGACTAAACAATAATTGCAAACCTGATACCTTATCACTAAAAACAAAATTAAAAAAATTAGTAGGTAACTATATTTTGCCTAACCCTATATATTTGAAATATATTTAAAAAAACAAGTATTTTGTTTTCAGTACAACAGGTTGCTATTTGATTTAACTCAAAACTAAGCAAATTAATAATAAAAAAAAAATCAATTTCACCTTCAAAACTTCTTGCCCACTCTGTATAAATCTTAAAAAAAATCGAGTATTTTCCTTTTATATACAATAGGTTACCACTGTATTCAAAGTTAATTATACAACCTTAAAGAAAATTTAGTTACTTTTACCCTAAAAATTTTCTCACCCTGTATAAAAATTAAAATATAAATGTCATAGCAATCAAGAATTTTTTCCCAAAACCACAGGTAACTATTTTGCCCATAGAGTACGAAATGAATTTAAAAAAAAATAATTTAAGTTAATTTTACTCTCAGAATTTTTTTTGCTCACTCTGTATAAATGATTAATAAATAATATACAAGCATTCTCGTAGTCAATCATTAACACATTTAAATTCTAGTTCCAAATGATAAATTATCCTTCTTTCCAAACACAATCGATAAATAAAGGACAAAAAAAATAAAAAAAAAGTGCGATAAACAAAACAGCAAAACCTTTCGCTATTTTATTCTAAGGAAATAAAATGCGAATAGAAATTTTTAAAAATTTTGTAGTAGTCTATACTTTATCTATGCGAAGAAAAAAAAAATGCAGCAATATAATTACTTATTAAATAATATTTTTCTTTAATGCTAAAGCAACAAAAACAGAAAAAAAAGATCCCGGACGAGCCCCCAAAAATAACTGTTACGTTAATTTCGTATGCTGCATCGTAACCAGTTATTAAATAGAAAAAGTATAGAAATTAAACGCAAATACTGATGTAATGTACTATATTAATTCTAAGAGTATAAAAAAAATAATTTATCCCTAGCTCTTGCAAGAGAGTATGGATACTTGGCGGAGATAACCAAACCCCAATCATATGTACCTACCTATATCTCTTTCTCCCCAAATATCCAATACATAAATTTAATAGTATCCTAATCTTAAGAAATAAATAATAGTGAGACGAAAGGTTTTGAAAATGTTACGAAATTCATAAAATCTATTGAAGGTAAGTATAATTCCCACACTGGGGTACTTATCGTTGTTTTCTTTCCACCGATGATGGGGAAAAGCACCCTTAAGTTGTACTGGAAACCCGTTATAATTTTGGACACAGTCAGCTCATTGATAGTTAGGAATAATTTTCTGCTATCTTTTAATAGTTCTAATGGCCACCAAACCATGTATTAATGTATTACCATATAAAAAAAACCATACATAAAAGAAAAACGCCTAAGGAAAGAAAGAATTTATTGTGCTAAACTTCTAGTTAAAATATAAAGTACTAACCTCTCGCACAGTAGCCTTATTGCAGAGACGTTTTCTTTATTTTTCTGTTATCAACCCAACCAGTTAAATCCGTAGGAACGTATAAAAAATTGTATAAATCACCGCAAAACTCCAAATTACACAATCTCAAAGAAATATTCAAAAGATCTGCCTAAAGCAATCAAACTTAAATTTTAGAAATATTTCCGTACTGGTTGGAGGAGAATAATGGTTTAGCACAATAACCAAATTGTAATTCTTTTAGCTGGCAGTGCCTTTACGCATGTTTTCTAGTGATAAGGTATTGGTAAAAACCGATTTGTCGTTTAATTTTTAAAAGCTGATATTTGTTATATAGAGTGTCCCCAATAGTTAAATTAATGTTTTAAAATTCTATATTAATTTATTTAATTTATTTAATTTATAATTGTGAAATTATTGTTACTTCGTAACACCGCTAGGTGCGCGATGACAGCGGCACCTAGCGTTTACAATTACGGCGGACTTTGAAATATCAAATGGCTAACTGTCATTACGAAAAGTAAGTAAACAAATAATCATTTCCAATGAAACATCGTAATTTATTAGTTTTCTACCCAAATGTAAATCTATAGCGTCGATAATAATATTTATCTTTGTTATTTCCCGTCTAAAATGTCACAATCAATAAATTTTAGGTAGCATAGATGGGCTTCATCACGGCGGACTTCACGTAAGGCCTAATTAAAACTGTTTAATCACTCACGACATAACTTTCCAACCTCAAACAACCAACAAAGGTCAAGAATTAGTTTTGGCTTAACATATGCAAGACCTAAAAATAAAACATGATGCTTCCTTCCTACAACATATCTACTAAATATAGTAAATATTTAAAATGTTGCTTATTAGCTTTTTCCTCTTGATAGCGATTATCCACTACTTCACACGTTGTTCTCGTTTCCAACTTGCTTGTGGAAATTTATAGAATTTCTGATCTCTTTTTTTGCCATTGTTGTTGCAGTTGACTATACAGCAGGTTTCTTGACGCATGTTTAATTACTTTTTAAATGGACGCATGTATAAGTGAAATCCATGTAAAATCCTTAGTAAAAAGTTATTAATCGTCCGCCGTAAGTTCCTTTTTTAGCCACGGTGAGCGCTGCGATCGATTGGTGGTTCTCCCACCCTATCCTTCGCACGCAGCGAATATGTTATCGATGAACTCAAAAACTACTGTACCGATTATTATGAAAATTGGTATACATATATATGTATTTTTCCACGGAAAAGGTATTTTCAAAATTTTGAAATTTTTCAAAATTTTCAAATTTTTCAAAATATTTTAAAATTTTCAAAATTGTGAAAATTTTTAGAATTTTTAAATTTTCAAAAATTTGAAAATCATGATAATTTTGAAAATTTTTAAAATTTTCAGAATTTTCAAAATTTTAAAAGTTTTTAAATTTTTCAATGTTTACTTTAATCGCGCGTAAAGGTTACACGCACATTCTTTTTTTATTGAATACTGCATACCTATACTTTTACAAAATAATGTTGATGTTTCACATCTGCCAGGCGTCCCGTGACGGCCCCCCTTTTTTTTACCTTTTGTCACGGGCTAATTTCTCGTCAGCGATAGTTATCTTAATCGGTAATAAATTGAGTACTCAAGTACTCACCTCACAAATTCCACCATAATTAAGGGTTAAACAGAGTCATTTAATGTTGATAACAAGCCGAATCTCGGTTGTTTGTAGGTAAACACCTTCTATTTATTATATTCATGTCACAAATTATTTGGATTGTTTACGTTAATTTATCATCGCTGTCACTTGTAAACAGGTGATTGTCACTTCTTCTTCTGTTCGTATAATTCGTCATATTGTTGTCTACAGTCTGGTGTTTCGTTATATTGGCATCTAATATATTAAAGTTTGGACACGAACGAGAAATGGAGTACCTATTGAGATTTTTGGTGTTACTATGACAAGCAATAGGATATGTTGTTATAAAATTGTTACCGTTGTCGTTTGTAAATCGTTGGCTGACAATCCTACTTTTACTGGTCGTACAGTAGTTTAGGGTAAGGATAGAACGGGTAGAGGCCATCTTCGGGTTGTGTCATTTTTCGTGGAAAAGAAAGGCTTGTCTCAGCCATTTTGCTACTTGCCTTCGACTTGATCACTTGTTTGAGGAAGAGAGAAGCTTTTTTGGGTTTAAGTTTTAAATCACGGTGCATCCGTAACAATAAATTTTGGATTTTTGAAACTAAACCTTATTTTTCATTTGAATCGTTGTTGGAGTTAGTTTCTGTTGTTATTTTTGGACAGATTCTTTGGAAAAGCCGCGTGGCGGATTTTTGTGAAATCTTCTGTGGTAAGTGAACATGTCTTTTATTCATGTGGTTTGTTCAATCCTTATGGTTTTCTCTTTCTTTTTTTTATTTCCGACGAAATGTAGATAGATCACGGAACAGTCAGTGAATTATTTGGTTAATTCAATACCATTCAGGCAACGAATTGCGGTTAGAGTGGCAGAATCCCCTAATAGTAAAGTTAGCAATAAATACATTATTTTACCCTTTTACCAGCCAGGTGCGTCACGATTTTAAAGAAAAACCCTAATACATAAGGCGAGTTTAAATATTATACTCTTACTATGTTTAATAACGCCATATAGTCATAATTTTAGTTTTTATATCTTGGTTTTACATGTGTTTTTCATTGTGTATCGTATGTGTGTATTATTTTAAGAAACTAGACTATTCTTTCAGCTTCTTTGCGCTATTACTAATTAGTTTTTTTTTGATAAACCTTAATTTAGTTAATTGTTATAATTCAGTTATGGCTAGTAAGTCATATTTAAGTTTGTTAAGTGCATTCAAGTCATTAATTTTGATTAGAAATTGTAATATTCAGTAATATTAACTTTTAACTTCTGTAATTTGTGTAATTCATCTAAATTCATTATTTTTAACTTCCCGCTAAAAAAAATTAAAAATTTTTTTAAAATCGGGAAGTTATTGGTTTTACCCCGTTTTTCGTAAATCGAGTTTTCATCGAATCTTAACGTTTTAAGGTCTTAGGAACTTCCCCTGACTATTTTTACGAGGGTGTCTGTATGTCTGTATGTACGTTTGGATGTGTGTGTGTGTGTGTGGATGTATGTAAACCTTTTATAACTTTTGAACGGCTTGACCGATCGGAATGAAATAAAAAACATTCCCAAGAGTTCCATCTAACTTAGATTCCCTGTAAGTTTAAACCGATTCGAGCCAGTAGATTTGGAGAAATTTTAAAATAACCGAAAAAAACAATTGGTAAAAATGATGTTTTTTGGGCATATCTTTTTGGCTATTGCATCGATCAATTTCATAACCTAATCAGCTCTCAAGCTTAAAAAGCCACGTCGAATGCCGTTTTGCAAATTAAAATCGGTTGATTCGTTCGTAAGATATCGTTGTCGAAAAATTTCAAAAAAAGTGTTTTTTTTCAATAACTTAGAGATTTTTTGACTAACCGATTCTGCACTCCCGGTAACGTTTTTAGGTCTCAAGAAACCTGCGTCGAATGCCATCTTGAACATCAAAATCGAATAAGGCGTTAAAAAGTTATGGCTTTTTAAACATTTCAAAAAAAGTCAAAAACGTCAAAATACGTCACGTTACTATAGTTTTGCGGTTAAAACTAGCGGGAAGTTGCAAGGATGGCCTTTAAGGTCAACCTCTTTTCGAATTTTTTTTATTGTTAAGCAAAAAAAAATAAGTTTTTTTTTGTAAGTTGTATTAAAGTCAGTAAATTAGTATAACGGTATTAAGTCAATTAACTCAAGGAGCCATGATAATTTGTTTAAGCTTATTGTTAATTCCAAATTACGATTTTAGGGTCCTTGGTACAGGTTTAAGTCCTTAGTACAGGTTTAAGTTCTTGGTACGGTCTTAAGTTCTTGATACGGGCCCATTTGTTTGGAGCAAGCCTTATTTGTTTTTGGAGCAGGCTTGGTTTTTGGTACAGGCCTAAATTTTGGTACATGCTCAGTTAATTGGAGCCAAGGACTGGAAGAAATTGATAACTGGATTACCAGATAAGCTATAAGCATTATAACTTAGATTTAAGTCGTGACTTTAGATCTTAATTTTAAGTTTTGCGTGTGATCACACTTTTCGGATAATTTTATTTTGTTTTACTATTTAGTTTCATGTTAATATCATTGTCAGGCGCTAGGTTTGACAGTAGTGTAAGCTCTATACTTTTTTTTATATTAAAGAAGGGTCTAGTTTGATATTTTCGTTTTATTTAGCTCACTTTATCGTTCTTATTGTGCAATTCAATTAATATTGATTAATATTCTTAATTTATTTAATTATCTCCAGTGAGAAAGGTCAGTACCTGGAACAACAGGGGTTTCCGATTTCAACCGTTCAAAATCGGTGGCGCGACTCGCTATTATTTGTGTACTTACCCTCTACGGTTGAGCTGGGCACTAATTTGCCAGTAGAGAAACCACTTAACGATCTCAACTGGAGTTGAACTTCTATTTAAAGTAATTGATAATTTTTTCAAAATTTATTGTTTTATTTTAATTCTTTATTATACCTAAAGTACGTGCCTTTTCGCCACAGATACGCTACCAGGCATCTCAGAGGGCAACCTAGTTAGTAAAGATGGAAAAATAATGGTACGCCATTGCTTTTTTATAACTTAGTGATTTTTTTAGATTAAGCATTTAAAAATACAAGTGTTGAGCAGGTAGACAAAATTCACATAAAGAGAAAAACTAAATAAACTGTGTTTTTTTTAAGAGAGTAGTCACAACTTAAGATTAAAATAATTACCTGCTGGTACTTAGTAGGGCTTCCTTGAGCACGCAAAATGCTGCTACCCTTCGAGGCATGCTAGGCACCAAGTTTGCGATCAATTCCTGGGGGATAGCTTTCCATTCTTTCCTAATTGCATTTGCTAACTTGTAACCTCTTTTTTTTTCAAGATGTTAAAAGGCTCGTTTATCGAGGTTAACAAATGGCGAACGGCACTCAGGGGGTAGGAGGAGAGCGGGCGTGGATTCGGTCGAGCTCGATGAAATCTTACTAGAAAGATATAAGGGGATATATTTGCTAGGAAAAATAAGATATAAGAATTTAAAAGGGACTAAAGAGAAAATGAGAGAAATGATGGATAAGGGAAAGGTAAATGGGCGCCACTTATTTTTTTATCTTAAGGATGGGGAAATATAAGAAACCCAGATGGAAAAAATGTTAAATCTAGAAGTTGGATAAAATAATGTATTAGATGTTATAGATAAAGTTAAAATAAGAAAGATATAAGGGACGTAAGATAAGATGCAGTAATATTGAGTAAACCGGTAGATGTTCTGGTTAAAATTTTTAAATTAAACACTTTTATTAGAAAAACTAGAAAGAGAAAGTTATACTTACTTTTTGTTCTTACTTATCACAACGGCTCTACTTATTTTGATCAAGTCAAAAACTAAAATTTATGAGTGAAATACGTCTTATTCTTGTTGTTAATGAGATTAGATCAGAATAACTTACACCAGGTCAGAAAATAAAACATATAAATAAACAATAAACAATATTTATTACGGTGTGTAATAATAAGTCAAGCAGATGAACGAAACAAATAGACATATAAAATATCAACAATTAAATAAGGTAAAATACTGTAAAACACATTAGTGTTTAATCACATATAGAAACAATATTACACATTTAATAACAGCTAAGTATTTTTATATTGTTATTTCTGTGTACCCATTTAAGCAGAATGTGATATGAAAAAGGAATTGAAAAGTATCAAAATTTAATAAAAAAATTGTAAATCACTTTTAGCTTAAAAGATGTTTTACTCGAGTAAAAAAATTGGGGGTACCATATAATAATTTATATTAAAACATTAAAATTAAGATAAACATCAAGAAACAAAAAAAAATTTATCATAAAGGTGTTACAAAAATATTTAGTCAGACCCTGCGTAACGCTTTCACTGTTAACTAAAGCATGTATGCGACGAACTATTTAGAAATTTGCACACTGTCGGAGTCTGTTGATAAGGTACTAGGTTTTTTATAAAAACCGGTTTCACTGTGGATTTTATGAGCACTTCTTACGTTAATTACCCACACTCTGATATTATTCCGGTGAGTCACAATTAAGTTTTTGTGCCAAAGAAAAAAATGGTATCCCAATCTTTCTGGTAGTTAAGAAATAGTAATTATATTAAAAAACTTACAGTTTGTTTCCTAGATAAGAGAATTTAATGGGGCCACACCCAATTCATACGCTACAGTAAAAACTGGTGATTCTTCGATACTACTAGACAGCTTTTTCATCAGAGAGGTTCTCCACTTGCTCACTGACTTTACTTTACTTAGAAACACTAAATTGCAAATAGTTATTTGCAAATTTAAAGGAAATTTGCCGGTATTTGAATCTAGGGGTTATACGAAATCGACTTATCAGCACAAGGACCCACGCTAGACTGCCTTTTTGATCGCGGTCAAAATTAAAACCGCGTCGCTTTAAACCACCCCTCTTGCGCCACATCATCTTATTCCTCCGATTTGATTGGTCGGGCTCGAAAAATCGATAGTTTTGACGGTTAAACCGTTAAAGCCGAGAATTTTCTAGAAGGTAGTATGATCAGGGTCGGCTTAAGTAAGGAAATATATTAAAAAAATAAAAATTTTGCATAGTGTTTTTTGGACATGCTACACAGCCCCTTCCGAAGAGAAAAAACTGGATAGAAAACAGTTTTTAAAGAAAGATAAGCTATGGTTGGAACAACAGTAGTGTGTCTGAAAAACTGAAGCTGATAAAGGTAGTGAACATCAAGATGTAGAAAAGCGATCTTAATGAGAACGACAACTATCTAAGTAGAATTGGGGTATTAGTGTCAGTTATTGAATGTGATATAATATTCACACTATTCTTTAGTGCATTAATATACAAGTGAAACTACACGAGAGTTTGAAGAACCACAAGGTAGGTAAAATGTATCAGATCCGAAGATCTTTGATACTAAGTGACCAGATTTTTATAAACGGTACCGGCCAACCGGAAGATCACAAAGTGATCGGGAACAGGTCTACTCCGAAGTTTCTGCACGGAAACAAAAAATTTCCCATAGGAGGCACAACGCGTATTTCCCTTTTTAGGAACTCCTATAGAGAAAAAAGCTGAATTTAAACCAAACTGTTAATAATAATTTTGAAAAGGAAGAAAGAAACACGGACGATAGTTATAATTAGGAATCTAATAAGCCTACCGACTCCATTAGATCCAACAGTCAAGGTAAGTACGTGATACGTTAACATCTGAAAAGATGTTTGGAAAAGTTCCGTCCTGCTTGGTTGACGTTAAAGATATCAACGAATATACAGTAAGGAAGAGAAGAAAACAGTAATTACTAAAAATATAGTTCTCATTGAGAACATAAAATAAAAAAAATCTTAAGGTAGTAGATCACACTAAGACATTAACAGGAATCTAACAAATCTTAAAAACAAATTATCCTAACAGTCTTCAATCCTAGCTGGGAAAAAAATAGAGTAAGTAAAAGAGGAAAAGAAAGAGAGGAGAAAGAAATTTTATCTGTCTTCCTTACAATCTCAACAGACCCACTACCGGAAAGAATTTCCTACGGCTTTCCTAGGCTTATCTCTCGTGACGAATTGCAAGGTCAAAATAAAATTCCAGAAGAAGTAGTTAAGATTGAATTTTGTTAGTCAAAAAAGTAAAGTGATTCCAATAGTAGTCATGTTACGGATCAAAATTCTTTAAACCAACGATACGTAAAGGTATAAAATTGTATGAAAGAACGAAAAATAATTTTTAAAAAAAATTCAAAAAAAATTTTCAAAAAAAATTTTCTTTAAAAAAATTTTCATGTGTCTTCCACTAAGGTACGATAATCGTCTTATATCCATATCAAAGATAACAAGTAGTTTATGGATGATGAACGAGAAATAAGGTACTAAAAAAAGTTTCTAAACAAAAAACAGTAATAGATATTACTGAACGATACGATAATTAATTTACAAGTGCTGACGCACTTATACGGTAGGTAAGCGGTAGATAAAGGAAAAACTATTTTTTCCTTCAAAAAAAAATACAAGTGTTAAAACACTCATAAGGTAGATAAACGGTAGTTACGAGAAACATATTTTCTCTTTCGGTACGATAAAAACAAGTGTTAATACACTTATTAGGTAAATGGACGGTAAATGAGGGAAAGTAAATCCTACTTTCGAGACGATAGAGATAAGTATTAAGGTACTTATTAGGTAGGTAAACGGTAGGTAAGAGAAAAGTATTTTCCCTTTCGAGATGAAAAGTTCAAGTGGTAATATACTTAAACGATAGATAAGCGATAGTTATAAGTCTGGATACACTTAAACGAAAAATATAAAAGTGAGGCATGGAGAACATTATTTAGTGTTGAGTCATAGCGAGAGGTTGAGATATAGAGAAGTCAAAGAAAATGGAAAAGGAAAGCTTATACTGATAATTCTGAGAAAACAGAGAAACATTAGTTTCTATTCGGAGAGTTCATCTTCAGAAGAATCATCGGAATCAGAGACATAAGGCTTAAGGTCTTTTATATGCCAGTTTCCTGCTTTTGATCCATCGGGATTTTGTAACGTATATACTAGTGGAGATAGTTTACGGACAACCGTACATAAGAGATATTTAGGAGCTAATTTGGACATAAACTTATCGGCAGCTTTGGAGAGAACTTTATTTCTCCTCCACACCTTATCACCAACGTTGAATTGAATGTTTCGACGACGAAGGTTATAAGTTTTGGAATTTCTTTGATAGGCATGGTGAAGATTGTGTTGTATTTCAAAAAAAATATCCTTTAACCCTTGTATATCTAAAACGTATTTATCGTATTGTTCAGGGGTATTAAGGGACATAGGACGATCAGCGCCATTAGAGGAATAGTAATTTCCAGATATCGGTACATGTCTCGCGAAATTTAAAAATGATGGAGAATATTTGGTGACTTCGTGTCTAGCGGTGTTGATAGCCTGTCGGATTTTAGAAAGTTCATTATCCCAGTTAGAATGTTCATCGATATAACACCTAATAGCGGTTCCAATGGTTTTATTCGTTCTTTCTACAAAATTACACTGCGGTGAATAGACGGCATTGAACCATATTTTTTGGACTTTGTATTGATCACAGAGATGTTTCATCATGGGATTGTTAAGGTTTCTAGCGTTATCGCAGATAAGGAATTGAGGGACACCAAACATGAGAAATACTTCATTTTCTATGAAATTAGCGATATTTTTGGTGGTGGCTTTTCGTAAGGGTTGTAATAAAGTAAATTTAGAAAACCAATCGGTAACAACTAAGAGCCAGGTATATCCTTTTTTGGAGCGAGGGAGAGGAGCAATAAGATCAAGTGCGATAATTTGCCATGGGAATTCGGCAGATTTCTCTTTTCCCATTAAACCTATTTTAGTGGAGGTAGGCATTTTTTGGGCTCCACAAACTTTACAAGATCTAACAAAACGAAGGACATCGTTTCTCATTTTAGGCCAATAATATCGTTCTTGGATTCGGTTCAGTGTTTTGAAAAATCCGAAATGGGAACAGGTAGGGGGATCATGACAAGATGACATAATGTCATGTCTCTGGGGTTTTGGTACGAAAACTTTCCACTCTATTTCATTAGTGGCGAAAGGCAATTTGGAAGGGATTAATTTATAAACCAGGTCTTTATCTACTTTCCATTGAGGATAGAGCTCAGGGTGTTGGAGAATTTTAGTACGGAACTCATCGAACCATACGTCTATTCGATTAGTGTCTACCTCAAGATACGAGATTTGGGGTTGTTCAGGGAAGGCACGACTCAAGGCATCAGGAACGAGATGGGAAGATCCCTTACGGTGGATAAGGTCGAAATTATGCTGACGAAGCCGCATAGCCCATCGAGCAAGTTTTCCAGAGGGATTGTTGATATTTTTCAACCAAAGTAAGGAGTGGTGGTCGGTAATTACTTGGAATTTGGTACCTTCAATATAGGGACGGAATTTTTCAATGCTGAAGATGACAGCTAGACATTCTCGTTCTGTGACAGAGTAGTTACGCTCTGCTCGGGATAAGGTTCTGCTAGCATAAGCTATTACGACATCTGAACCATCAATTGACTGTGTGAGGACACCGCCAAGGCCAGTATCACTAGCATCACATTGGATTATGAACGGTTTAGAGAAATCTGGCTGTGTTAACACAGGGGCAGAAATAAGGGCTTCTTTTATTTTTGTGAAGGAGAACTCCGCTTGGCTAGTCCATTCGATAGATTGTTTTTTCTTTTTACCTTTCAATAGATCATTAATAGGAGAGACAAGGGAAGAAAAGTCTTTGATGAAACGACGGTACCAGGAACACATACCGATAAATCTTTTGACCTCTGTGAAAGTTGTTGGACGGGGATAATTGATCATGGCCGAAATTTTTTCAGGATCTGTTTTTAGAATGTTGTTCCCTACGATATAACCTAAAAATTTTAGTTCTGGCTTGAAAAATTCACATTTTTTGACATTTATCGTTAGGTTGGCATCTTTTAGCTTATCTCTGACTTCAGATAGGAGACGAATATGTTCTTCAAATGAATTTGTACAGATAATAATGTCATCAAGATAACAAAAGATATTTGGTTCGTAAGCCGGACCGAAGATAGCGTCAACTAAACGTTGCTGGGTTTGTGCTGAATTGCACAATCCAAAAGGCATTACAGTGAATTGAAAAGAACCTCTGCCGATAACACTGAAAGCGGTTTTTTCTTTCGAAGAGGGATCTAAAGGGACTTGCCAGAAAGCTTTTCGTAAGTCTATTGAACTTATAAATTTGGTACCTTTGAGAAGAGAGAGAATTCGATCTATATTTGGCAAGGGGTAGGTATCGTGTTTAGTTACATCGTTGAGGGTTCGACCATCGAAACAGAAACGATATTCATCATTAGCTTTTTTGACGAGAAGTACTGGGGAACACCAAGGACTATTTGAGGGTTCTATAACACCTAGACGAAGCATTTCGTCCAATTCGTCGTTAAGAATCTTCGACATATAGGGAGACATTGGAAATGGTCGTTTTTTGAAGGGTTTTGCATCCCCGGTATCGATATGCATTTGTATTTTATCGGTACGACCTAGCCGATTAGTATTACTGATAACAGAAAAGGACTCTATAGTATTTTTAGCTAATGTCTGTTGAACGGGAGTTAGAACTTCGAGAGTATTGAGGGATGTGGTGTTTAATTCTGGTTCCATTTCAGAGAGAAACTGGGGTTTAGAAGTGCTGTTGGAAGACCAGGTATTTTTGGAGAAATCAATAATAAGTGAGAAGGTTTTTACAAAGTTATTTCCAAGAATGAAAGTACAAGGTAGTGAAGGGACGACTAGTGCTTTAATGACATGTAAGATATTGTTAGCTACAATTGGTAGATCTACAGTACCAGAGACAACTTGGTTAGTGCCATCTGCTAGGGAAACATTTCGATGTTCAGAAGAATTTATTTGTACATTATTGACTTTAAGGAAATTGAGGGCTTTATTACCAACTACGGTGATTGAACAACCGGTGTCCAATAGGACGACAAAATTTGTCGAAAAAATTTGTATGGGTAGGTAGGGTCTTGTATCGGTAGACTTGTTCAGTAAAACTGGGGCAGTTATTTGTAAGGGGTTTTGAAAGAAATTTTTAACAACTTTTAGCCATTTCTCCCATTGATCTTGTTTTTTGATATCGGTTTTACTAGGGCGGTAAAGAGAGAGTGCACCGATACGACATTCTCCCCTAGTTAGTTTTTTGAACATCGGGGGCAGGTAGAAACAGTGACATTTGGGGAACCACAACGGTAACAAAAATAGGATTTTTGTTGATTTTGACAGCTAGAATAAATGTGTCCTTTCTTATGACAATTCCAGCAGGTAACATCCCTACTGTTAGAAGTATTAGTTGGATTAGAAGTACTCGCTACGTTGTTGGAGGTAGAAGGTAAGTTAGATGTTCTCGGTTTATTAGTTCGTTGTTTAGGACGATGATTAGTAGAGTCAATAGCAGATACTTTGGTTTGGAAAGAAGGTTTTTGAAAAGAGAGTGATTTAGCCTCCTCCAATTTTTTGACTAATTGAATTAGATCAGAGACGGTATTTACATTGGAGAGAGTTACGTGAGGAATGTATTCCGGAAGTAAATTTCGGGTGATGTATTTTAATTTGCTGACTTCAGCTGGTTCACGAGAGAGACGTTTGAAGAGAGAGGTGAGTTGAGCAACAAAAATAATAATAGACTCATTCTTTTTCTGTTTATAGCCTTTAATTTCCTCCCAGAGTTGTTCGTCATTTTCTGGGGGTAGGAAGGTTGATTTGAGAACGTTAGTAAGTTCATCCCAAGAGTTGAGAGAGGTTTTGATGCTGCGGAACCATATTAAAGCATCCCCGGTGAAAAGTTCAACCGCTGATTGAAAAAGGGTTTCAGGTAGGATGTTGCGGGATTCAGCTAGTTCTTTAATTTTTTCTAGAAATTCAAAAACGCTTTTAGGATCACCGTTAAATTTAATATTCCATTTCGATAAAGGAAAACGATCTAAATATCTAATTTCAGGGGTAGAGACGTTGATTATAGGTACTGTGCCTTCTGTATTCGGAACTGAACTAGAAGAAGGTGAATTATTGAAGGGAATGGTTTTATCTATCATTTCTTGTTCGAGAAGGAGACAAGTGGTTTTAGATTCATCGCGGAAATTTATATCATCCTCGGAAGGATTTTCAGGTAGAGGTAAACGTTGTATTCTGCCTAACAAGTGAGCGATCCTAGATTTTACTCTACGAAAACATGAATCTGAAGCAGAACCTTCAAATTCTTCTATTAAATTGGAAACGCTGTCGATAGAATTTTTAATTGCTACCTTTTCGTCTTCTAAGTTAATGTTTTCTAAAGTGAACGTACCGTTTGTTTCTTTGGTTAACAATCTTTTGAGGACTTTCCTTTTATCCTCTATCTTTCTGTTGGTGGCTGTTCCTCTGATCTTTAACTCGTAGTTAATTTCGTCTGCTGTTAGAAAAGTTACCTCAAAATTGGCCATTGTGATAAGAAAAAGTAACGGAAATTGTCGAAATTAAAAGTGTGTAATTTTATTGTCGGAAAAATAGGGATTTTATCATCGGGCCCCACGTTGTGGGCGTCAAATTTATGTGTAACCTCTTTTTTTTCAAGATGTTAAAAGGCTCGTTTATCGAGGTTAACAAATGGCGAACGGCACTCAGGGGGTAGGAGGAGAGCGGGCGTGGATTCGGTCGAGCTCGATGAAATCTTACTAGAAAGATATAAGGGGATATATTTGCTAGGAAAAATAAGATATAAGAATTTAAAAGGGACTAAAGAGAAAATGAGAGAAATGATGGATAAGGGAAAGGTAAATGGGCGCCACTTATTTTTTTATCTTAAGGATGGGGAAATATAAGAAACCCAGATGGAAAAAATGTTAAATCTAGAAGTTGGATAAAATAATGTATTAGATGTTATAGATAAAGTTAAAATAAGAAAGATATAAGGGACGTAAGATAAGATGCAGTAATATTGAGTAAACCGGTAGATGTTCTGGTTAAAATTTTTAAATTAAACACTTTTATTAGAAAAACTAGAAAGAGAAAGTTATACTTACTTTTTGTTCTTACTTATCACAACGGCTCTACTTATTTTGATCAAGTCAAAAACTAAAATTTATGAGTGAAATACGTCTTATTCTTGTTGTTAATGAGATTAGATCAGAATAACTTACACCAGGTCAGAAAAAAAAACATATAAATAAACAATAAACAATATTTATTACGGTGTGTAATAATAAGTCAAGCAGATGAACGAAACAAATAGACATATAAAATATCAACAATTAAATAAGGTAAAATACTGTAAAACACATTAGTGTTTAATCACATATAGAAACAATATTACACATTCAATAACAGCTAAGTATTTTTATATTGTTATTTCTGTGTACCCATTTAAGCAGAATGTGATATGAAAAAGGAATTGAAAAGTATCAAAATTTAATAAAAAAATTGTAAATCACTTTTAGCTTAAAAGATGTTTTACTCGAGTAAAAAAATTGGGGGTACCATATAATAATTTATATTAAAACATTAAAATTAAGATAAACATCAAGAAACAAAAAAAAATTTATCATAAAGGTGTTACAAAAATATTTAGTCAGACCCTGCGTAACGCTTTCACTGTTAACTAAAGCATGTATGCGACGAACTATTTAGAAATTTGCACACTGTCGGAGTCTGTTGATAAGGTACTAGGTTTTTTATAAAAACCGGTTTCACTGTGGATTTTATGAGCACTTCTTACGTTAATTACCCACACTCTGATATTATTCCGGTGAGTCACAATTAAGTTTTTGTGCCAAAGAAAAAAATGGTATCCCAATCTTTCTGGTAGTTAAGAAATAGTAATTATATTAAAAAACTTACAGTTTGTTTCCTAGATAAGAGAATTTAATGGGGCCACACCCAATTCATACGCTACAGTAAAAACTGGTGATTCTTCGATACTACTAGACAGCTTTTTCATCAGAGAGGTTCTCCACTTGCTCACTGACTTTACTTTACTTAGAAACACTAAATTGCAAATAGTTATTTGCAAATTTAAAGGAAATTTGCCGGTATTTGAATCTAGGGGTTATACGAAATCGACTTATCAGCACAAGGACCCACGCTAGACTGCCTTTTTGATCGCGGTCAAAATTAAAACCGCGTCGCTTTAAACCACCCCTCTTGCGCCACATCATCTTATTCCTCCGATTTGATTGGTCGGGCTCGAAAAATCGATAGTTTTGACGGTTAAACCGTTAAAGCCGAGAATTTTCTAGAAGGTAATATGATCAGGGTCGGCTTAAGTAAGGAAATATATTAAAAAAAAAAAAATTTTGCATAGTGTTTTTTGGACATGCTACAAACTTATTTAAATTATGTAACTGGTATTTACCTTGATTCAACCTTAATTTAATATTACTCCACACATGCTCTATTGGGTTCATATCAGGGGATCTTGCAGGCCAGTCCATACGCTGAATGTTGTTCTCTATCAAAACTTTTCGCACAGACCTCGCTCTATGCGGAGTAGCGTTATCATCCACAAAAATGAATCCGTCGCCGAAGTTTTGGGCAACGGGAACAACATTTTCGTTCACACACAAATCCCTGTACCTATTCGCATTCATAGTCTCACGATTTTCGTTCTTCCATTACTCATGATACCACCCCATACAGTAATACCACCCCCACCAAACGCAACCTTTGCTTCTATATTCTTCTTATGATACCTTTCATTCCACTCTCTCCAAACTAAGATTTGTTTATCAGATGCATGCAAATTAAATCTACTTTCATCCACAAACATACATTTACTTCATTCTGCTATTTCCCAGTGGGCATGTTCCTGTGCCCATCTTATTCTTGCAGCTCGGTGCACAGGCAGCAATAAAGGGCAAACAGCACGCCTCTTAGCATGCAAGCCGCGTTCATGCAGTCGCCTTTGAACTGTGGTGTTGGAGATTCTAACACCTGTGGCTGCACGAAGGGCCATATTAATTAGGGTTCGACGTCGGTGGACGGACATCACCAATAAGTGGTCTTGCCGTTGGGTTGTAACACGAACCCGACCACTTATCCCCTGGTTCCGATAAGTGGGTTCTCTATGAGTCATAAATATTTCAACTTCTCGGGCAACAGCAGATTTTAAAGAGTTTTAAAGAAACGCAATATCTCGAAGTGTTTGTCCATTCTGCCACAATCTGTTTTTAAAATAAATTTTTAAAACAAAAATACCTACGTTAAAAACTTTATCAAATTTTAATTACCTTACGATATTTCTTAACTCGTTTTCACTCAATTGTGCTATTTGAACTAAAATAGGGCTCTCTATAATAGTGTCACTCTGATAAGGTATAAATTAAGAATAATTTGTTATAATCTAAATATTGGGCTATCTTTGGACCGAAATTCTTGAAAAAAAAGTCTAACATTCTCAATAAATACCATACTTTCAGCGAACAAAAAATATTGTTTGTAAATAAGAACATTTCCATACCCATTTGTATTACAATTATTATTAAAAAAATGCAAACATTAAGTGTATCTTCTACGCTAAAGAACAGGAAAAAAATATTTTTTTACTTTTTTTCTCGAAAACAAAGCAAGAAACGCAAAATTTACAAGAGACAAAAAGGTTATATTTTTAAATGCTTAATCTAAACAAATTCACAAAGTTATAAAAAAGCACTGGCGTACCATTATTTTTCCATCTTTACTAACTAGGGTGCCCTCTGTATGTATGTATTTTTCCACGGAGAAGGTTTGTATGATATGTTTATTAATGCCACTCGCCACCAGGTGGACCTGCAGAGTAGCAACTTCTGCCCCGTTTAACCGATTGTCATGAAAATCAGTATGATGATGTATTTTTAATGGGTAAGACGAATATGATATTCGTATTAATGGAAGTTACCACCAGATGGCGCTTTCATGTATCAAGTTCAATACTGATCAATAGATAATACGAATTCGTATAAATATAAGTTTGAAAAATATATTTTTGGTGCGAAAAGTAAAATAAAACTATAAACTTTCTTTTCTTCTCTATCTCTTCTTCTCTTTTATTTTTCTGAAATTTATTTTAGTTGTTGGCGTAGCAACGCGCGCCGGGTACAGCTAGTTTAATATAAAAGAATAAGCAATAAAACAAAGACATTTATTGAGAAAAAAAAAATACTTACTTGGAAACCTTTTCAAAACGTTTAGATAATAACTTTTATGTCCACCAAAAACAGATATGGCAATGGATAAGAAATCAAAGGAAAGAGATAAGTGAACTGGGACAATTTAATCAAATAGAAAAGAAAACCTGAATCAAATATTTAACCAAGCTTCATAAAGGAAATCAAAACCGCATTAAACCAGACACACCAGAAATTATAGTTTAAGACAACATACAAATAGAGGATTCAGAAATAAAACAACATGCAATTTAAGAAAAATGCCGCATTAGCACAACAATACGCATGTTTAAAAAGGGTGTTTGCCGACAAATACAGAGCAATAAATTTACTTACCACTACCCTAAAGGTAACAACGAAATAAGTTGCTATTAATGCATTTACCAAATTGGAAAAGAGATTGCTGCTTGATGCAGACAGTGACGTAACTGTAAAATAATTATATTTCTCATGGAATGTTTTAAATTAAAAAGTATAAAAACAAGAATATATGTTTACATATTTTGTGTTGTTGATATTCATTTTTTATATATATAATTTTGAGTTGTTTCTAACGTTACCAAAAAATATAATTGACATTAGCATTAAAAAAAGTTTACATGTTTTGTCAAACCATTGAACAAGTTGTGAATAAATAGCCAAAGATATTATTTCGACTGGTTTTATTCCTCCATATTTTTGGTCCTTCGAGCAAAATTGCAGATTGCAGCTCATACAAGACGCTCGCACAATTTCGATCCGGACTGCAGTTCATACAAGACACTCGCACAATTTCGATCCAGATTGCAGCTCATACAAGACGCTTGCCCAATTTCGGAGTTTTCAAGATAATCCATACCAGAAGATTTACCATTACCATTGGGATTCTGTGCCATTATATGTACCACCAGCTTTAGAAGTCAGGCAGGCTTGATACAGATTGGTCTACTGAAATTTTGGTTGGTGAGTGAGCATCATTCCTTCTATCTCTTCTTTATCTATTTCACCAGTATTTCATATTTGTCCATTTGCGTTTGATCTAAGTAGATATTTCATATTGGGATAAATGGCTGAAACTAATTTAAATAGACAAAGAAGGAGCTTAAAATCGCGACTAACATTTTTCAAAACATTTATAATCACTCATTTTCCTGATCAAATAATTAAAGGAAAGGAGGATTATATACAATTAAAAACTAGGTTAGATAATATTCGGGATATATTTAAAGAATTTGATGTAATTCAAAATAAAATTGAAGACTCCTGCGAGGACATTGAAGAGCAATATAATATTAGACATAATTTTGAAGACGAGTATTTTAACTTAACTGCGAAAGCTCAATTAATTTTAAACGATTATGATGATTTTTTAAAAAATGACGTTCCTTCTAAAAATGTCAATTTTGCTAGGTCAGAGACTTCAGATCAACTGGATCAGAATGCTAATTTAGAGAGTTTAAATCAGTTACCACAATGTAATTTATTTTCAAACACTTCCAATCAATTACGTTTACATAATAATATTGATAACAATATCTCAAATACAGTTCGTTTGCCGGTTATAGAACTTCCAAAATTTTCTGGAGATTACCATACCTGGGTTGAATTTCGAGACACGTTTCAATCGTTAATTCATACGAATCCTAAAATCGGAGATATCCAAAGATTTCACTATTTGCGATCAACACTAGAGGGGTCGGCTAGACAATTGATAGATAGTTTAGAATTTTCTGCTCAGAATTATATTGTTGCTTGGGATATCCTTTACCAGCGTTATAACAATAAACGATTATTAGTTTACAATCATATTAGATCCATTTACGATATCTCGGCTATTCACCATGAATCAGCTTTAGAATTGCGACAAATGATAGATACTGTTAATAAGAATTTAAGAGCACTACAAAATCTTGGTCAATCTACAACCGACTGGGATACCCTTCTTATTTATAATCTAGCTAGTAAACTTGATAAAACCTCATTTAAAGAATGGGAAAAATATAAAGGTGATTCGGAACTGCCGTCATTAGATGATTTTCAAAAATTTATAAAAGGTAGAGCGGATCTTTTGGAAACCATTGAACTTAGCCAAGTTAAAAATCAATTTTCAGCTAAAAAGGGAAATTATAATAAAACAAAATCATTTGCTACAACTTTTGTACAAAATTGTGTCATTTGTAAAAGAGGTAACCATAAAATAAGTCAATGTTATAAGTTTTTGGAACTACCTGTAAACATTAGAACTTCTACTATAAATCAATTAAAATATTGCACAAATTGTCTAAAACCTAATCACATAGTCGCTAATTGTAAATCTGGAACATGTAGATTCTGTAAAGCAAAGCACAATAGTTTACTTCATGAAAATAACTCAATTTCAGTTGATAGCGGTATTATTCAAAATAATAAAAATGAAGTACAGCAACCTGAGAATACGGTTACGATGTCAAGTCAAATAAATTCAAATACTCAGCGAGAAATTCTTTTAAGTACTGCTTTAATATTCATAAAAGATAAGTATAACAATTATCAAATCTGCAGAGCATTATTAGACTCTGCTTCTATGTCTAACTTTATTACGTCGTCATGTTGTGAGAGGCTGGGCATTCAAACATTCCCAATAGATTTATCAGTTTCGGGAATTGGCCAGGTCACCTCTAATATTAAACATAAATGTAATGTTGTTGTCAAATCTAGAATAAATCCAATCACTTTAAATTTATCTTGCTTGGTTATACCACATATTAGTGATAATATTCCTATTCAAGAAATTAATCATTCACAGATTAAGATTCCGGATCACATTCATTTAGCTGATCCAGAATATTTTAAATCAGATGTTGTAGATATTTTACTAGGAGCTAATATATTTTGGAACCTCATTACTGCAGGCCAAATAAGCTTAGGTATAAAAATGCCAATTCTACAATCTACCAGTTTAGGTTGGATTATTTCTGGATGGGCACCAGTAAATTCATCTAATAAGAAAACATTATGCCACTTTGCAACTTCAGGAATACAGGAGCAGTTAGCAAAGTTTTGGCTAATTGAAGAACCTCCAACAAACTTGAAAATAGATTCCGAAGAGGATAAACAATGCGAACAAATATTTTTGGAAACTATAGACCGTGATAAAGATGGACGTTTCATCGTCAGCATACCATTTATGGAACCTATCAGAAAGTTAGGTGACTCCAAACGAATTGCTCTAAAAAGATTTTATACACTAGAATCAAAACTGACAAAGAATGCTACATTAAAACAGGCTTATTGTAAGTTTATGACAGATTATGAGAATGCTGGATATATGGTTAAACTACCATCTCCAAGAATGGATGTGGTGTCTTACTATCTCCCTCATCACGGGGTTATTAAGGATTCTAGTACTACTACACCTTTGAGAGTTGTGTTTGATGGTTCGTCACCCTCTGACAGCAATGTGTCCCTCAACCAATTACAATATGTGGGTTCACAAAATATACAAGATGATCTATATTCTATATTACTACGATTTCGTATTCATAACGTAATCGTTTCAGCGGATATATCAAAGATGTTTTTGCAAATTAAAATACAAGATCAACAACGAGATCTACTTCGCGTACTTTGGAGAAATGATCCTTCTCAAGAAATAAATACATATTCCTTAACAACAGTACCATTTGGTTTAAGATCAAGTCCTTTTTTGGCAGTAAGATGTTTAAAACATCTTTCAATGGAATTTGCAGATACTCATAAGGCAGCGTCCTTATCGCTTATACGTGATTTCTACATGGATGATTTGTTATTTGGAACGCATTCAGAGGACGAAGCTTTTCATACCTGTAAAGACATATACGATATATTAAAATCCGCAGGTTTCGAACTATGCAAATGGAATTCTAATTCAAAAATAGTTTTTGATAATTTACAAACATTAAAACAATATAACAAACTTGAAGTTCAATCTATTAAACAATTTGGAGAACAAGGACAAACCAAAACTTTAGGTATTTATTGGAACTCGGTACAAGACGAATTTAAGTTTAAAGTAGGGAAGCTTGAACCTAAAAGACTTCTGTCAAAACGAACTATCCTGTCAGAAATAGCGCAAAATTTTGATCCCTTAGGTTTAGTAGCTCCATCAATAGTTATAGCAAAGACTCTTCTGCAAAATATTTGGCAGAATAACATTGGATGGGATGAAGAGCTGCCGGTTGATTTAGGGCAAAAATGGCAAAAATTTCGCGAAGAACTTATGAATTTAAATTCTTTACATATTATCCGACAAGTTACTTGCAAATCTCCAGTAAGAGTAGAACTTCATGGTTTTGGCGATGCTAGCTGTACAGCATATGGCGCAGTGATCTACATTCGAACTATAGATAAATCAAAAAATATTAATATTAGCCTCCTTTGTGCTAAAAGTAAAGTTGCACCAATAAAAACGTTGACCATTCCGAAACTCGAACTATGTGGTGCCTTGTTGTTAGCTCAATTATCCAGGAAAGTACAAGATAGTCTTATGATTAATATTGATAAAATTTATTTATGGTTAGATTCCACTGTGGTCTTAAGTTGGATCAAATCCACAGCAAATCAATATCAAATATTTGTAGCTAACAGAATTTCTCAGATTCAGAGCTTAACGTCTCTCGAAAATTGGTTTTACATAAAAACTACTGAAAACCCTGCAGATCTGGTGTCTCGCGGAGTGTGGCCCAACCAACTAATTACCAACCACTTATGGTTTAAAGGCCCTGATTGGCTCAGGAAACACTATGAATCATGGCCAATGTGCCAATTTGTATTAGAAAATGAACTTCCAGAACGAAAAAGGTCATCGCACAATTAGAAAACTTCTGTAAAAATAAAATGTTTGAAAAATTTACTTCATTTACTCATTTACAGAGAGTATGTGCATATATTTTACGATTTATTTATAACGCTCAAAGGGTTAATCTCAACAATAGATTTAACGGTCCTTTAAATTCATATGAATTAAAGGAAGCTAGAGAATGTTTGGTCAGGTTCTCACAACAAGAAACCTTTTCTGTCGAATTAACTTATCTCCAGAAAAATGCTTCTTTGCCTAAATCATCAAATTTGTTAAAATTAAACCCATTTCTTGATAGCAAGAACATTCTGAGAGTAGGGGGACGATTGCAGTTATCAAACTTTTCATTCGACAAGAAACATCCCATGCTTCTTTCAAGCAAACATTACATTTCTAAATTAATCGTAAAAACAGAATATTTAAGACTTTTACATGCTGGTCCAAAATTATTAATGTCCTCTTTAAGAGAACATTTTTGGATAATTTCAGGAACTAATTTAGTAAAAAAAGTAGTGCACTCGTGTATACCGTGTTTTAGAGTCAAACCACGTGAAATTACGCCCATTATGGGTATTTTACCCGAAAATCGTGTTATACCGCAGCCACCTTTCTTTATTACGGGTTGTGATTATGCAGGTCCAATTCTATTGAAAGAACGGTTAGGCCGAAAAGCTAGTTATATAAAGGCGTATATTTCAGTTTTTGTATGTTTTACCACTCATGCTATACATTTAGAGTTGGTTACGAGTTTATCTTCTGAAGCGTTTATAGCGATGTTTTGTCGTTTTGTCTCACGTAGAGGTAAACCCCAGAAGATATATTCTGATAATGGTAAAACCTTTAATGGTGCGCGATCTGAGCTTTCTGAATTAGGCAAATTTTTAATACAAAATGATCTAGTTATTAAAGAAAAAAGTGCAAACGAAGGGGTTGAATGGAACTTCATTCCTCCTTATGCACCACATTTTGGCGGATTGTGGGAAAGCGCAGTCAAATCAACTAAATTTCATTTAAAAAGAGTACTGTTAAATGCAAAATTAAATTTTGAAGAAATGTCTACTTTAATCACTCAGGTGGAAGCGGTTCTAAACTCTCGACCTTTAACTCCTTCATCTTCTGATCCTTCCGACTATGATGCATTAACACCCGCTCACTTTATTATTGGACGACGTCTTACATCCCTGCCTGACCCTGATGTAATCGACATTCCAGAAAGAAGATTATCTAGGTTTCAAAAAATACAGCAGTTTTATCAAACGTTCTGGCGTCGCTGGAAAACAGAATATATTCACGAACTTCAACAGCGAATTAAATGGACGATAAATCCACAACAATTACAAATCCACGATATGGTTTTAATAAAGGATGATCGAGCTCCACCTATGGCTTGGAAATTGGGGAGAGTCGAAATGTTACACTTTGGATCTGATGGTGTGGCTCGGGTAGCTACACTTCGTACTTCAGCTGGTATTGTGAAAAGAGCCTTTTCAAAGCTCTGTCCCCTACCGAACAATGTTTCTAATGAGTTTGAATCGTGAGTGACAAAGTGAAAATGTTATAAACTGTTGTAATTATGAAATTATATCTGTATTTTGTTAGGGTATTTCAACTATTAATTAGTACCTACTATGTTTTGAAAGGGATTCTTTCAAGGTGGGGAGCGATGTTTACATATTTTGTGTTGTTGATATTCATTTTTTATATATATAATTTTGAGTTGTTTCTAACGTTACCAAAAAATATAATTGACATTAGCATTAAAAAAAGTTTACATGTTTTGTCAAACCATTGAACAAGTTGTGAATAAATAGCCAAAGATATTATTTCGACTGGTTTTATTCCTCCAATATATTAAATGACATTAAGAAGAAATTAAAAAAAATGTTTTATCCGCAACATTATTACAACAATAAGTTTTTAGAGAGCTTAAGCACTTTGCCTTTTGATCAAATTTTATATGTAAATGACATAAATAAGAAAATTAATATTTTTAATGATCTTTTGATACATTTATTTGATATTTATGCGCCATTTAAAAAATCTAGAGTAACTAAACCAACAGCACCATGGCTGTCAGAAAATATAAAAATATTTATGAAACAAAAATTAGCATTTTTTTTTCCAAACTTTCTCAAAACACTCAAAGTTGTAAAGAAAAAATAACTTATAAAAATAATACATACAAAGCTAATTTGCAGTTTTCCTTTAAAATGGTTAATATTTCTGACATTAACAAAATTTTTAATAGTATTAAAACAAATGCAACAGGTATAGATCAGGTTTCTCCATCAATGTTGAAATATTGTAGTCCTTACCTGGATAAATATATTACTCATATCATTAATTGTTGCATTGAAAAAAGCTTTTTTCCGGATCAATGGAAGATATCCATAGGTAAACCGCTAGCTAAAGTTTTAAACCCTGCTAGTTTTAATGATTTAAGAATAATAAGTATTTTGCCAGCGTTATCAAAAATTCTAGAAAAAGTTATGTACGAACAAATTAACAGCTATTGTGTTGGAAATAAAATTATTCCGACCGCACAATGTGGCTTTCGAAAAGTCTATAGTACATCTGTTGCTTTAATTAATGTATTGGATGATATACCTACTAAAAGCTTGCGATAAAAAATGAATACTGTTCTCGTCCTGCTTGATTTTTCAAAAGCTTTCGATACCATTAGCCATGAGCTTCTCCTTTTAAAATTAAGTTATTATGGTTTTAATTAAGACGCTGCTTGTTTACTTAAAAGTTTTGTGACTGATAGGTACTTGAGTGTTTTTTCTGATAATCGATATTCTACAGTTCAAAGGTCACATCTGGTGTCACACAAGGATCAATCCTGGGACCCTTGCTGTTTCTTATTTACACTGCTGATATCTTAAATTCAGTTAAATATTGTAAAATTCAAGCTTTTGCAGATGATACTCAAATATACTCTGGTTTTGATCTTGAAGATCTAAAAGAATGCGAACTATGTGTAAACAGTGACCTAAAAACTTTGTTTGATAACTGTAAACAACATAATTTAAACCTTAACCCAGCAAAGAGTTGCCTTATGATTTTTTAAAACGAAAATAACTCAACTCTCTTAAAAAGTTCATTAAAGATAAAAATTAATGAAACTACGTTATCCTTTGTTGACACAGCAAAAAGCTTGGGCTTGACTTTGGATACTTCTTTGAGATTTAAAGAACATTTAACAAAAAATTTTCAAAAAACCTTTTGCTCGCTTAGAATGTTATATAACAATAGACATATTCTTGGTCGTAGTTTGAAAAAAAAATAGCAGAATGTTTAGTATTATCAAATTTTAACTACTGTGACTATATTTACGGATTTTGTCTCGACCAAGAGAGCAAGAGCAGAATTTAGAAAGTACAAAACGCATGCATTCGTTTTATATATGGTTTAAAAAAATTTAATCATGTATCCTCCTTTTATAAAAATATTAACTGGCTTAATATGGAAAACCGAAGAAACCTTCATTTCGCTTCGTTTTTAATAAAAAATATTAATAACCCCTCTACTGCTCCACTATCAATTCTTGACCGTCTTATAAGTCGTAATAAAATTCATAACATAAACATTCGGAATCCATCTAAACTAACCATACCTCAACATCGGACAGCCATTTTTCAACGATCTTTTTCGTATAATGCAGTCAAATTGTTTAATGCTATTCCATCACACTTAAATCAGACAAATATTGCCATTCGTGCCAATAAGAAACTTTTTAGAGTTCTCTTTAAAAAATAGTTTAAATAGTTCTAAAACTTTATGGTCAAAATTAAAGGATTTGGATGTGTATACTGGAAAGTTACCATTAAGATTACCAGATCATTTAAACGATACCAATAATATTAACAGAAATTTTTTACAAGTTCTAAATGACGATACTCTTCACGGCCCTACTGTGGAATTCTACCGCCACAATCGGAAAACAACTTTTGAAAGTCTTTTTGAGTTTCATGCTGTTTCTGAGAATGATGTCAGGAGTGTCTATTAAAAATTAAATCGTCTGCAGTTGGTGCGGATGATCTAAATCTTGATATGGTTCTTTTAAGCTGTCCTAGAATTTTACCCTTTATCACCAACATTATCAATTCATGTTTGCTGGATAATTATGTTCCAGAGTTATGGAAAGTGTCTCGAGTAATACCATTGCCAAAGAAAGCTGATGTAAACTCTTTTAACGAGCTTCGTCCAATAAGTATATAACCTGTCCTGTCAAAGGTATTGGAGAAGATTATGTGTAATCAAATTAAACAGCACTTAAATAATTAGAAAATTTTACCTGATAATCAATCTGGTTTTAGAGCGGGTTATAGCTGTGCTACAGCTTTATTAAACATAACAGATGATATTTTACATGCCGCTGATAATGGTTAAACAACAGCTCTAATTTTGCTCCACTTTATCAAGGCTTTTGACAGGGTGAGTCATACAATACTATTAGCCATATTACACTTTGTAGGTTTTAGCGAAAATGCAATTAACCTTATGCACACTTATTTAGTTAATAGGAAGCAGTTTGTCGAAACAGATAAAGGCAAGTCTATTACAATGTCTGTGACATGTGGAGTCCCACAGGGCTCCATTTTAGGTCCATTTCTTTTTAGCATTTATACTTGTAATTTAGTAACATGTTTACAACACTGTAATGTACACCTATACGCAGATGACACACAACTTTATATGTCATTTAATCCTGAAAATAAAGACTTAGCCGAAACATTGATAAATGAGGATATTAAGAGGTTAACAAGTTTTGCTGAATGTCACAAATTACAAATAAATGCCTTAAAGTCTAAACTTCTAGTTTTTGGTAAGCATAAAGAATATATAGGTAATAATTTAAATATCGTTATTAGTAACATCACCATAGCATCATCAGAGTCAGCAAGAAACTTGGGATTAACATTTGATACTTCCTTACGATTTAAGCCTCATATAAACAACTGTCCAAAGAGTGCTTACTCCGGATTAAAGATACTGTTTTCCCATAGGCATGTCTTATCGCAGAAATTAAAAATCCATGTACCCAATTCATTAGTACTTAGTAAGTTTTGTTTTTGTGACGTTGTATATGGACCGTGTCTCGATGGGGCTGATGTAAATAGAATACAAAAATTGCCTGCGTTACATATATGGGATGCGCAAATTTGAACCAGTGTCGCATCAATTAAATTATGCGCATTGGCCTACAATGGCAAATGCACTCTTTATCGCTATTTTACAACATAATATTTAATAAATCCCCACCATACTTGTACAATAAAATTACATTTCGCACTGACGTCCACAACTTGAATTTGAGACATCAAGGTTACATCTCACCTCCCGCGCATAAAACGGCATTATTTCAACGGTCATTTAGTTATCAAATATGCAAACAATATAATTTTGTGTCTGAAGCCTTAAAATCCATGTTACAATGCAAATTTAAACAAAAATTAAAATCTGAGTTTTGAGTGATGCAATGAGATGCCTATACGTTCATATATAGAAATTATAGATTTATTTGGTTTTCTTTTCTTATATGTATATCTAGACTGTAACGAGCTTAACACTGATTTAGTGTATAGTGAACTGGGACTGAAGTAATATCTTTCATAATTGTTTTTAGTTCCATTTTGTATTTCTCACGATAAAATGTAAAATTATCAAATTATGGTTATTGTAAACGAGAACTGCAAATAAACATTATTAGTATTATTAATATTATTATTATTATTATTATTATTATTATTATTATTATTATTATTATTAATATTATTATTATTGTATCACGCCTGTAGACGGTAAGAATTGACCCAATGACGACCTCGATAACGGGCAAGTCGTTGGGATCGTATTGCTGTGTCTGTGTACAGATATTTAATACCCTTCTCATGATGTTGCAAGTTGCTAGTATTACGGCCTTCTGCATCTGGATGAATGTATTTTTCCAGATCTGTAGTGCTTTAAGATTCTCTAGAAGAGTTTTTGGAACTTCTCCGGTGGATCCAATGATGACGGGGATTATTTTTACTTCCTCTACTCTCCATACTTCTTTCATATCCTCTGCCAGTGGTAAGTATTTCTCTACTTTTTCGGTATGTTTTTTAACGATATTTGCAGGAGCAGGTACAGCAATATCTATAAGAAACACAATGTTTTTTTCCTTGTCCAGTAGACATATGTCTGGTCTATTATGTTGCACTGTTCGGTCAGTTAAAATAGTTCTATCCCAATATATCTTGCATTTGTCGTTCTCTAAAATTGATTCTGCGGCATATCTATAGTAGGGTAGCTTAGTTTCTATACATCCGTATTTTAATGCAAGTTCAGTGTGTAATATTTTGGCAACGTTGTTGTGCCTGGTAGTGTAGTCTTTCGGTGCTAAAGTCTTGCAGCTGCTGATTATATGCTCGATGTTTTCATTGCCTTCTCCACACATACGACATGCAGATGTTAAAATATTGGGGTCTTTCACAATAAATTTTAAGTAGGATCTGGTGGCTACTACTTGGTCCTGTATGGCACACATAAACCCCTCCGTTTCCGGGAAAAGGTTTCCTGTTGTCATCCATGCTACAGACGCTTTATTATTATTATTATTATTATTATTTTTATTATTATTATTATTATTATTATTATCATTATTATTATTATTACAACCTTACTATATATTTTCCTGTGCTCTGTTTTGTACATCAATATTTGTGTGGAAAAAAGTTTTTAAAAATTGTAATAAGTATTTTAGTATATGTATAAGTGTTTAGTTGTGTCACACAAGTGTAGGCAAGTACTATTTTGCATTTTTTAAAACTTTTGTTTACGCTTTTTATTTGACAAAGTCAAAAATTTCTTTATAAAATCAAATCCTGGACGGAGCACTTATTCCGCCAGTGGTCATTTTTAAGTATAACAAACTTTTATAAAAGATGAGTCAAACAACGCCAGCAGATTCTTGTAAAAGATGTTTTAAACCTGCAACTACGGGCATAAAATGCATTTAGTGCGGCAGAGTGTCTCATAAGAGCTGTCTAAAAATTTTAAATATTGATCTTATTAGTTAAGACACTTGTAACTGTTGTAGTCTAAATCTCTCAAATAAAGATCCTGAGCCAAAAAAGGATAAAATCGAAAAACCAATGTCTTCTCAAAAATTAGAAAACAGTGACGCGATAAGAGTTTCGTGTTTAGAGAGAATAGTCAGGGATAAGGAGACGATTATTGAGAGCTTGCAAACAACAGTTAAAGCATTACAAGAACAACTTAGTCTCTTAAAATCTGCAAAGACATCAACTAATATCCACCCGAAGAATTTAGACACACAAAAACCTAATACGATTTCTCAATCGCCGTTATTGCTACAACCGCCCCATCAATCATACGCTATGATCGTGAGTGGACAACCCGCACAGGAGAGAGATTATGTTTCAGCTGAAACTGTAAAATCTGCTATTTATAATGCACAGACTACAACAATGTGTAACAAAATCATGAATTTAGAAGTTCAAGATCATAAATTTCGTCCAAAACAAAGGAGTCTTCTAGTGGGAGAGTCGAATAATATATCAAATACTTGGCTAAAAGCCGCAAAAATAATAAAACCAAAAATTATGTACTATCATGTCACAAATTTACAGCCAGATATAAAACAAGACGATCTCCAACAATATTTAAACGACTTAGTTCCAGAAGTTAGGGTCATTAAGTTGACATCCAAGGATCCGCAAAGATATTCTTCTTTTAGAATAAGTGCACCAGAAGAAAAGGCTGACAAACTGCTTGATACCACTATCTGGCCTAATGGAGCTGTTATAAATTCTTTTTTAAGGATTACGAACAAGAAAAAGTTAGAAGATCAAACGGAAAACATAACAGAACAAGTTTAGACAATATGAAAGAAACACATGTCAGTGTTTTTGAAAATCAAATGTTTAATGACTTTTCCAAATGTCTTTATAGTGTTATTCACTTAAACATTTGTAGTCTCTCGAATAAATTGGATGAAATAAGCATATTGTTAAGCAAATATCCTTTTGATTTTATAGGAATTTCTGAACACTGGCTCAGTCAGTCTGAGTTAGAGACTGTAAGCATAACTAACTATAATTTAATTACTTCCTATTGTCGAGAATCAGGTAGGCATGGGGGAGTAGCGATTTTTGGAAAATCGTATATACAACACAAACAAGTAGAACTTTCTAAATTTTGCAAAAGTCCTCATGCTGAATTCTGTGGGATTGAAATTAAATTAACCGGTACTTTCTTGCTAACAATTTACAGATCGTCATCGCATGGTGACATAGTGATTTTTAAGGATCTTTTTTATCAGGTACTAGAGTTTATATACAATCGCTATAAAAAAAATATAATTGTTGGAGATTTCAATATACAACTAGATGAAAATAATATACATAGTGGAGATATCAAAATTATATTAAATATGTTTAACCTGTGTCATTTTATACACGTCCCTACAAGAGTAACCTCTACAACAAAATCTTGTATAGATAATGTAGTAACAAATAAAAATTGCAAAAATATGGTAATTGGCAACTATGACTGTAACATTGCCGATCATGATTGTGTCTATATATGTGAAATATCCGAGCAAAATATTTCATCCAATTTATTTGAAACTAAACGTATTATTAATGATAAGCGTATCAAAAAATTTGTTAATGAACTAAGTTCTATAGATTGGTCGACGATGAATTTATCTGATCTTAACTCCACAGATATAACAACGAATATTTTAAATAAATGAAATCAAATGGTTCATTCTCATTTTCCCATGAAAACTGTAAAGATTAAACAAAAAGGTGTCGAGTGGTTCTATGATCGACTTAAAATTTTGAGAAAAGAGTTATTTAATATTAAAAAACGTTTTAAACATACAAATTCATTTGCGGATTGGTATACTTTTATTGAAACAAGAAATAAATACAAGATAGCTCTAAAAGATGAAAAAAGAAAATATTACTCTGCAAAAATAATAAACGCAGACAATAAAAGCAAAATAACATGGTCTATAGTTAACAACGAACGAAACGCAAAAATAAAAACTGTTTTAAATACTGGATGTACATCCAATAATTTTAACACTTATTTCAGCACTATTGCAGAAAAAATTTATAATGAAATCGAACAATCTAATTCTACATATTTACATTTTTTGAATAAGTTGTCTAGACCACCATGTTCTTTTTTCATGTCTGAAATTTTGTATGAAGATGTCATTACTGCTATAAGACAATTAAAAAACTCGTCTTGTCTAGATCACTATGGTTTAAGTAATGATCTAATCAAAAAATGTGGCGAATACTTAATTGAACCACTTGTCATCTTATTTAGAAAGTGTGTGGATGAGGGCAATTGGCCTGACCCGTTAAAAATTGCTAAAGTACTTCCAGTCCATAAAAAGGGAGACCCTGATAGTCCGGAAAATTATCGACCAATTGCAATTGTCCCTATTATCAGCAAAATTTTTGAAAAAATAATTAAAACTAGACTAATCTTTTTTCTTGAAAAGAAAAATCTACTTTCAAAATGTCAGTTTGGCTTCCAAAAAAATAAATCAACTATCACGGCTTTATATGCGTTAATGGATGACGTGGTCCAGGGCCTCGACCAAGGTATTGATACAACTGCAATCATGTGCGACCTGTCTAAGGCTTTCGACTGCGTCAAGCCTGAGATATTATTAGAAAAACTAGAATTCTATGGCACTAGAGAAAATACTTTAAAATTAATTTTTTCTTATTTATCAAACAGAGTTCAATATGTTGAAATAAACGGTACTATGTCAGGTCAGCTGCCCTCAACTAACGGAGTACCTCAGGGATCTGTACTTGGTCCTATTCTCTTTTTAATTTATATTAATGATTTGCCTCAATGTTTTACTGAAAGCAGATGTATTCTTTACGCTGACGACACAACGATTTTAAAAAAAGGAAATACGAATAACGCACCTTTGAACGAAGCTAAAGAGTGGTTTAAAACTAACAAATTAAAACTGAATGAAAGCAAAACAAACGACATTCTACTTAGCTCTAGTAAATTGGCATATAAATCTGAACCAGTGAAGTTACTAGGCATCTATTTAGATACTAGACTGAATTGGTCGTCACATACAGACTACATCTACACGAAACTATCGTCACAAGTTTTTCTTCTTAAAAATTTAAGCTTCACACTGGATAAGGAAACACTAAAAGTAGTATACCATTCCCTAATACATACTCATATTCGATACGGTATATTATTATGGGGTAATGCAGTTGGGGCGAATGATGTTTTTAAAATTCAAAAAGCGGCGATAAGGGCTCTGGATGGGGCCAAGTACGGAACTTCTTGTCGACCACTATTTAAAAAATATGATATTTTACCACTTGCTTGTGTCTATCTTTTTGAAAATTTTAAATATGTACACAAAAACCGTAAATCATTTGTTGTCCACTCCGAGATCCACAACTATAACACCAGACAGGCGGGAAATCTAGTGACTCCATTTTCAAGAATCTGCTTGTCTGCGAATAATAAGGTGGATGTCGATCTGTACAACAAATTCAATAAATTTTTTAAAGATGTTAATGTAAAAAATATGAATTTTACTAGTTTTAATACTTGTGTAAAAAATTTTTTGATGACAAATTGTTTTTATAGCGTACAAGAATTTTTAGATTTTATTAAATGACCCTAAATGTACATATGTGTATAAATGTTTGGTCAATAAAGATGCTATTCTATTATTATTATTATTATTATTATTTTTTTTTTTTAAAGGCATCGACGGCGATGGTCATTAGCCTTGTGTCTGCTTATATAAGCATTGACAACAGTTCTTAAATTTTGTTATACATATCAATTTGTCTTAGATACAATAATATTGTATTTATGTTCTTTTCCTGCATCAATTGAGTCTTATTGTTGGGGATTTCAATTGTTGTCGCTGTATGTTATATTTGTTGCATTCCAGTAGTAAGTGCTTTACATCCAGTTCCGTTATGCATGTATCACACAAAGGACGATTTCTTCCTAAAAGCATATAGGAGGAGGTAAGGTTTGTATGACCGATACGCAATCGTGTGATAATAACTTGTTCTCTACGTTTTAGGTTTATTGTACTGGTTGAGGGATCTATAGTTGGTTTTATTTCCTTCAATTTGGATGTTGTGCTATTCCATTGGTTTTGCCATAGGGTAAGTATTTTCTTTTTCAGTTGAGTTTTTGTGTCATTAAGTCTTACGGTGTCAATATCGGTTCTGCCAGATTCAGCAGCTTCCTTTGCTGCTAAGTCTGCTTTTTCGTTGCCGATAATGCCTACATGACTCGGGACCCATATAAAGACTATTCTTTTACCACTAGATTGAACTGTGTGATAGTTTTCTATTACAATTCGAGTTAGATGGTCTGTAGCGAATGTATTAGATATTGCTTTTAGTGCACCAAGCGAATCTGAACAAATAAGATTAGTTTCGTTAGTGCCACTCTCAACGTATTTTAGTGCCTTATATATTCCGTACATTTCTGCCGTAAATATGCTAGTGTGTTTCAAGAGGGACCAACAGTAACTTTCATTGTTGACAGAGATTGCACTGCCCACACCTATATCAGTTTTTGATCCATCGGTAAATATGGTTAGGGCGTTTTGGTATTGGTCCAGAATACTTCGAAACTCGTATTTTATTATTTCGTTCGGTGTATCGTCTTTTTTATATTTTAAACATTCTAGGTGTATTGTAGGAGCTGTAATTTTCCAAGGAGGGTCTTGGTTTTGTGATACAAATAGATCGGGTGTTTCCTGGTTTAATTGTTCCATTAATTGTTTTGCACGTATTACTGCTGGTCTCGTTATTGTTGGTCTAGATTCGTATATAGCCTGTAAGTCTTCGTTTCTCACACTATCAAATATCGGGTGTTCAGGTTGTAATTTGACTTTTACGAAATAGTTGGCAATTAATCTTTTCCTTCTATACTCTAGTGGAGGAATACCTGCTTCACAGCATAATGATAAATATGGACTAGTTCGATACGCACCTAAAGCCAATCGAAGGGATGTATTCTGGATTTGTTCTAGGGCTTGTAAATGCGATTTCCCAGCGGAGGCGTATATAATACATCCGTAATCTATTTTAGTTAAAATTAAAGATTTATATAGGTCTAGTAAAACTGTTTTATCTGATCCCCAGTTTATACTGGCCATTGTTTTTATGATGTTTACCCGTTTTTTACATTCAATTGCCAGGTTAGCGATCTGCTCTTTCCAATATAATTTCTTATTAAAAATTAAACCCAGGAATTTTATTGTACTTTTAATTTCTATTCTATTTCCGTAAAGAGTCAAGTTGGGATCGTCATGCGGTTTTCTCAATCTGCAAAAATGTAAACAGTGAGTTTTACTAAAAGACATTTTGAGTCCATGATTTTCGCAATACTCCAATAATAAGTTTATCGTAGTTTGTAATTTTGTCTCTATCTTTTCTTTTTATGCATAATAATAAATGGCTAAGTCATCCACATACAGGCTTTTACCAATTTCTTCTGGGATAACATCAGCTAGTCCATTAATGGCAATGATAAACAACGCTACGCTCAATGTTGATCCTTGAGGGATTCCGTTTTCCAATTGATGGGTTTCTGATAGACATTGTCTTACTCTGACCTTAAAGCATCTATCTTTGAGAAAACTTTCAATAAATTTTGGTAGATAGCCTTTTAGACCCCATCTATGTATGACTTCAAGTATGCCATACTTCCATGTTCTGTCATATGCTTTCTCTATATCAAACAAAACCGCTACTGTATGCTGCTTATTTAAAAACCCGTTCTGAATTTTATTTTCTAACAGAACCAGTTGATCAAGTGTGGATCTATTTTGACGAAATCCCATTTGATATTTTGATATCAATTTCTTATTCTCCAAGTACCACATTAGTCTTATACTTACCATTTTTTCCAGTATCTTTCCAAGGCAACAAGTTAGTGATATAGGACGATAGTTATTTACGTCGTGAGCGTCTTTCCCAGATTTAGGGATAGCAATAATGATAGCCTCTTTCCAAAATTTAGGGTAAGTACTTTTGGTCCATATTTTATTAAATAGATTAAGTAAATATTTTTTTTTATTTTCAGGAAGTTCAGTAATCATCTCATAAGGGATTTCGTCTTTACCCGGTGCAGTTTTCTTAGTAAAGGAGAGAGCGTGTTGAAGTTCGTGTAGCGCGAATGGTTCATTGTATGGTAAGTTTTCATTTGTATTAAAGTCTAGTAGTATGTGTTCTTTAATACTCTTAATGGTTATAAACTCTTTAGTATAATTTTTAGAGGAGCTTATATTCTCGAAGGATGTGCCCAATTGTTCTGCAATATTCTCTTCGCCTACAATTTCTTGGCCGTTAACTACAAGAATTGGAGAGTTCATAATAAAATTTTTTCCTCTTATTGCTCTAATCTTTTCCCAAATTTCTTTTGTCGGTGTGTCTGTTGTTATTGACGCTACATATTGTTCCCATGATGACTTTTTACTTTGTACTAATAAAAACCAAGCTTTAGCTCTTAATCTTTTAAAGTTTATAATGTTTTCTTGAGTGGGGTATCGTTTAAATTTATTAAAAGCCGTTTTTTTATTCGCTATAGCTGTTGCCAATTCTCCATTCCACCACGGTACCTTTTTTTTAGCCAAGGTGCCTTTCGATTTAGGAATTGATTTTTGAGCTGTTTGTTGAATTGCTTCTGTCAATTCTTTGACTTGGTTATCAATTTCTTTCTCTTTGAGTACTTTCTCTTCTAACATAGGTTTGTATAGATTCCAATCTGTTTTTTTTGTAACCCATCTTGTTGTAATTTGATTATTAACATATCTATCTGCAATTTCTATGATTATGGGTAAATGATCTGTATTTTGTTCCTCAGTAGTGGACCATTTAAGAATTGGGGCTATGCTTGGTGAACACATTGTCAAATCAAGAGGCGATAATATGTTTGATCTTGAGTTAATATATGTGCCTTCACCTGTATTTAATAGTACTAGTTCAAAATTGTTTATCAGTTTTTCTATAATTCTTTCTCCTGGGCATAATCTTGTAGATCCCCATAGAGGATTGTGCGTATTAAAATCACCAAGCACTATACATGGAGTTGGCAGTTGTTGAAAACAATTACGCGATTCTTGTTCTGTCCAATTTGCATCTGGGAGGTATATATTGCAGATAGACTTTTATCGCTACCACTTGTAGGTTTGTTTGTAGTTGTATTTGAGAGAATGAAATATTTTCCTTAATAAAAGTTATAACTCCATCTTTAGCTCTTTGGTCGGGTATAACGTGGTACCTGATTGCTTTGTATCCTCTAATATTAAAATTTTCATTTGGTTTCAGGTGTGATTCTTGGATACATATACAAAATGGATCTTTATCTAATATTAGTGTTTTTAGTTCTGGATAATGATGTTTACAACCGTGCAATTCCATTGTAATATTTTTTCGTTTTTATCCATTTGTTAAATGAATATATTAAAATTGTATAAATATAAATATATAAATATATTAGATAAAATAAATAAATTAAAATAATGTATGTATGTAGATTCAAACAAGTTTGTATATATAAAATATGTACTATGTAAATATAGATCTGTAGATATAAAATATGTACAGGTGCAAAATTATATTTTTAAAATTTAAATTAAATTATTTTTCAGAGATCTCATTGTTACTGTCACTGTAGTTTGCGTCTTGCGTTTGACTATTTTCAGTTGTGTCTTTGGGCTTTCTAGGTTTCCCTTTGGGCCATCCTTTCTTTTTTTTAACTTGTTTTGAAAACTCCGAGTGATCAGAGTCTTCCGTATATGTTTTCGTATAAGAATTGATACAACTTTGTCGTGGTAGGAGGTTTTGATTTTAAATTTGGCTGGTAGTAGGGTTGGGTGTGGTTTTAGCTAAGGTGGATGGAATTTGATTCTTCTCATTTTCTGTTTTTGTTTGAAGTTTGATTTTATCAGCATATGTAGTATTTTTCTGCTGATAAGCTGATGATTGGACTAGTGCCCTAGCATTTCTATATTCCATATTATGTACCACTTTAACTCTTTGAATTTCTTTCTCCATAGCATAAGCTGGACATTCCTTCGAACTGGTCACGTGTTCTAGATTACAGTTTATGCATTTTGGTGGTACTGCGCATTCATTATCAGGATGAGATGGTTTTCCACAATCGCAATTACTGTTATTTTTACATTTGGTAGAAGTATGACCAAATTTCTGACAATTAAAACATCTCATAGGTTGTGGTATATAAGGTCTTATTTTTAAATTAAAGAACATTGAAAGTTGTAATCTTTCAGGAAGTTTGGGAAAACTAAATGTAATTATCGCGGAGTTAGTGTCTACAAGTTTGTTTTCAATTTTTTTTTTAATTTTCCTAACTTCAAGAACCTTTTGGTTTTTTAGTTCTATTTGAAGTTCTTCTTCATTACAATTTTTTAGAGCCCAACAAGTTATTATTTTGCTAGAAGTATTTAGTTTTTTATTTGATTCGGTTTTTGCTTCATGATTTCCGATTTCTTTAATATTTTTTATTGCTTCAGCTTGTTCAACATTCTTTGCTTTAATCATTATATGTCCTTTTTTGGTTATTGTTGCAGTTTCAGGTGCACCGATTTTCTCTTCTAATTCCCTTTGTAAGGCGAATGGTGATACTTTTAATATTTCCTCACCGTTACTTGGTTTTAGAATGTAGTGTCTATCAAAACATTCTAATTCTTTTAACATTTCTGAAGGTGCTTTTGAAAATTTTTTACCTCTTTTTCTTTTTCTTCTTATTTTATGTATAGATTTTGTTAAATTTACCTCAGAATCAAGCTAGACTGCGCCAGACCTACATTTATTTAAATTCTTTTTTTTTATTAAAACATATGTATTAAAATGTAGGTATTCTCTTTAAATTCTTTTTATTATAACATATGTATTTTAATGTATTCTAATAAAGGCATGTTTATTTATTTATTATTTATTTATTTATTTACTTCAACGTTCTAAAATCTAAACTACAGATGCCTTAGTCATTAGCCAACCTTTTGGATGTTAAATTTAACTCATGTCACATCTGACGCTTAAGGCAGAAACAGACTACTATAACGTCACGTGAGTTCAAGTGACCTTACGCAGACTCACGCAAAGGCCAAAAAGAGTGCAATGTTGTTTTGCATGGTTCGTTATTAACGAGAACCACACTAAAGTCACCTCATGTATATCACGTTACGTCACAGGACTCACGTGTGATGTCACGTTGTTGTTTTCTGTACCTACTTGCACATATTTTTTCTCCGTGAGCTCATAGATTCTAGTAGCTTTCATCTGATTGAGGAAAATAGATGAAGTTTTAATGAAAAAAGTTCGGGAACAACAAGTGATATATAATCAAAAATGAAGTATCGCGATTAACATATTCGCCAAGAAGCTTGGGAGGAGATTGGAAGAGAATTTAATATAACAGGTACCTATTTATATTTAAAATTCTTCATTGTATTATGCAGTCTTGCTTTATATAAAAATTATAATATAATATAAATTAATTCTGCCTCTCGTGGGAAATTGGGCGCTAATTCAATCAAATTTTTCAATGATTTAAATTGAATAAAAACAAGCTAGTAGAAACCGCGGTACAAATTTATATTACTGGCATCTAAATGCAGCACATTTTTGCTTGGGTGCCCCGATTGTGCGCCTGCGCTTAGCTGCTCCTCCCACGGTACTTCAACACTTAATGATACTAGGACTAATCATAAAAAAGGAAAATATTTATCAAATCCGAAGAGTAAGAGCTTATGCCTCCTTTAAAGTAAAATTCCAGTCAAAACCAAATTCAAACTATGAAGTAAAACTTGATTCCGAAAAAAATGCGATTGTAAGCTTATCTGTCCTTGTAATATTTGCCTTCATAAATATTCTTTCAGCTGTCGTCACAACCGAATTTCAAGTCAATTCTGTTAACATATCCATGCTGTCGGTATATTTTCTTTAAATAATATCACAGAATACTTTTATAATTCTATAACTAACCAAAAAAATTTTAAAACTGCAGCGGAAGTAAACAATATTATAAATCATATTTAACCATCACTTTTTAAAAACAACCTTAATGAATCATTCGATAAATATTAAATTATGATTAACTTAAATCCTGCCGCTCTTCGATATTCGCTGTAGAGTATGGAAACACATGCGCACAAGTAAGCACTCAAGCAAAAATGTGCTGCATTTAGATGCAAGTGTTTTAATTGACTTTATAAGAATTGTCAATCAACATATTTATAGTTAAAATCAATATCAATATCAATCAATACATAGTATAAAACAAAGTCGCTTTTTCTGTCCCTATTTCCCTTTGTATGCTTAAATCTTTAAAACTACGCAACGGATTTTGATTCGTTTTTTTTTAATAGATAGAGTGATTCAAGATGAAGGTTTATATGTATGATAACATCCTTTAAGTAGTGGAGAAATACTGTTATTTTTTAGGTTTCTAATGTGATGTCGTTAATTATCAATTTTTTTCCGCTTACATTGCAAACGCAGGCTAAACCCTACGAGATTTATCAAAATAATGTACTAATTATTTGTACACATTGAAAAGGTCTACAGAAAACTCCGCGATGGTATATGTCTATCTCTTATGGATATCCCACAATAACATTTTTTTGTCATTTACTTTTTACGACAAATAATGGCTAATTTTCGAAGCGATTTTAACCAATACAGCATTAATTCTTATCCAATTAAATAGCTTAAATACATTGTTGATTTAATATAGATCTATACGGTCCTTTACAGCACAAGATTTAAATGAAAATTACAGATATTACAGATTTAAATTTGCGGGACGTAGCGCTTGCGGTGGTACTGGCCGGCCGTGGCGGCGGCAACGTGCCTATAAATAGCGCATCGGAGGCCGCGATTTTCCTTATAGCAGTTTGAATTTTGCAGCGATCGGACGCGTTTATTACGAAATTAATCATTATGACGTTACCCTAAGTTGCGCAGTTGGGATGTTATAAATTCTTACATAACTAAGTACTATGACCCCACCGTAAGGTGGCGCAGTTGATATCTCATATATTTAAAAGAGCAAAACTTACTCACCTTAGAACTATGACGCCACCGTCAGGTGGCGCAGTTAATATATAATATACCTAACCGATAAATTACAAAGTACTATAAATAATAGTAAAAACTGGTAACTAACGAGAACATATGATAAAAAATACAAAAAATTAATCGTAAAAATAAAAAAAAATTGAAAAAACATTAGTGTTAGGCGGTGCGAAGTTCGCCGGGTCCGCTAGTATATAATATTTTTTTAAACTATGTCGTAAGATTGATTGGTATTCTGTGTATTTATGCAACCTGCGTATCGCAGGCAGCCCCCTTTAGTAATAAAGTTTTTTATTCATTTATTTGCATAAGTATACTGTCATTATCTGAAATAAAATAAAACACTTTTTAAGAAAGTTGCGTTAATTCGATATCAGATTTAAACATTTTATCTTTGCATAACATGTTATTAAGGCAACACGATGTAAGTACAATAGTAGTGATGCTATACGGATTCTGCCTCACTACTTCCAAATTTCGCCGCTAGATGTCGCCACAGGTGGCGGCGCTGTAATCTGCTGTTTATTCGAGTGGCCTTTGACATTTGGCGCAAGCAGCCAATTCTTCTTTTTTCAAATGGCCTTTGACATTTAGCGCAAGCAGCCAACTCTTCTTTTTTGAATGCCAAAAGGGCATTAACGTTGTATCTCGTAAACGGCCCAACGGATTTCGACGTATGACGTATCATTTTAAAGGGGTTGCTGTATAGGGTAAGATTAAGCGTCAAAAAGACCGTATTTATGCTGCCAAAAGGGCATTATAGCTATATCTCGTGAACGGCCGAACGGATTTCGGCGTATGACGTATCATTGTAAAGGGGTTGATGTATAGGGTAAGATGAAGCGTCAAAAATACCGTATTTATGAGGCCAAAAGGGCATTATAGCTATATCTCGTAAACGGCCGAACGGATTTCGACGTATGACGTATCATTTTAAAAGGGTTGATGTATAGGGTAAGATGAAGTGTTCAAATCTTCTAAAATATTAAAAGCGCGTGACCTTGGTGCATTAGCAGGTTCGCGATGTGTGACGTAATCGACTGATGTGTTAGAGTAATAACAGACTTTGCTTTCGCTATTAATAATAAAACATATCATTGTAAATATTTAGTTTTAGAATGGATTCGAGAGAATACAGTCAAAAACTTGAAGAGTTTTGTGAAAATATAAGAAAATTAAATAAACAAATTTGTATGTACGAAGACCAAAAAGAAGTGTTAAAAAAGATTGAAAATTTAAGTTTGTGGGACAAAGTTTTTGAAAAATATTTACCAACATCATCAACGCCCACAAGACGAATAAAACCATGGCCTTGCTAAAAGCAAATTTTGTTCTTTTAACAGCAATATTAAATAACATGCTTTATGTTAACGTTCCACAAAACGTTGCACATATTGGTGTGTGTTTAGACACAAACGGAACAAAACAAGAGTGCAATACATGGCAAATGATGAGTCTGTCAACAGTCAATGATGGAAAATTACCGGTGTTTGCATTGAATTTAACAGAATCACCTCTCAACTACAAGCTAAAATTAATTTTTAAAGGAGTGGGCGAGTGGCGATCAAATCTTCAAATCCCAATGCAACAACTAGAAATTACTATGGAGGATCCAATGCAAAAGAAAATGTGCCAAATCGTACAAATAGAATGGGCAACGTTAGTGGGAGTTTACTTACTAATTCTCAAAATTATATCAAAAGAGGTAAAAAGAAGAATAAAGCGATGAAATGTATTTTTAAATAATAATAATAATAACAATAAATATTTGTAAACTTGTAAAAGGTGTTTTAATAAAAAACCTTAATTTTTGTTTTATAGCTTTATTTAGGTAATACAGTATAATACAACCAATTATACAAAGAAAGAATATTATTATATGCACACATAAATTTACCGTTGGCGTGGTGCGGACATCCTGAATATACAGCTTCAAAATTTTTTGTTGCACAGGGTGTCCCATCATAATTTGCAACATCATAAATTAATACGTGGAGTCCAAGTTCTTCACATTTTGCTTTTAAAAAGTCAATTTTTTGATTTCCTCTAACATAAATCAAGTCAACGTTGCCAAGTAGGTGTTTCTCCAAAATTGCATTGACATCGGAATAATCTACATCTCCAGAATCGTATCGTATTCCATGTATAAATTTTTCCAAATACCGCGTAGTTTTCTTGTCTTTAACAGTCAACTGTCAACTCGTGGAATGGTTTAGGAGATTTAAATAAAAAATTCGATTTTATACCACCAATCTGAATAGCGACTTCTTTTGGATAAAAAACTTCATCGATTATAAATCCTTGGATGTCGACTACTGCAATTCTCATGATGACGATGACGATGAAACTTCTTTGAAAGCTGAGCAAATACTAAATAGTTAGCAGTTTATATTATATTTTTAACTACTTCCGTTAGGGGATAATGCTCCAATAAACAATCGTGAATTATGATGCAATATGCTTTAGTATTTTTGGGAAATCCCTCATTAGCATCAATTTCTAGTCGTACATCAACAGTCGATGATTTCATCGATTCTTCTTGCTTAGAACAATCGATAACAAACAAAGCACGATTTCGAAATGCTAGAAAATCCATTAATGGTCGTTTCATTGATACTCTGTTGTAACTGGAATTGAATTCGCTGTAGTTGTAATGAGCTAGCGCAAAATCGCCTTTGTCAAAATCAAGTTGCATCCTTTCATTGGGTAAATATTCTCCATTCAATGCGAGTCTGAGACCTTGTAGATTTACGTGATCAAATAAAGAAGGATCTGCAATTTTCAGATTTCTCCTATTAGTTTGGAAAAATACAATAACATATCGAGGTTTCTCTATTGCAGACGTCGTTTTAACAGCCCAAATTTCTTGTTTTGCTCCTGCGGTCAAAGATGGTAGCTCATGTAGTTACCATTTTCTAAACGGAATTACGATTGGACGATCGCTTTAAATTGATCGCATCAATTGTTCTTTAACAAAATCATTTGGATAAATATGTTTAACTTTTAGTTCCATCGAATGAATCATAATCTGTACGGTTGTAACAGTAGGTACGCCACCGGCATCTCGTTTCTCTGTTACAATAACGCTATCGAGATCATTACGAGCTCGAACGAATCGAATCGTTTGTCGTCCACAAGTTACCATTGGGTAATCATTAAAAATGTTGAAGATGTGTTTAAGCGGCATCAGTAAACTAAATGATTTATCATCGGCATTGAGAATGGGACTTACGGGATAATTCCAACCGGCAATGGCGAGGTGACGAGAATCTTCTTCATTGTAACATGTTAAAGCTCTTACAGTGCTAACAATTCCAGGATCTCGAACTGTTTCTATCTCTCTTGCACTTTTGCTATACGTACACGAGTCGAATAGAAATGCTCCAAAGTTTGGTGTCAAACTAACATCGCTATTACCAGTTACATCCAATTTTTCTTTAATAGCCAACAACGTATCATGCATTGCAAAGAATGAGTCCACCTGATTTATACTAAATTCTACAATGTCGCTGCAGCTAAACGATTTGATGAATGGTGTGTAAGATCGGTATTCGGTTTTTCTAATCGATTCATCCTGAGTCGGTTCTCGATAGAGATCAAACATTGGATCTTGAATTGTTCGTATACGATTCATTAATATTATTATTGTTAATAACTTTGAAACCAAGAGCTTTCAAAAATAAAACGTTGTCTCTAGTAAGTTGTCGTCGCTGTCGTCGTCCTACTGAACACTTTAACGACTTGTTCAATACTGCAGGCTTCCGAAAATATGAAGGTGCTATATAGTTGAAAATTAATCCCATTCTTTCAACTCCAATATCAATCACAGGCAAATACGTGATATTTTTTGGAATTTCGTCGATAGCGTAACCAGGGTCTACGGATATACCAAACTCGTGGATAGTGTGAGTAGGTCTGTTGTTGTAGAAGGCTCCAGTGGTAATGTTTGTTTCGAAACGAATCGTTCGTACTTTAACAATTTCCACAGGTAGATCAGAACTATGTCTTACGTTCGGTTGCAGAATCCTCTTTGAGAAACCCAACATTCTGCCTATACTGTCTTCACGCTCGAAATTTATTGCATGTTGACTACTGAATATGTCACACTTGAGTGTATTATTGTTGGGTTTTAATGAAAAAACGTCTTCAATCTTTGCATTTGGTGGTATATTTAGTAAATTTTTAATCGTCTCTTCAATATCGGAAATTTCATAGCAACCAGTATTTAAGGTTATTTTCTGCAATTTAGTTTTATCGTTATTTTCGTAATAGTAAAAAGCATTACTGCCAATCTCTACATTCGGTATACTGTTGTACGAAAAGAAAAACAGAAATGCCAACTTGTATTCTTTCCTCGGATCTAAACTTAACGGAACCGGAGGAGTCCAATCAAATTGATAATCACGACTCTCTAGCGTCAACAACATAACTGTTGGAGGTTGAACAAAGAAATAAAATTGTATATCTTTAACATTTATTTAAATAATTTTTTACAAGTTCATTACATTTATCTAAACCTAGTTTACATATATTGCAATTTCCTTGGGATTGCGCAGGTCCGTCAACATGGGTGGTCCATTCAGGACGATTATGATGAACAAAGCAGGGCAGGCAGGTTCGCAATTCAAAATCCAATCTATATTCAAGCGGCAACTTGCACCAAACTTGTAATAATTCACAAGGTTTTGCGTACCTTTTCAAATAACATATAGGAAAACAAGCCAATTCCTGTTCAGTAAAGTCAGTCAGTTTCTTTTCACGATTAATGTACGCCAAAACTGCCTCCATCGTATAGAAATTCTAAACAAAGATGGCCGCAATTGATTTGATTAAAAGTCTGGTAAGGATCGAGGTTGTAAACAATTTTCGTTGCAGGTCCCAGATACTGTACAAGTTCTTTCGGCGGTTTCAACTTGCCAAATGAATCGAAATATTCAACGTTATTGTTAATCTTCCGATACGCCACCTAATGAGTTCCATGATTTTTGCTTTCATCAAAATTTAGGATTGCGCATTCGCGTTGAACAGGACCGGTTTTAGGCAATGTGTCTCGCATAAATACACCTCTAAAATTTGGGATTTTTAAACGTTTAGCATATCGTTTTAGTTTGTAATCATACAATCCTCGATTGGGTAGCGTAATTAGTTTTTTTGCTTCTTTAGAAAGAGACCAAAGCCTCCTCTGGCATTTTTTCGTGAATATAGTCCTTTACCGAGAGATTCCATAGCTTTGTTATGTCGATGTTCTTCTTCCAATTTTTTCTGTGCATTTTTCGCATCAATTACAGTTTTAGCGATTCCAGCAGCTCCACCGGATAACGCCCCCAGTGCACTTATTCCAGCAAATAACGGAATTAACGGTAAAAAGCCTCCGGATTTTGGTTCGATGGGAATAATCCTAGGTACTTTAACCTGTTTTTTTCCACCAGCATTTTTTACAGCAACCCTGGCTGCTTTTAGAGCAATACTGGTTGCTCGTTTTAATGTAGCCAAAGGACCAGCTTTTTTTATATCTCTTTGTATTTTACTTATAATATTGCGTTTAAACGATTTAGGTTTCCTAACACCCATGCCAAGTTTGCGTTTAGCTTTCATTGCGGTTGTGGTTAGCCAAGCTGCGGCTTTTTCACCAACTGAAGCGTCCTTGGACTTTACTATTTCCCACGCTTTATTCTCAAGAATCTCGTCTGCTTTATGTCTTTCCGCTAAATTTTTATGTTTAGAATATGCAATGTCGTGTTCTCTGGCTGCGTCGTCCAGCAGGTTAACACCCGTATCTCCACGTGCAAGTCTTTTATGTAATTTGGTGCCTGGTCCCAAAAAGTTGTAACTGGGATAATGTAACTCAAACGGCAGATTATTAATTAAACTGTTGAGCACACCTTCACCTTCAAACACCAACATGAGAAATGAAATGATTTAAGAATTACTACTCTACTTATACATTGAAACATTAAAAAACATGTTAAACAATGAAGATCATTCAACAAGACCAGACGCTTCCGATTGAAAATTTAGATGAAGGAAACGATCGAATCGCTGGCAGTAAACATGGACCATTGCTACCAAATTCGTTTCGGGCGCTAATCTGTAGACCCAGTGGGTGTGACAAAACGAACGTTATGTTATCGTTACTGTTTCATCCACATGGCGCGAAATTTAAAAATATTTACGTTTATTCAAAGTCATTGTATCAACCCAAGTATAAATTGTTGAAAGAAGTGCTATCATAAGTTAAAGGAGTGGGATATTTACCGTTTAAAGAAAACGATGAAATAATTAGCCCAAATGATGCAAAGCCAAATCCAATTTTTATTTTTGATGACGTCATATGTGAGAACCAGCAAAAGATTCGAGAATACTACAGCATGGGCCGACATCGGGATATAGATAGCGCATTTCTTTCACAAACCTACTCGAAATGCTGTAAACAAATTTGTAGAGATAACAGTAACCTAATTGTACTTTTTAAACAAGATGCTATTAATTTGAAACATGTCTTTGATGAACACGTGTCACCGGATATGAGTTTTGAAGAATTCAAACAGTTGTGTTCGAAATGTTGGCAAGAAAAGTATGGGACAATGGTTATTGCGAAAGACTTTGATTTAAACAACGGTCGATATCGAATCGGTTTCGATAAATACATAAAATTGTAACATTACAGTCATTATTCGACAACATGTCAGACAATCTAGTTGACATTGCCGTTCGTAAAAGAAAAATTGCCGAACTTGCTCGATCGATTCGAGTTGAAACGGATGAGACACTAAATAATTTGTTTAAACCTGTCACGGAACCTCTACACAAAATTGTAAAATCTTCTCTGAACCAAACAGTGATCTCTTATACTCAATCAGTTACCGAGCCAGAGCCTAAGAAAGAACCATCTAAACAAAAAGAGGAATCACCTAAACAAAAAGAAGAACCGCCCAAACAAAAAGAGGAATCACCTAAACAAAAAGAGCAATTGAGTATACCTGAGTTTGTAAAACTCGAAGATGTTGCCGAAACTACTAGTGATGATGATGGTGAAGTATTCTATGAAGACGAAGAACAGGCTGTTAAAGATCTTACCATTTCAGAAGATGTTATTAAGGAATACTTGGATCAGTATCCCCCAATGGCTCATCCATATATTCTAGATCATTGGACAGAAAAAGATAATATAGATACGGTTTATGGTTCCATTTACAATGGTGATACATCTAAATGGTTTCTGGGTGAAAAACAAATCGACTTTGATAAAAAGCATGGATTTATTATTACAGAAGGCAAACAGATAAGAGGTACACCGGGTCTGGATGAATTAATTTTTAATGATAATCCTAAAAATTACAATGATGACGATTTAAAGCGTTATGGAACAATACTAGAATTAACAAATCCTCATAAAAACATTAAAGGACACCTTAAAGGAACAAACCGATTTAAATACACACATATCATAAAACCTCTGGCTACCTCTCACTTGCGAAAACCTTCGGGCTCTGGGATGCAAATGGTTTACAACGATAATAAAATTGACCTTCAATATTGGGACGATCCAAACGAACTTGTTGACAGGCTTCGGCTTTTAATAGCGTCAAAAGAAGCAGGAAATACTTCGAATGATAATGAAATTGTTGCAATTATTGAGGAATTAAAAGAAGCACGCATTATTGCTTAAACATCATTACCACAATGAGTGTCGACAAATTCGGACGTACTAAACATGATATAGGCAATAAAAACCTATTGCTAATGTCTAAACCAAGCTTAGCCCATACTGCAAACGGTGATATTGATTTTGAAAATTTAAAACTTTGTAATGTTAAAGATCCTGATTTAGATAGCGATGCCGTTAATAAAAAATATATGGATAATAATTTACAAAAGTTGACTGAAAACATAAATGCTATGAAACTTACATTTAATAATGACTTGATGGTCATAAACACTTTTATATCAAGAGATCCTCCGTTAGCCAGCAAACATATGGCTAATAAAAAGTATGTTGATGAATCAATTGTCACCGCAAAACAGTACCTATGAGGAGATATTAAAAATTCGCTTAAAAGTTTAGAATCACAAATAGCAACGATTAATGCAAACTCTGCACAGTTAGCTGTAAATCAAACAAATGCAGTAGAAAACGTAAAAGATAAAATCGAGAAAGCGATAATAAAATTATATAATCAGGATATTCCAGATATACGTCAAGATTTGTTGGATGAGATTCTTAAAAGAACTGACTCTGTAACGAAAAATGTTAATGTACTCTCTGGAAAAATTTTGGCTATTGAAAAAAACATTGCTGATTTGCTTAATACAATAACTATAAATCAAAATACTCTGCGAAATGTTGTAAATATTATTAAAGCATTGGAGAATCGGTTAGTACAAAATCCCTAAACATTAGATTTAGTCACAGTCATGTTTTTAAAGGAAAAGGTTCAAGCCGTTAATGAACTGCATAAACCGGCTCGAAAAAATTATGCTCGGCGACGAACAATTATCAAAGGTTTGGACGATTTATGGCAAATTGATTTGGCTGAAATGAGTTCTTACGCAACTCAAAATCGATCGTTTAAAATGATTCTAGTGGTAATTGACTGCTTCTCGAAATTTCTCTGGACTCGACCGTTGAAATCGAAAACTGGCGAAGAAATCACGAAAGCTTTTGCCGATATTATAGGAAAACGCAAACCGAAAAATCTTCAATCTGATCAGGGCAAAGAGTTTTACAACACAAAATTTCAAAATCTAATGCAGAAACATGGCATAAATCATTATAGTACATTTACAAAGATGAAAGCAAGTATGGCAGAAAGAGTTATAAGAACACTGAAAACGAAATTGTACAAGCATTTAAGCTTAAACGGTACGTACAGGTGGATAGATGTGTTACCGAAAATTACAAAAGAGTACAACGAAAGCAAACATAGAACGATTGGTCAAAAGCCGTCTCAGGTAAACAAGTCCAATGAAAAAGAGATTCTACAGCAACATTATAATCATTTGAAAATAGCAGGCCCGCGAAAATATAAAATTGGAGATGTGGTGCGCATAAGCAAGGCAAAGCATCTATTCGATAAATGCTATACACCTAATTGGACTACGGAGCTTTTTAAAATTACCAAAGTGAACATAACTAATCCCGTAACATACATGTTAGAAGATTTACATGGATCACCAATTAAAGGAGCATTTTACGAGGAAGAGTTACAAAAGTCAAAAAATCCTGATGTTTACCTTGTTGAAAAAGTGCTGAGGAAAAAAGGCAATAAAATCTACGTTAAATGGCTAGGGTTTGATAGTTCACATAATAGCTGGATCGAAAAATCTAATATTTTATAAACTCTGTTGTTTCTTACTTTGAACATTTTTTACATGTATTCTTATGACAAACAAGATACATTTTCATAGCTTCCGGGGGCCTTTTTTGATTCATAACATCTATTGTTTAAACCGTTCAGTCTACGGTCCGACTAAAACTGTCCTTAGAAGCAGAAGCAATTATTTTTTACTTAGTTTTAACACAAGTTTTATCAAGTATTAAAAGATGATGACACAAGACAGTGGTTATTGTAGTGAAGAATTACCGTCATATTCTGAGAGTAGTAGTAGTGAAGATTCTATCTATATGGAAGAAGTAAACATAATTTTAAATTTTTACGAAGACAAAGTAAAACGTGAAAATTATTTGCTGCTACAATCATCTTTCACAATTGAGGGGTATGTTATAACAGTTGGCTTATCTCCTGCAAGAACATTTTCTCCAGCTATTATTTTATCAGAATACTGTAAGCCAAGTAAATTGTCGTTTGGAAAAATGGAATGGCTTGATCTTATAGAATTTTTGAGCAAAAGCACATTTTTTATTGAACCACTACCAACCTACGCAGATGAGTATGATCCAGTAAAATTTTCCTGTGGAGATTTTTGTACAATACGACAGTTGGTATACGATGGCACCAAGTTCATAGAAGTTGAAAAACATGGTGTAAGATATCATCTAACGGAAAAGGATGTAGATGAACTTGTTAGAGTACACCATTGTATAATAGCTTATCAGATTGTAATTCTAGAAAATATTAACTATGGTATTTATTATAATAATGTTATAGATATTGTAAAAAGAAATTTTAGTGATAACTGCTTTCAAGCATTAGATGTATTTTGTGAAATATGTACTGATCCTTTATTATATAACGCTTTGCGTCAGTATATTTACTTTTATAAACAAAATGTAATAAGAGATTTAGAAAATATGTAATAAATTTTTATAAAAAAATAATGACTTTTATTTCAAAATCGATAATTATAGCATCAAAAAATGTTATTTTATCGAGACAAAATTTATGTACGTCACAGTTCTAAAATTTGAAACGTCCAAACGTCAAGATAGCGTTACAATTTGTCACAATAACGTATTAAAAAATTGGTTAAAAGAAATTTACGATTTACATGTATTTCTTATGGAAAAATGTCGTTTCAAAGTGACACTTTTCATCGTTTTTTTCGTTCCTAAATTCATAAACGTCAAACTATCGAATAATAGATGTCTAAACGATGAATTTGAACGTTTTTTGATCGTTTCAACAGAAAATAATACACCATAGATTCAGATTAAAAATTAATTGTAAACATAAAAAAATTTTAGATATACCTACAATAAACAATAGAAAACTAAAAACTAATTAATTTACAACAACTGTTATTTAATTTTAGATATACAATAAACAATAGAAAACTAACCTAATTAATTTACAATACACATTCACATTTTTATTTTTTAATTATGAATAACATTATTCGAGCATTATATCGCGATGGCCCCATGCTAAAGTGTCAAATGATCTATTAAATAAAAAGCGTTTATCGTCGTGTGGACTTAGACCGGCTTTGGTTTGTTCGATTGTATAAACATTATGATTGTACGAACGGAACGTGCATTGGTTTACTGTTTTTAATTTACTATCTCTTAAACATAAAAGGTAGTCATCAAAAGTAATTTTTTTAGCAACGGCATTCTTTTTAACCCCTTTTGATTTTTTAATGCATTTATCACCCTCTGTTAAATATGAGTACATTTTTGAACGCAACCCCACAAATTCAGTTAAAAGTTTGCCGTTGCATTCATCTTTCATTAGTCCAATGATTTTTTTATTCAATAGTGAAATACCATATGCATTATTTGGTTCATAGTCTGAGGTGTTAAATTTATCTGGATAGGCTTTAATTAGTTCGGTATAAATATCATTGCATCGCAGCTCAAGAAGAAATGCATCAGTATCGGTGTATAAGAGTTTACAGTTGTCTACACCCATTGTAGGAAGCAGAAAACTGTAATAAAAGTCGTACATACAAGTCTTTGAAATATCGAGAATCGACATGCCAATGTACAACGGTTTATTGAATACAAGTTCGGTTTTATAAAGCTCTATCGCTAAAAGGTTTTCATCAAAGATTTTGCTCGAACTAAACCTAGGACTGCTTATCAAGTTCTTTGCTCCATATCGACCCTCCCAAGATCTAACGAGTTTAACAATACGGTGTTTTCTTATATTCTCCATCGTCTTGCCAAATACAGCGTTATTCATTAGTTTATATAAATTCTTTTCAAAATCATTTTTGGCAGCTGTTCGAAGAGTTGTGTTTAGGTCGATGTAAGACTTTAACCAGGGGCTTTGCTTGAATTTCAACACTCTGTGAATCTTTTTCACTTTTAATCCATGTAACATAGCCTGCTTTAAATTTCGATAGTGTATGATATATTTCTCTTTGTCATATAAAGTGGTCATTAGTTTTTGTATTTTTGATCCTTGGGGTTTTCGATGTTCTGGGCAAAACGGTAAGTCATTGTGTAGATTATGTAGATCATGTGGATACTCCAAGTCTACTTCGAGGATAAAACCCTCTGGAGCATCGTCTGGTATTTGAGTTATATCGATGTTTGTGTCAACCCAATTAAAACCCCCATATGGTAGAGGTTGACTCATAGCCCAACCATATAAATTATTTACATCCAAGTACATTAAGTATTTGGATGGTTGTGACATGTCAAATTCAGACATATATTTGTTGTTTGCTTTAGCATATCTATTGCTGCATTGACTGACTCCTCCTCTTATACCTTTCTCTATAAACATGATTTGATCTATATCTTTAAGTATTTCCAATTTAGATTTGGTATATTTTAGCATAGCATCCCACGTATAACCGGGGAGCGTATAATACCAAGCAGGATCGAGACCATACGTTTTTCGACATTTTTCGCGAAAACATTCAAACACAGATGCTAAAAGCAAGATATCTGTTTTCATGTACAGCATGCTATATTCCTTTAAATTTTTAATTTCAAATGATTGCCAAACCTTTTGTGCATGCATGTATAAATCGTTAGTAATATTTTCATCTGTTAGTGTGCTATAAAATTTATCTTTGGATGGCAGTTCCGTATCGGTTAATTTTTCAATTAAATCAATGTATTCATAAGGAAACACCCCTTTTCTACTTAATAGTTCAAATTGTTCAGATGTTAAATTGGGAAACTGTGAACGTAGATAATGTAGATCTGATGGTTCTAGTAAAGCAGAAAGTTTATCTAAAGAGGAATCTAAAAATCGTAGCGAGTCTATAAATCTAAACTTTACTTCGCTCTCGTCATTACTTAATGTGCATGAAATGTATTTTTCTTTGTTTATAGGAAGCAAGCTTATATTACCTTTTTTGGATAAATCTCTAATTAAAAAATGTAAGTCATATCCCGAAAGGTTATGAAAGACTACGGGTACAACAAACTTTTTTTTATAGTTTAAATTGCAGCTTTGGTGTGAAAACCCTCGGAAATTCCCCGTAAAGTGGTCGTGGTCTAAAACGATGGTGTTCTTTTCTTTGAAGGGGTGCTCGCATATATGACATGTTGTTGCATTAAGTAAACTAGGTTTGACAATCATTGGTTCGATATGTTTAATTTTCTCTTCAATTAATTTAGCCATCCTTGTCATTTCAGCAGCGAACCAATCCATGGAGTCTTCTCCACAATATTCATTGTAAAATGATAGCGAACTATTATAGGAGCAATTTAGATAATATCCTGCACTATACGCCTCGTGTTTCTGAAACTTTCGTGTAAATGTTTCCCCAAGTTCTTATTATAAGGACGTAGCACTGACTCAAAGTCTGCATAAATGACAAAAGGTGTAGTCTGCTTGTATACGTGGTTTTTAAACTCTACATGATCAAATGGTGGGTACGATATTTTGCAATTGTTCATATCTTTGCAGTAATCTTCATGTTTACTTAATTTTTCCTGACTATGAAAATAATTTAAACATCGATCGCATATATATTTTTTCATCTTAGATTTGTTACCTTGACTTGATATTAAGCGAGATAAATCTTTGATTAAACAATAGTGATATTTGATATCTTCATTTTCCATATCCATTGATGGAGCTTCATAATCGTTTAATTTTGGAAAGTATTTGTCTTGAATAAGCAATAAATTTACATGTTTATTTAATTTTTCTTTTGTTAAGCGTGCAGGATAAATTGTGTAAAATGATTTATCTTTCACGGTATTTAATTCTAAAGCGTACACATTAATTGAAATTTGATTAATTTTTTCAAATTTGGAAATATTATTGAATGGCATTGGCATGCCCAAACCTTCGGTTTTCAATACGGTTGTATAATGAGGATACGATGATACACGATCTACATTTCTATTTGTAGTAGGATACAATGATGCTGTTACCGACCAGTAAAAGCATGCTTTATCTAAATTTTTAATATTAATGCATGCTTTCTTTTTTTGTATAGGATCAGGTAGCTTAATGTATGATGTAGCACCGTTACCTATCTCATATTTATTGATGTTTATTTCCAATGAAATAATTTTGTCCAAAGCCCATCCAGAATTCCTAAGTTGAAATTCCGATAATTTACTCATTACTTTATCAACAATATTTTCGTTGAACCACAATGCAAGATCCGTACCTGCATCTATTACCGCGTTTTTAGTGCTGAAATATTTAAACTCTAAAATGTCTTCGATTTCCCTAGATTTCTTAATAAATTCCCCGCAAAATGTTGTATTTACTTTAATCATATTAAATTTTTTTAAACTGTTAGCTCTTCTACTCTTAACTAGCCTAAACGCATCACCAAAAAAACTATTAAGGTCTTTATGTTTTGAATTAACGACAACAGCAGTCCTAATTCTTGAATGAAAAACCGATTCTAGATCGACCCATTTTACCCCTGATTTTTTAGTTAACCCCGATCCCTGCTTAGACAAATTAAAAATTTTTTCTTTTATCGATTTTAAATGCCCCAAATTTGTTTGTAAATTTCTAAGTGTTCCAATATCTAAATTTCCCCTACGAATATCTTTATGAAAACTGATAACATGCCGTTTAATTTGTTTGATTAATTTATTTGCTTCCCTATGCGAAAAACTGGAGATTAACGCTTTATATGCTTTGAAAATATCTTTAACAATAGCATGAGCCATAATTAAGAAATAAAATAAAAAACTTACAAAAAATTATTCCTTAACTATTTATATTTGATAAAATAATTCCCGCCAGACAATTCTGCCAAGTGAGGCTTCAATGTTTCAATGGTTCTCTTAGGTAAAAAGCAGAGCCCGTTTTCTAGCTCAACCAAAATTGTTTCGCCAAATTTGCTGTTTACTAGTTTAGCGTTCAATACTTTTTGCGGAACATCCACTGGAAGTTCTCCTAATTTGATACTAGTTTTCTCGTTATTTTTTTCTGCAAGACATAACGAATTAATTTTAGTTAAATTTATCTATAAATAAAAAATTAAAACAAGTTAAACATAAAATTAAATCATTACAAAAATTAAATCAACTCAAAATAAATATAGCTAAAGAAAAATTAAATTAAATCAACTCAAAATAAAATTACCTAAACAAATAATTAAATAAACTTAAAAATAAAATTAAATCATTACAAAAAATAAAATTAAATCATTACAAAAAATTAAATCAACTCAAAATAAACATAACTAAAGAAAAATAAAAAATTAAATCAACTTAAAAATAAAATAATTCTTACCTTTGTATGTGTGTGTGTGTGGTGGTTGTAAAGAGAGGAAAACAATATCGAAGAAGAAGAAGTTATATTTCTAAACTATTTCAAATGTATCGGAGTGATTAGCTTTCCCCAATTTTGCTTTTTCCCTTTATATTTTGATTTAATAAGTTCCGGCAGACACTTCTTCTGGCAAGTGGACTTCAGTGTTGAAATAGTTCTCTTTTAAATTTATTCCAGTTAAATCCAACTACAAATAAAATTAAATTATTACAAAAATTAAATTATGACAAATAAACTTAACTCAAGAAAAATAAAATTAAATCAACTCAAAAATTAAATTAAATTAAAATTTTGAAATAAAATAAAAATTCTTACCTTTATGGGTATGTAACAAAAAACTTTTGCACTTGAAACTGAACTCAGAACTGGATGTATAGAGAGTCAAACCAATAATAAGCAAGTTAAATCTAGGACCCTTTTTAAATATGCATGACTTAGCCGAAACACATAGGCGCCGATAAAAATTAAAACCCAATTGTTGCTTTTACAATATATTCCATATGTTGTTTATTAAATATTATATTTACCAATCACATGTGACGCTAATGTCTATGTATACCATAACTCAACCAAATAAACGTCATAGCTTTTTGTTTTTGCGGTATCCTATTTTCATCAACACAAACCACAGCTTCCTGATAAAAACCGAATTTTTGTTTTGATAACTGTATGTTATTCCTTTTTATTAATAAAATAAGTATTTTTTATTTAAAAAAAAAATTAATTGAAAACATTATATTGATGTAAAAATATACATTTCATCGTTGCCTTCAAAATTTTTTAGTTTTATGATATAAAGTTTGGCTTCTAAGAATGTATATTATTTGAGTTTTATTAAAGTTTAATATATTTTTTGTTACTTTAAAAACTTTTTTAAGTTTTATACTTTTAAAATTTGATGCTTAAATGTATATTTGAGTTTTTTTATTAAAGTTTGTTGTATTTTTCGTTATTTTAAAAATTGTTAAGTTTTATAATTTAAATTACTCGATTTTTTATTCAAGATTGATATAATTTTAACAACTAATTCACAAAGGTCACGCGCTTTTAATATTTTAGAAGATTTGAACACTTCATCTTACCCTATACATCAACTCCTTTAAAATGATACGTCATACGTCGAAATCTGTTTGGCCGTTTACGAGATATAGCTATAATGCCTTTTTGGCAGCATAAATACGGTCTTTTTGACGCTTAATCTTACCCTATACATCAACCCCTTTAAAATGATACGTCATACGCCGAAATCCGTTTGGCCGTTTACGAGATATAGCTATAATGCCCTTTTGGCAGCATAAATATGGTCTTTTTGACGCTTTATCTTACCCTATACAGCAACCCCTTTAAAATGATACGTCATACGTCGAAATCCGTTGGACCGTTTACGAGATACAACGTTAATGCCCTTTTGGCATTCGAAAAAGAACAGTTGGCTGCTTGCGCTAAATGTCAAAGACCATTTGAAAAAAGAAGAATTGGCTGCTTGCGCCAAATGTCAAAGGCCACTCGAATAAACAGCAGATTACAGCGCCGCCACCTGTGGCGACATCTAGCGGCGAAATTTGGAAGTATTGAGGCAGAATCCGTATAGCATCACTACTTACAATTTTGTTCACTAAACACATCCAGAAACATCTCCAACAGCTAATATTCCAAACGCAATTGCTTTCTTATTTTATTTATATCGTATTCCCATACTTTGTTTAGGCATCTACCACAAACATCCAAAACTATACAACCACCACCTGTTCGTTCTTCTCCTCATTCTGAAGAATTAATTGAGCTATTAAATTCATTCGCCATCAAAAAACAAACACGGCACTAAAAACCAAACTCACAAAAATTATATGCCCTGTCTTATATTAGAATTTGTTCCGGAGACCGAAATCATAGGCTTTAGATAAACTCATTATTTTGGAGAAATCTATTATAAGATTTTCGAAATTTAGAACGTATACAAACAACAATATATTTAATGACATTAAGAGGAAAAAAATGACATAACAGCTTTGAAACGTTATGGTTGCTGAGGGCTATATAGACAGCATCATAATAAATAAAATGGATGCAGTTAAAAAACTCTTTACAAGCAAATAATTCTAACTCCTACACAAACATTTTTTAATTAATATGAGAAATTATTCAAATATAACCATAAACATAAAAAATCAAAATCAAATGGTAATTATTATTCTATTTAATAAAATCAGAGCACCAGGTTTTATTATGCCCATATAAAATATATAATTGAAATGCCTATACATCATCAGAATTAAGTAAAAACGCTGCTTAAAGATTACTCAATTCGTATTTTATAATTCGCAAGAAAAAGATTACCTAAGTCACCTCGGAGGTGTTTTTCTTAAAACGTTGATAACTTCGAAAGTGAGCCTAACATGGCCAAAGGAGAGTCTAGTACAGCGTCTTTGCACTTTTTCTAACATAACTCGATCACGAACTAAATCCGCATGCCACGAACAACCAGCATATTCAAAGAAAGGTCAAAGTTTACAGAGAGTTTACATACATGAGCAACATGGTCACTCCACTTCAGGTACGAGTTCACTTTGAGCCCAAGATCGAAAGATCGGTATGTGATTTTTTATTTATGGAATACGGTAGCTGCGTATTGTTATTTCCAGTTTAAAGCACGACACACTTGTAAAAATTTAAAGAAAGCAACCAGTTAGAACACAATTCTTTAATATTGTCTAGATCAGCCTACAAACTTCGTTGGTTAATGTTTGGGATTTTCATAAATTTTTAAATCATCAGCTTGCGAAGAAACTTTAAATATATTAAATAAACTAATATATATCTGCCCTTATAAAAATATTTATATGAAAAACTTATAGTCTGGAACAAAGTATAGTATTCTACTCCTTAATAACAAAATTGCTTTTATATACATGAGTGATTTTACTCTTGTGAATAATAACCATATTATACTGACTAAATTATAATTTTCTGCTGCTATTAATCCGTAGAAAAACATGCGTTTTTACCTATATTTTAATGATATTGTAACGGGATAACCGTAAAGAAAAGGACCTTAATTTGAAAGATTGTTATTCTAGAAACTTCTAAACACACTATCTAGATTAAATAATGTTACTAGAAAATTCTAAACACACTGACTAGATTAAATAGTGTTTCTAGAAGATTCTAGAAAGTTCTAAACACACTGACTAGATTAAATAATGTTGTATATAAGGGGATGTATGGGCAGTTAACGTCAGTTCAAGTTCAAATATTAACAAGAGTTCATTGTATTGTCAAGCAGTTTAGACGTTATCCAGCAGAGTTCTGTGTATCTTAACAATTTTGTAAATAAAAATTATGTTAAAGTCCCCATAAGTGTTTCAATATGATGAATCAAGCAAAGTAATAAAACCATTATTGCATGTTATTTGCAGTCAACTTCATTTTCATTGCATTTTTACTTGACAAAAAGAAACACTTTAAAGAAAAAAACAATAAAAGCGTACATTAAAAAATAAAAATAAATTACATAGACATAATTACTTTTATCAGACCAACTGGCTGCCTGTGTATATGTAGATATACTTTCATCAGTATGTATTTCCCTGTAAAATGCTATTCCTTTTGCGTTTGAAAATCTTATACCACAGCCTATCAAATGTAGGAATATATTACCGTCCAGGTAATAACATTTGGGATTTGAAAATCACGAAGCATCAATAATTGATGAGACGTGACAGGGTTATTGATTTCCCTTATTGGATACGCAAAATCTTGTTACGTTTCATATTACACAAATAACCTTTATTCAGATTAAAAGATTTTAATATGAAACAGAATTTTTTTAATGTTATTGAAAATGAGTAAAAATTAATCTGAAATACATATTAACAAGACTTTCGGATTTTACATACAAAATACATAAAGTCAAAGTCAAATAACGTCTCCTATCTTCTATATTGATACATAAAAAAATTTATACATTTAAAAATCCTTTAATTAATTGTAATTGCTCACTAGTTGAAATATGTAACAAAAATAAAACTATCGTTGTTAGAATTTTCCAAAAAAGATTTATGCAATAGACAGAAAACTATTAAAATTAGAATACCAGGTGAACCATTTTTGTTATTGTAGCCAAAATACAAAACAAAATACATTTTGCTAACTAAATTGTTTATAAAAGATTTTGTAGTTAAGATGAAAATTTCTTAGTTTAACCTCCCCGTAATCAGAAATAAGATAATTGTAAGAAAGAGCTCAATTGTTGTGATTATTGAACTACATTCTAGCTGCAATAGGAAAATATTTCAATCACCTGTTTAGTTTTGAATTACAAGTCGTACTTTTAATTTTGTTATCTATTTATTTGTATGATAAGGTGATGAAATATATATTACTACTTTTAAAATAATAGCAATTCATTAAAATTAGTCTAATAGCAGTATTCCTACATTTATCGCAAAATTTTAGACGAAAAACTGATAATAATTATACTCCGTTCACTTTTTATTCCTATCTCAGTAGGATCTGTTAGTAACATGAAATTTTGACCAGTATAATAGTCGTCTGATCACAGACTAGTTACTGTTCTGTGGTCTTGTATAATTGTAAGTACGAAGTTGTTACGTCTTCAATAAAAATATGTGTATTTATTACAATTATTCTAAGGAATTAAACCTGCAAACCAAATTTACAACTTGCAGAAAATAAGTCAATATATTTAATATTAAATTTAATACTAAAGTAGATACTGCTCCAAGAATGATCTATTTGAATTCACATGAATTTTGACTGATATTCAAAATAACACATTCCTTTGCACAGAACAGATCTCTGTTTATGGTGTTTATAGTCAATTCTCATATTATTTTATTGATCTAGAACGAAAAAAGTACTTTTATATTTACATTTTATTAGAAATAAATTCAAAATGTAGCACATATACATATATTAACTAGAAAAGTTTAATACAACTTTTAAATTAATCAAGCAATAGTAAAAAAATTATTTTTACAATTGTATAATAAAACTTTTAAATTATTCAAGCAGTGTTATTCATATTTGAGTTTGACATAAAAACACAGTAGGTACTCAAATTCTATATCCATCTTTTTTAAAGTCGGCTATTTTACATCCAAATGGCATCGTAGTGTGACATTATTGTAATAGTGGCTGTAGGATAATAAAATTTCACATGGGTTAATTAAGGAAACTATACTCCAGTACAAATTTGATTTTCCTGGTCCGCCTCAGGTGGTGTTGCATTTAACTTAAATATGCAGATGTTTTGATAATGTTCTTTATAAAAGAATTTTTTCAGAAAAAATAAGATTTGTTAGATACAATGAAAAAAATATTTTAATAAATTACATAAAAGCAAATACAGATACAGATTTAGACGTAACGTGTCAATGTTGTCGGTGTATTTGTATGATCAATCCTCCTCCATTTCACTGGAAGAATCAGTTACTATCAAATCCAAAATAGGAATCGTCAGAATCTGATTTCCCCAATGAAATAATTAAAGTAGCAACATTGTCATGTGAGCAGTTTCCCATGTAAGTAGTCCAATCTGCCAAAATAAGTTCGTCTGTATGTCTACAAAAATTTTGCCACATGTCTGGTGTACATTTAGTCAATGCTTTTAAAATAAACTTCTTAAATGTATCAGTTTTACTTTCTTTTAGCTGCGACTTATTTATTATTTTTCCATCCTTCCTAAATAATTCTCCGTATCTTCCAAATACTGATCTAAAAAAAATTAAGCATTTAAAATGTTTGTCATATTAATTAGTTTCAAAAAATATACCATAGTTACACAAAGGTAGTTAAGAAATTTAAAAATACTTAACAGAATTTTAAAGACAACATTGTATATATAATTTATTATAATATCTGTCGAAAACGGTTATGTACTATATATATAATATAAATTTTATTCAAAAAAGTGATACATATTTATAAATTCATTAGAAAAACCTCTCTCAATTAATCTAATGCAAAATATATAACTTTTTGTTAGCTGTTAGTGTTTGTCACGAACTAGGATTTATTTAAAAGAAATAGCAATAATGGTACTTACATTTAAATAAGCACTTTTGCAGCTGTTGCTTTATTTCTTAAACATACCATAACATTTAATGATGTTGTTGTGTATTTCTATACTGATTTTTTTTTGCATTGTTTATTGAATATTTTTTCTATCTTTAAAAATTTAACCTTTGATAATATGTTTGACAGCACATATGTGCTGTCAATATTTTGACAGTAGAAGAGGGCGTTTTCAGTTTAAGTACCAACCCAACAAACTGAAGTACCAACCCAAGAAATCAAATGCATAGTCTACTGAGATAGGAATAAGAAGTGAACGGATTACAAGTAGAGTGTTTCCTTTAAGAAAAAAAAGTACATTGATTTCGGCAGTAGATATATAATGTGTCACCTCCAGGATTTTATTTTCTTAGGCCGCGTTCATGTTTGAACTTGCGCAATCAAATGCTTTATCCGTTACAGGTTTCAACTACGTTCTCAGTTTGTACATTAGGGAGCATAACAATAGCGCCACTTCATATTTTTTAGTGTTTGTCTGCTTAAATTAAAATTGTTTAACAAGCACTTATTAGGTAAGAAAAGAAGGTAATTAAGCGAAACTAATTAATCTAATTAAAAAAACATACACATTGCTTGGTGCATAACTATAGCACTACAGTAGTATTTCATTTGCTTATTTTTTTATTGAAATTGTTAACAGAATAATTTAAGCCGCTAGACTAGAATTTATTTAGCACGATATTAAAATTATTTAGAAACAAATCATTTTATCTCCGATGAAAAAAAAATTCCAGACACGAATCCCGAACGAGAGTCGAAAGTAAACGATTCGACGATATGGTGGTCGAGAAGGGTTTAATTTCTACTGGTGCGATTTGAAAAGAGAACTTCAATTTCTCTCAAACCGTAACTTTGGAGGTGTAACATTAAATTACGGTTCCATATCTATATGCCAATAATAAGAAGTACGATATTTTTTCTTAACTCTAAACTGCCATATAAGAGATTTGGGTTAACTTGGAGCCTGAAGTCTTAAGTAACCTTTTGAAGGGCATAAATAATGGTCTATTTGAAGTAAATCGTAAAAATGGATATGTAACAGTATTAATTTTTGTTTGTAAGCGATTTATATAAGTTTTAATTAATGAGCGCTATAAAATTTGATTCGATATCATCCACTGTATAAGCAATACATTTGCACATTCGTTTAATACACTTCCAAACACTTTCCTCACTAGATTTCAACTTTTTATGAAAACTAAATTTATAAATATTTATCACTAACATTGACTTGCCACGGGTACTTGCTTGTTATCACTTTGATGTCCATTATAAAATGAATACAGAAGTGACACTGACAAATATTAGGGAAACTAAATAATAATATTTTAAAAGAAATAAAAGATATTTAAAATTTGTGACTAATCCCACCCTCATTAAAAATTCATCAAAAATATTGGTGGCGAATTTACCTTAGGGATTAACTTTAGATAAAATAGCGAAGGGATTTGATGGTGGCGAAATTACCCGTCCCTTATTTAGAAGTATAAAATCATAATATGAGAAATTTATTTACTGTGTAAAAAGGTCTCTCCAATAAGTGTGCCTTCAAAGCTCTACGAAATGCGGGAAAGAGTGTAATAGATTTGATTTTGAAAAGCAGACGATTGTGCATCTTTTTGCATTAAACAATATAACAATTAACTCTGATCGTGGATTGGTAAACAAAGATCAGGCTCCCTGCTCCTAAGTGGATTCGATGACGAGTACTTGCGGACTAACCAAACGGATTCAAAAATGAATAAGGAAGGAAGAGTTAAAATTTGATATTTTTTAAAGTATTCCCCACAGTAAGTTCTATTGTTTAATTTCAACATGTAACGGATGCTCTCTTTTGTAGTTTAAAAATACGGTCAAATTGAGTCGCAAAACACGTAGCCCAGAATGGAATAGCGTATCAGAGATGCGACTCAAAAAGGGCGTAGTAGATTGTTTGAGCTGTTGACAAGTTTAATTCCTTGAAAACTAAACTTAGCGCAAAACAGGCAGAACTTAATTTTTTGACAATGCATTGATGTGCAAATTCCCATTTTAATGAGTTGTCAACAATGAGACCCAGGAACTTCACAGAATCAACGATTTCCACACTATTGTTGTTGAGAACAAAGGGTTGCAATGTACCTTTATATGATAAGATTTTAGTTTTAGAAAGATTGAGGCACAGAAATGGTGACTAGGTCACAAGATACGGTACTATGAAGGGATGTACTATCCGGGTTGCTCCAGGTAAAACTAGTATCATCTGCAAAGTGAAATAAGATAGAACCTAGAACTGAACCTTAAGGTACCAATTGGCTTACAGGAGGACGTTCTCATATCAACTCTTACCAGCTGACTTCAGTAGGTAAGATAAGATTTAAACCACTTAAATAGTAGGTATTCCTCTAATCCCATAGTGTTGCAATTTGTTAATTAAGATGTTGTTGTTTACAACAGAAGTCGCAGAAGATTGTTGCTGTAGAGTCCTGATTGTTAAGACTGGAGTATACATTGTCAAATAGCGAGAACATAGCATGATTGGTGGATTTATTGCTCAAGAAACCAAACTTTTGGGGAGTAGGTATTTTATATTTGCAAAGAAAAGATAGCAATCTTTTTTACCAATCTTTCAATAATCTTCGACAACGTGGGGAGAAGTGCTAAAACATTTTCACTGTAAGCCCATCCGTTCCTGCAGATAATTTGTTTTTAATGTCATTAATTGTGTTGCCAAGCTCCGCCAATGATGCAGGTAAAATGAAGAAACTGTGTAGATTTTCATTTTTGAGATAAGAAAGAGGATCGTGGGAAGGAGTTATGCAGCTCACAAAATTTTTCACTAGATTAAAAAATAAATTGTTTAAGTTCTCTGGTAAAGTAGAAATTGTGTTAATTCATTTACAATAGACCAAGTTTCTTTAGCAATGTTAACCGCATTTCCCAATCTTCTATTGTTATACATATCCTTGGCGGCTGAATAGTTGTAATACACTGAGGTTCAAAAGTAACGGAAAAATTAATTTTTTCCGTTAATAAGCGTGTAAAAGAAAAATCCTAAAACACATCAATTTTTAAATTTTAAATGACACTTTATGACGCTACAAAACTACCCCCCACTTTAAACCCCTTTCCAAGGGGTGATAGCGCCCCATTTTTTTAAACGGCATGAGGTGTCATGTTATACCTCGTCTAAAAAAACATGTAATTGCCTATTCAGCAATGTAACAATTTTTAGGGTTAAAGAGGGTGTCGTTGCAGATTCGGTAGTTGTATTTGCGATCAGGGCTGTTATCGTTGCATATGCGGTCATGTAAAAATATGTTAAACCTAACGTTGCATGTGCGGTCAGTACGTAATAAACAAGTCAGGTAAAATATTATCACCTTTTTCTACTATTATCAAATGGTCCATAAGTTACAAGCCATGTGTACAAATTTTCAAAAAGTTCGTGCTAGTAGTTAGTAAATAGGAACTATTTACAAAAAAAAGAGGCATCTTGTTTTTGTTATATCAAGGTGTATCAAAACACAAGAGTTTATTTAATTTTAAATTAATTTATTTCACATTAAAAAAAATCCTTCACATTTTATCCAGGCTTAGGACTGGCTATGATAAATCATAGGCATGTTTAATTTTTTCTTTGTTTTTTTTTAATATCTTTTTTTTTATATTTTTGTCATTTTTTATATTTTTTTTATATTTTTTTTGTTGTTTTTTAAGTTAATTAAATTTTTGAATATTCCCCACAGACACCAAAAATGATTTTATATCACCAGAACGTTGCAATAGTTCTGTTGCCCTCTTAATCCTATTGTCGACTTGAATGTACATTTTCTTACGTTTCTTGTTCTCTAAATTTAAATCCATTCTATTCAATACGAAATCGAAATACTCTGCTTCTTTTCTCAAGTTTTTTATAAGAATATATACGTTTGGATGAGGTTTCTTTAATATTCTATTTAACCTGTTGTTCCACCCTTCCACGGCATTATTAGTTCGGTGTCGTAGGCCATGACAGTTCCACATCTTCATATTGATCACTGAATTTTCCAGCCATTCGTTAACGAAATAATCGTAGAATTCTGTTAATTTTTCATCTTCGGGAGAATCTGCTTGAATAACTAACCATCCTTCTTCTACTTGCTCTAAAGGTAAGTAGGCTAATGCAGAACACATTCTTAAATGAAGTTTCACGTTATCGTCGTTCATATATTGTGTTGTCAGTCCGATAGATTGAATCTTCCTCCAAAGTGACTGATTAAAATGGTAGTGGCATCCATGCATTCTAACATCAGGAAAAACAGTTTTGAGAGCTTGAATGACAGCATCTTCAAAATCAAGCGTCACTGTTATTGGTTTCCATCCCGGCACTTTTTTCTTCAGTATTGTAAACAGTCTTCTATATGTTTTAATTTTTTTGTTTGGCAAAAGCGCATACATTATAGGAACAATCCTTGTTTCGTCATCAGTGCTTCCCATGTCAACATGCATGGTATATATTTGTGTAAACTGTTTGGAACAGCTTTTAAATGTGCAGTCGATAAAAAAATCTGTTTTTAGCACTAACGTTTCCTTGGCTTTCGAAGTCAAAAAACATAAAATTCTTTCTCCTTCTTTAGTGTCATCAAAACACAAAAAACTCTGGCCACCTTCTAATGTTACAATTTCGAGTGGGATGTCTATATCAATAGACGACGCTGGTTCTGGTCTTACATTATCTTGCAAATGTCTCGATCGACAAAGTGTAGATTTACGTGACGTATGCAAAGGAACTTCAGTTACAAAATCGAGTCCTTTAATGAACAATTTCTCGAATTCTTGCCTGTAAATTTCTCGAACTCTCTTTTTTGAAATGTACGTGGCCTTCTTTACTTCTAAGACAGCTATATCGGGCACACACGTATGTTGGTTGACTTCGAGAATTTCGGTTAGTCTTGTCTTCATCCTCCCTTTACAGTTTTGATGACGTTCTTTTACACATACTCAAGTTACTACATCTTCCTTATTCTTTCTATATTGTCGATACTGGTATCCACCTTGAAGAGCAGAAGGTTTTCCTTTGGTAGTTTCAATCACTTCGAAATTTTCCATTATTAAAAGTTGTTACGTACTGCACTAAACAATCGCTCAAACTAACGAAATACAAAATATCTATTACTTTTTATAGGCATCAAGGAATATTTCCTTCTAGATATTTAAATATTAGTAATAACCCCAGATTAAACTTCTTAAATTACTTCTCAATAACAGAATTATATTTACCTGATATCACAAAAGGGTTTCTTATCTATTCCAAACAAACGGCTTTAGAAGGATTTTTAAATCTAAGTTAACAAACTTTCCAAAAATAAAATAATTATCTTTTGTTAAATTTGCTGATGATGGATAATATGATTTGGGAATTACCTAGAATTAAGTCAAATACCATGAAAAGGGACTCAGTTTTAAAAGATTAAGAAGGGGAGAGATTGTAATTTTTTTGAGAATTTTGTGTTTGTTAATTTCTAATGCTCCTAAAAATTTCAATCTTAAATCGGAATACCAAGTCAGCTTTTCGTCTGTTTTAATGACTATTTAAAATATCTGATTGCAAGTGCAACGTTTACCTGTCCAAATATATTGGATTGACCGCGTTTGCAACGATAATTACCCTGATCGCAAATGCAACGACCGCATCTGGGACTATTTCGTTAAAGAGTCTTTTGCGTCACCCCTTACCTGAGCCCAGTAGGGTGCTAATAAAAGAGCAATAAAAGAGACCTTTTCGCCTACCCTCACCGCATGTGGTTGTATTTTACAATCTATTGTTTATATTTAACAAATATATGTGTTTAATTTTTTATAAATAAAAATAAATAAATATCAGAAACGTAAAGGTTATTTTTTTTTTTGATTTCAACCATATATAATACTTACGCAAAATTTTGTAGTTAACAGATATGACACCAAAATATTCTAAATTACACTGAGAAACAAACAACACCCAATATAACATAAAATACCTTTAGCGCCTGTATCTAACAGGACTTGTCAATTAATATTAATACTATTAATAGTCATAAATATAACCATCACCAACATGCAAAAAGAAATCAAAATAGAAAAGAACCTTAAATACCCCAAACATGCATAAAAATACCTGTAGCACCTGTATCTAACAGGACTTGTCAATAAATATTAATACTATTAATAGTCACAAATATACCCATCACCAACATGCAAAAAGAAATCAAAATAGAAAAGACCCTTAAATAGCCCAAAAATGCATAAAAATACCTGTAGCACCTGTATCTAACCTATCTAAATATTAATAGTAATAAATATACCCCTCACCAACAAGCAAAAAAAAATAACAATACCTCTAGCAACTGAATTTAATAGTACTTGTCAATGTAAAAAAGTGATTAGTTCATCAGTGGGTGAAAATTTTGTATCGCATTGGTAATATCCGTCCATTGCTCTGCATGTGTGGTGCATCGACTTTTTTATTTTTAAGATAATTTAATATTTAATACTTTAATAGGTAGTTACAGTTAAATTTCCTAATAATAAAATAATCTAGTAGGCATGCTTGGTATATCAATACGACACGTTTCAGGTACATTTTAAGTAACACATTCCAAAATTGTAAATTGAATTTTTTTTTTTCAAAAAAATTCAATATTTAATACTGTAATAGGTAGTTACAGTTTAATTTATCAATAATAAAATAATCTAGTAGGCATGCTTGGTATATCAATACGACCCGTTTCAATACCTACATATTAAGTAACACTTTCCAAAATTGTAAATCGAATTTTCTTGAAAATAAAAAAAAAGAAAACTAAAAATTTTTTCATTGCTGAATAGGCAATTAAATGCTCTTTTACACGAAGTATCACATGACCCCTTACGCCATTTAAAAAAATGGGGTGCTCTCACCCCTTGGGAATGAGTTTGAAGTGGGAGGTGGTTTTAACCGTCATAAAGTGTCATTTTAAATTTAAAAATTGATATGTTTTAGAATTTTTCTTTTACACGCTTATTAACGGAGAAAATAAATTTATCCGTTACTTTTGGACCTCACAGTAATTTTGAAAGGAGACGCTATCTGAGAGTTTTTTTTAAATATGGCCAGTTGATTTACTTCATATTTTTTTATAGTTTTAAGGATTACTTGGAGTTTCTACAAAACTTCCAAGGCGGGAATATGTTTTCAAGAAATATCTTTCAAAGTTGTCATTGTAAATTATATATCCGACAGCCCAACTAGGGTACCACCCTAAAGTTAAAATAATACATGCGTCAGTTGCATGTGTTTGCTTTGTGTCAATGTTTTATAAGATTTATGTATTTTGTTAAAGGCAAAGATTAGTTTTAGTTTTTGTTGACTCTCGTAACTTTTAAGATCATCCTTTTCACTTCTGTACTCCAACCGAGACAGTGGTGTCCGTATGACAAGAAAAGTGTTAAAATAAAAGTTGGTAATAAAAATTATTTAAATTTAGCAGTTAATTTATAATTAATATACTTTTTTATTTATATTTGGATTTTTTTATAAAGCTTTATTTTTTGTTATGGAGAATGTCAGGTACCATAGCATGGTGATAAATAATGTGGCGACAACAGCTGCCAAAAAAGTTTATTTATGTAATTAATTCACTGAATATGGCATTCCCTTTGAAACTACTCTAACTAAAACCCAGTTATAACATTTAATACAAATGCAAATTGCAATTGTAAAACAAAATATAAAATTGTTTAAAAGATGTATCTTTCGTAGGAACAAACCAATTAAAGTTGTTGAAGATGACATCTTAGCAAAATATATAGACATCGCGTGTTTCGACTACTTCCCTATTATTGTCTATTTAACATATATGTGGCATTACTAAAGAAAAAAAAAGCGTTAGCTGTATAGAAAAAAACTATAAAAAAGCAATTCCTAATGTTTACTTAAAAACAGTTCATCATACTGAGAAGTAAATGCAGAATTGGTGGGATTAGGAAGTGGTATTTAATAATTTTCTTTTACTTATTGTTAATTTGGATGAAGAAAACGATATTGAGGATTAATTAATAGACTAGAAAACAATAAGAAAAATCAGATTTGAGAAAACCACAATAATTTAAATCTACTTTTTCAGCCAATTTTAAAATTGCCTTATTCAAATATTTTTGTACATAATAATACAAATAACAAATGTTTATAGCAAATGATTTTATTTTATTCCAAAATACCTACTTTTTTAATGTTAAAAATGCTTTATTAAGATTTTACTGTAAGTTTTGTTGAAGAGCAGTAAAAGCAGAAAAATAGAGACAATACCTAGGTCTACAGAAAATAGGTAGGGCTTGTGTTGTTCAATTAATCTTTAATAAATAACTCCTAACAAACATTATTTTAAAATATCAATAAAATCTATATTTATTTTCTCTCAATTATACATATTCATAGATATTGGAGCCAGACGTTGCGTTCATTGACTCCCATCGTACATGAATAGGTAAAAAGAGAATTTTAAGAAGATTTTTTTATTATTAATTTTATTGACCTTTATACAACATAAATCTATTATTGCTAAAAATTTTTATTGTTGTTTCTACTGTGCCAAACAATAACTTTGAATAAAAAAAAATCAAAATATTTTAGTATGTTATTTAAGTATACAAAAACCCAAAATAAATTTGTCAAGAAATACTTTTATTGTTAAACCAGCCAGCCAGACCGATCTAAAAGTAAAAAGAGATTGGGTATGTTGGAATAGTACAGTCAATCACGTGTTATACATCATTCCAAGTTTAAAAATATTAAACTAAACCTTGTTAGGATGATGCACACACTTATTCTGATTTTATTAAGGACGTGACAATAGTGCATTTACAACTGAAAAACATTAAATACCGATAATAGATTCACAAAGTATCTCAGGTAAATTTGAAGATACGCCCTTGCACAGGTAGCTTTAAGTAGATATTATATGCAACTACCATTAAACTCGGTTAATAATAATATTAAATATTTTTATATTTATAGTATGTCATTAATTAACATTCGTATTAATTATTAAAAAAAGACACTAAACTTTTCTTCTTCTGTGATTGGATTAATTGGCATTTTTTTTAACACTATAATGCAGTAAGTAAATAAGTGCGACAAACTTTATGGGGTGATTAGGATGATTCTGCATGCAAATGTAATGTCAATTTGCCATTCAAATGTGTCCGCATATGCTTTTATCTCTGAGATAATTAAAACTAATGATTTATTTATTGCTCTGCAACCGATTGAGCTATACAAATAAAATTTGGTAGGTAAATTTTAGTGCATTTTTTAGGATTCATTTATTAATTTCATGGTATCATTGGCTAGTATACAGATAATAAACCTAAAATAACGCAACTAAGATATTTTATATTAATAATCATTATGGAATTCGTTGTTCGATTTTACTCTTTAGTCGACAAAAAAAATCATTCGTGCCTTCGAAGCGTTACTTAGTTTGTAAACTTTTAGTTTGTTACAACATTGTAATGATGTTCACGTAAAAGCATTTATGTTCCGCCTATAGTCAAGTGCTATTTGATCCGGATAACGAAAAGGATGTGCGCGCACAGTGAAAAAAAATATAGACTTTAAACTTTAACAAATGTATTTTAGCAGTTTAGCACGTTCATTATCAGAATAAGGCTTAAAACGATTAGTTTTTTATTTTTATACGATTCCTACGAATACATATATACAGACAGATCTACATTTACTACAATATCTCTAAAGTTTATTAGTTTTGATATTAAGGTGTTCAGAAAAATTTACAGTCTACTAAGAAAATTCATGGTTATGGTCATACCTTACATTTTGGTCCAATCAAATAGGATTTTAACAGAATATAAGAATATAACATTTTTCATCAAATCGACAAATTATTGCAAAAACACATTAGTTTCTTTCCCTTTAGCCATTTAAAACCTGCTTTTTAGTTAAAAGCAAAAATATTAAACATTAATTTATTTTATTATTGAAATTTTATACAAACTGAACTAACATGGCAAAATATGTAATAAAAACGTAAACAAATACAAGAAAAAATTTGCAAACTTGTTTAACTAGATCTGTAATCTGTAACGTTTGTCAATAATGTTAACAATTTAAATTAAGTACAAGTGCCTTATCGGTTAAATGAATTTAAAAAATAAATGGCAGATTTTAACACAATACAGGATAGATTAAAAATATTATATGATAGCCATTTTGATGATTATTCACAATACAGAGAAGATTTATTTAGAAAAAAGCACTGGTTGCGAAAAATAATTCTGAAACTCCAGTGACGGAGCTAGTTTCGCATTTTAAATTGCCAGAATTTTTTTTATCGATGCTGGAAGGCGCTTAAGATATATGGTCACAATTTTCTAGCACCTATTCTGCAAAACACCCAATAGATTGGATAATCTGCCACGTATTTTAATGAATTTAAAAAAAAAATCAAATTTAGAAAAACAAATAAATTAACTAAATAAATTCAACTCCAGCTGAGTTCGGTGGTGGTTTCTCTACTGGCAAATTATGCCCAGCTCAGTCGTAGAGGGTAAGTGCCAAAATAAAGTGAGTGCGCCACCGATTTTGTACGGTTAAAATCGGAAACCCCTGATGTTCCAGGCACCACTTCACCCACTGGAGATAATTAAATAAATTCAAAATTTTAACCAGTACTATTTGAATTGCACAATAAGAAAAAAACGATAAAGTGAACTAAATAAAACCAAAATATTAACTAGACCCTTCTTTAATGAAAATTGAGAATTTACACAACTGTCAAGCCTCGTGCTTGACAACGCTATTAATATTTATAAAAAAAAAATATATGTGAGTAATATTAAAAGTTAAATTAACTAGAATGTGTGATCACACGCAATACAAAGAACAAGAAAAATAGATTTTAACTAACTAAGTTACGACTTAAACTAATTAGGCTTATCTGTTAGTCTAAATAAGTTTCCGCAGTCCTTGGCTTCTCCAATACTTAGGCCGGTACCAAAAATCAAGCCTGTTCTAGAACCAATAGGCTTGCACCAATCACAATAACTTAAGCTCGTACTAAGTATAGGGTCAGCAATCAAAATTCTGCCTATCTAGGACTTATGCTCGTATCTAGGATTTACACCTGTATCTAGGATTTACACCTGTATCTAGGATTTACACCTGTATCTAGGACCCTAAAATCGTAATTTAGTATTAACATTAGCTTAAACAGATTTTAATGACTCCTTGAATTAGTTTGACTTAATAACTTTAATACAATTTGAACACATTAACTTAAATTTATACTACAATGAAAGAACAATATGAATTTAAATGAATAATACAACATTTAGAAGTTGACTTCTCTGAATTTACAATTAATGAGCAAAACTAATAACTCAACAAACCTAAATTTGACTTGCTAGTCACAACAAAACTATAACAATGAATTAAATCAAAATTTAACATAAAATTAATTAATAATAGTTAAAAAAAACTAAGCAAAAAGGAGTCTAGTTTCACATTAATAACCTACATAAGACACAACGAAATACATATGCAAAATAAAGATATTAACCAAGATTGTGACCATATGGCGTTATTAATCTTATAAAAATAAAATTTCGTAACTCACCTATTAAGATAGGGTTTCTTTCATTAAACTAGTGACACCCTAGCTGGTAGACGGGTAAATCAATCTCCTCGTTGCTAATTGCAAGTATTCTACCACAGCTCACCGTCTGAACGGTTTTAAATCTCCAAATCTACCTACTGTTTGTTTCTTGATCTATCTACGTTTCGTCCGAAATAAAACAAGAAAAGAGAAAACCATAAGGATTGAACAAACCACATGAATAAAAGGTGTGTTACTTACCACAAAAGATCTAACAAAAATCCGACACGCGGCTTTTCCAATCAATCTGTCCAAAAATAACCACAGAATCTAACTCAACAACGATTCAAATGGAAAATGAGGTTTAGTTTCAAAAAATCCAAAATTAATTGTTACGGATTCACCGCGATTTAAAACTTAAACCAAAAATCTTCTGAAGTATCTGCTCGAGATGAAGGTTGACAGTAAAAAGGAAATTTCTATGTTTCACAGTTCATGAGATTGACACACCTCAAAATAAATGGCCTCTACTACTATAAGGACAATAAACGTAGGATCCACAGCTACCAACTTACAAACAAACAGTAATCGTTTAATAACAACTGATCTTATTACTTAACAAGATAACACCAAAAATCCCAGTATTACTTAATTTCTCGTTCATATACAATCTTTAGATGTCGGATGCTAAAATAAAGAACTGCAGACGACAACATTCTAAGTTTTACGACGGAAAAAGGGAAAAGAAGATTTCTTTGGTCCTTGACAGTAGTTCAAACGTTCTAACCCAACATTTGTTCTGAATTCTAATAAATAAACTTTCAAAACAAGATTAGCAACATTAGTTGTGGCCAGAATATATTTATAGGTTGATGATTAACTATAATCGATCTAAATCAACTGGAACTTGTCACGATTTACTCTTTAATAACGGAGAATTCCTAAGGTAAGCAATTAGTTATACTATTGTGAATTTAAACCCGTGACAAATCCCAAGAAGGTTAACACAACAATCGACACCCATATTTTTTATTGTAGGATTGCTCAAGCTACGATTCATAAAAAATTAGAAAACTCTTCATTTCTAGAAGAAGTCTATGCTCATAAACCAACACCCTTTAAACAAGAGGAATATTGGGAAACACATTTTACTTGTATACACAAGCGTTAAACAGATGGTATGTTTCATGTAACAATACCGTTTGAGGACAATGCACACCTTTTAACTAGCAATAAAGAACATGGTCTTATACGTTTTTATTTGCTAAAAAGAAATTTAGCAAAGACTTTGCATTAAGGTTGCATTACTTAAATTTCAAGAAGGAGTATCTTCGATTAGGTCACATGAATAAAATTGACTCTAATATGCAAAGCACTGAAACTTTTAGACACTGCTTTCCTCACCTCCCAGTTCCTTAAAACTTCCTTAACAAAACTAGGAGTAGTACAAAAGCACACAGGGCCTTGCATTCAAAAAGATATTTTCTTTATTATTACACGCGCTTAGACATATAATAATATAATTTACTACCGATATCGAAAAACTAAATGTACAGGCAAGTTTAAATTGATAACGATTTTTTGGAATTTTCAATGTAGGTATAGTATGGGGTTCCTCACCTAACGATGAATTAACTTATTACAAACTCAGCTTCCTTTTTGTCTACGAGATGTTGAATACAATGTGCCAGAAAGGATAAGAAACCTTATCCTTAGGTAAGCGAAACAATAAAAAATAATTTTAATCTGGACGATCTCATTTGTGGTAATAAAGATGTCGAATCAGAAATTTTTAGTATATTATAGCTCATTGATTTACCATTACAAGAGTCAAGAAAAGATTATATTTTAGGGATTCAGAAAATTTTAAAACTTTAGGAATTTTTTGAAATTCTAAATCAGATCATTTTTACTTTGTTGTTAACATTCCAATTCATGAACTTATTACCAAAAGGATTATTCTCTTAGTTAGGTCGTAGATTTTTTATCCTTTACGACTACTAGGTCCAGTTATTATTAAATACAAACTGTTACTACAAAGATTGTGGTCAACCAATTTATCTTGGGATAAACCGATAAGCGGTGTACTTTAAAGGGAATGAAACAGTTTATGTTTCAGTTTACGCGATATTAACGATATTACGATACCGAGAGTTATTTTTACCAAATAGTATGATCACATCGAATTGCATTGCTTTAGTGATGTTTCTGAAAGTGCAAAGATTACTTGTATCTATGTTGTGTGCAGAAGCAGTTTTAATACTTTGTCATGTTTGATATGCGTTAAATCATGAGTTCCACCTTTAAAGACCCAGTTCATACTATACTTGAATTGTATAGTGCTCTACTAACTGCGCAGTTGTATAGACGAGCACTGGAAGCATCAAATGCCAAAATTGCACATACATATTTCTGAAGTACCTTTAAAATAATGTTATAATTTTTCCTTCGTGGATTCGGGATAAGTGATAAACAGCAGACTAACTTAACAATTTATTGGTAAACACAACTAAATAACAATTTCTTAAACTAATTTAAACAACTTTAATACAATCACAATTACTAAATAACGTTTTTAAAATATCTCGTACAACAATCGCACTTTATCGCCAGCTATTACAATTACAATTATTCTTTCTCCGTCCAGGGCTGTCCTTATATACCAGATTAAAACGTTCTGGAACGTCGCTAACGTTACATTTCTAGAATCGAACAAAAAAAACATTCCAGAGATACTAGAATTATCTGGATCTTCCGCAGTGTAGTCGAGTCGTCGGAGCTTCTGAGAATTTAAACAAAACCTCACACTTTCGTCTGGGCGACAGGTCCGGACTGGCTCGTAACAATAGTATTAACTTGGATCTAATAAATATCAACCTTTCATAGCCAATCGGGTGTCACAGATATAAGCTCTCACTCCGCACTGTCAATGGAAATACGTACCAACCGATCTTAATCCTGCAGAGCATATATTAAGATGCACAGCACCAAGAAAAAAAATTTTACGCAATGGTGGGATGGTTATTATTTGGGTCAATCTGTAGATGTCAAATTCGATGAAGAACAACATTAGTAAATGTTTCTAGAATTGTATACTTAAAATTTATACACAAATGTTTGAGCTATACCAAACTTATATATGTTACTGCATATTTATTTCGGTATTTACATAAATTAAGACATAAGGATCAGAAGTTAACAGGATCCCTTACGACTAACGAACTAACTTTGCTTTTACACTAATAATAAAAATTGTTCAGGACGAAACATTCTTAAACGAAATAAAATATTTAAGAAAAATAAAAACAGTAAACATGTAATTAGAAATATAACAATTTGTATAATGTACAGGCTGAAGGACTCCGGTCGATGGCCTTTTGGTAATAGCTACCAATAAAGACATTCTCTCTCTCTCTCTCTAAAAACAGTAATTTAAACAAATAATTTAAAACCATTTATTGATAGGGGTGGTTAACTTCGAGTCGGTGAAAAACTTGTGGTAATTCTCAACTTTCTTACGAAGCAAGGCATCCCATAATTTTATCATGCAAACATGATTTTACTTTATTACTCATATATGATATGAACAAATTAAGCTGGCTGTCAATTTTTACTTAATTAAATACGACAAATATTTTGGATCATTAGAGCTAAGAACATTGTTAAACAATTTACTAAAAACTGTATTATTATGTTTTAAATATAAACCTAAATTCAGATAAGTTGGTCTTTTATTCCACCGCGTTCTCCATCGTTTGATTGTCTTTGAGAAAGTGCAGTTCGTACAGCCATAAATTATTTAAAAAGCGTTTTTGTATGATAGAAATTTAGATGAATTTATTACGTTCTGGTCTCAAATTGAATCTATTATGAATTCCTGTCCTCTCGATTCTCACACGGATAACGTTGAAGAGCTTAATATGTTTACACCCGAGCTTAATATATTAACACCCAAACATTCTTTTACTGCTACACATTTACATGCCTTACCAGAAGCTTTTATAGACAATGGCAAAGAAACAATTACTTCACGTTACAAGGCTTTACAATGTCATTTTGGACAAAATAGACCTCAGAATATTTGCAAGATTTGCAGAAACGAAATAAATAGAGACTTTCGACAGTTCCCAAAAATTTGATCAAAGCTGTGGTTTTATTGGTAAACGATCATATTCCATCTTATTGTTGGGACATCGGACGCATCCACAAAGTTCATCCAGGCCCAGGTGGTTTGATACGTGTTGTAACTGTCAATACTAGAGCTGGATTTTTTTGACGAAGTGTTACAAAGAATTGTTTGATACCAGTGGAAGTTAAAAGCAATTCCCTGCTTTTAACGGAGGCTGCTATGTGAAAGCATTTATGGTCCGCCTATGGAGTTATTCGATCAGGATATCGAATCTGATGTGCGCGCACAGTGAAAAACACCTAATATTATAGACTTTTAACTTTAACGAATATATTATTTTAGCAGTTTGTTTATTATTATAATAAGTTTTAAAACAATTAGTTTATAATTTTTATACGATTACTACGATTACATAATAATATACAAATCTACATTTACTACAATATCTCTGAAGTTTTAAAGTATTAATATTGAAACACTTATGGGGACTTTAACACAATTTATTCACAAATTTTTAACAAGATATTTAGAACTCAGCTGGATAACGTCTAAACTAAATTACTATAACAATAAATTAGGTATTCGAATTATTTGAACTCTCCTTAACTGCTCATACATCTACTTATATATAACAAATGAACATTCTAGAATTTGCTAGAAACATGATTTCAAGTTAAGGTCCTTTCCTTATACGGTTATTCCCTTTATTAAAGTGTTTAGAAAAATATACAGTCCATTAAGAAAATTTAAGGTTATGGTTATATCTTAAAACTTAATAAATAAAAAAATAATTTATCAAAAACTAAAATAATATTTAAATGCGGGATTGTAAACATGCATTTCTTCTGTAATGGAGATGATTTGCAAGGCCGACGATTTTATGTTGAATTGTATCCAGAACGTACCCCATCACACAATATTAGCTCAATATTATTAACATTTAAACTCTAATAGTAGATATATTTAACGGCTCATAGCAGGATTTTTTTAAAAGTACGGACTCTGCAACTAGAAAAAGCAGTTCTCAAGTTAATTGTGAAGTCACCTGACTCGCCTATTAAATGTAAGCAACTTTATTTTATAAAATTCTTAAAGCAATTTTATCTATATTTATAAAACTCAAAGGTGACTGACTGATTGACTGACTGACTGATATAGTGATCTATCAACGCAGAGCCCAAACCGCTGAACGGATGGGGCTGAAATTTAGCATGCAGGTAGATATTATAACGTAGGCATCCGCTAAGAAAGTATTTTGATTAATTCCACCCTCAACGGGATAAAATAGGGGATGAAAGTTTGTATGATCTATCAACGCACAGCTCAAACCGCTGGACGGATGGGGCTGAAATTTGACATGGAGGTAGATGTTATGAGGTAGGCATTCGCTACGAAAGGATTTTGATTAATTTCAGCCCTAAGGACATAAAATAGGGGATGAAACTTTGTATAAAACTTTGACAATTTTAAACCGTTCGGGCTGAAACTTTGCATGCATATAGTTACTATGACGAAGGCATCCCCTAAGAAAGGATTTTGATTAATTCCACCCGTAAGGGGATAAAATAGGGGATGAAAGTTTTTATGAAACTCTGTCAATTTTAAACCGATCGGGCTAAGATTTTGCATGCATATAGCTACTATAACGTAGGCATCCCCTAAAAAAAGATTTTGATAAATTCCACCCCTAAGGGGATAAAATAGGAGATGAAAGTTTGTATGAAACTTTGTCAATTTTAAACCGATCAGGCTGAGATTTTGCATGCATATAGCAACTATGACGTAGGCATCCCTTAAGAAAGAATTTTGATAATTTCTACCCCTAAGGGGATAAACAAGGGAATAAAAGTTTGTATGAAACTTTGTCAATTTTTAACCGATCGGGCTGAGATTATGCATGAATGTGGCTACTATGACATAGGCATCCCTTAAGAAAGGATTTTAATAAATATCGCCCACAAGGGGATGAAAGTTGGTATGAAACTGTGTCAGTTTTAAACCGATCAGGCTGAGATTTTGCATGCATATAGCTACTATGACATAGGCATACCCTAAGAAAGGATTTTGATAACCTTCACCCCTAAGGGATAAAATAGGGATGAAACTTTGTCAATTTCAAACCGATCGGGCTGAGATTTTGCATGCGTATAGCATGCAAGTTTTTAAAGTTTTAAAATAATAATAGTCTAATACCACTCGCGCTTTACTGAGCGGGGTGTGTGGAGCGGTGAGACGTTAGCACGCTGCTGCTGGCCGACATGGCACTGTCGATAGACGCGTATAGTCTTAAAAATTCGAGAATAAATTTGTTTTATTACGTAGTGGTGTACTAAAAAATTAATTTTTTAAATTCCATCTCTAAGGATTTAAAATAGGGGTTGCAAATTTGTATGAAACTCGGTGGCAAAAAACTAAAGTCCACGCGGATAAAGTCGCGGGCAGCCGCTAGTTTGTTTTATATTCAACGTGTGTAAGGTAGGTATAATACTAATTAGATACCTTTCTACGCAACTATTTTGGACAAAAAAAATTCGTAGGTTCATAATTTTTGACTAATAAGGTTACTTTGGACGACAATGTAAATAAAAATTTTCTTACTTTTACTAACGTGCTAAGGAAAATCTACATGGAATAATTTCCAGCACAATTTTTCAGCTAATAAAAATAATTAATGATCTTAAAATCGTTTCATATTTCTTGTTTCAACGACTAACAGATGACTCTTTTCCTAATTTCCTACAAGAAGAGTTATCTTATGGCTTATGCATGACGGTGCATCAAATCATTTTAGCATTAATGTAGGTAATCACTTAGATACAGTATATAGTTCTGGCGCTAGACTGAATTATTTGCCAATTTTATTAAGCTAAACCCATCATATGGTTTTGATTTATTTTGACGGAATAAACACAAACTTTTTGGGTGAAAATTTGCTCCAGTGTCAGAAAATTTAACAAATAACTAGTTTATTGCAAAAATATTTTTAAAGCAAATTCAGAAAATAAATAATAAAAGCAGTACAGTTTTTTGTTAATATTGTTAACAAAAATGGCAATATTTTAATAATTCTAACTCAACAAAATTATATGTATTAAGAGATTATTATTGTATTGTCTATTGTCAAGCCAATCTTTGGATTCGTTTTTTAAATAGTTATTTATTTTTTTTTGTAATTAAAAATAATCTTTTAATGTCAGAACGAATTAGTATCCCAATTTCGTTTCTGATGAACTAATAGGTGCATGGAACAACAAAGTATGCAGGCAAAAAGTTTATTGTATTTAAGCGTAATTTACCTTCCATTAGTTTCTGCATATGCATGGAAAACCATATTTGCAAAAATATTAACAATTATAATAAGCCTCATTCTAAATAATTATGTTCTTTATTAATTAGTAGGCGATTTTTTTGTTTGGATGTAATTGTTCTCAAAGCCTAGCACGCTACCGTAGATTAAACGTATTTGCAGGCAACTGGACCACTACACAAATTATGTTAATGTTATGTTAATATCTGCCAAACGCTATTTGTTTAATTGCTAGAGATTAAAATACATTAAAAACTTGGGGATGTTCTAGCTATATTAAAATTGCAAATTTTTGGGTTCATCTATATTAAATTGCTAAGTAATTTGGTCTGGCGCTGGCGCCAGCACTAACATTCAAATCGTTGGATAGGTACCGGATTTTATGTTACAAATTGAACAAGAAATTTTAAAATAAAGTTTAAGTTAAAATATTTTAGTAGCGTACCATTTTTTCATCAATTAAATTAACTAAATTCTGAATTATATAGAAGACGAACTTGTGTCTTGAAAGTCGAAGAATTTGTGAAAATACGAATATTTAGCAAACTTTCATTATTTTTTCATTTAAAATCACTTACCGAAGTTTTTAGCCGTTGTTTAATAATAAAAGATTTTACGAGTGATATCAAATCTAATAAGAATTTTATTTTTAAGACCACATAGATGGCTAGATTTTTATCTTAATACCTACTCATAAAAGCAGTATTAGTTTATTTTTTTACTTTATTGCAATTCTTAACGAAAATATTTTACCCTATAACTAATGTGAACATGAAAGCATTATATTTAAACTCTAGAGATAAACTAAAATTTCTCAAGGTATTGAGTTCCTCCTACGAGGGTCATTTTAGAAGTAATGCACAATGTGTTTTAATTACTCACATGTTTATTTGTTTGATGATATCTTTTTACATTCCTTTAAAATATTTTCCCTTTTTTGCAATTAGCGAGTTTGAACGGGTAAGAAGCTTTACAGTTCCATCCAGTACGCCATCTTTGCTCATTTGTCGGATGGCTTGGGTTACGGTGGCAGAAAGCTCTTCCAAAGATGAGAAATGACTTCCACGCATAGGTTGTTTCAACTTTGGGAATAAGTAGAAGTCAACTGGACTCATATCTGAGCTGTAGGGTGGATGATGCCTTGGTTAACACAGAAGTTAAGACACAAGTTTTACACTTTTAACATGATTTTGGCGTTCCTGATCGAGGATCAACTTTTATAATTACACGACCACCACGTAAACCATTTTACAAGCGAGAAACTGTACTATGGCCTACAAGTGATTCACCACAAACGTCACTTAAAGCAATATGGATTTTAGTTGTGTTTTTTACCAAGTAAAGTTTCATTTTAAATGTATGCCCTTTTCTCTTCAACAGTCACAGTATCTTATCCATAAGCGAACTCCAATTCACTGTTGCGTAATTTAAGAACGGAGCACACTAAAATTAAAACAAAACAGCATGCTTTTTCCTCAAGTGAAGAACTACTATACAACTAACGTATTACTCATTGCTGCAGCTTCATCTGTCCTGCACTGGTATTACTAACGTGTACATTTTTATGAAATGACCCTCGTATATTCATGATACGTCCATACCAACAAACATTTATTTTTTTATTTTTTGTTATGGTCATAAATATTAAAAATCTATCTAGATATTTGCAGCAACCACATTCTGTGTTACAAATATAAGTTTTGTAACGGGACAAAAAACATTATTGGTTTTACTTAATCATTGGTTTAAATTTGGTGTAAATGGTGTTTATTAAATTCATATAAATTTTATTATCTTATACAAATTAACCTTAAAAATTATTGTTTTTGCATTTTTTCAAATAAAATATTACAACCTTAAATAAATTAACTATACAAAAACTACTAGGGTTCTATTTATTTAAAAGTTATTAAACGATCAACAAATAACTAACTAAAACACTACAATTTATATTGAAATGAATATATTAAAGCAGTTTGGATACTATTCGGACATATCTCGTAAAAATTCTGATTACGTCATTTTAAAATAGTCAAAGTTCCAAAATCTTCCAATCCATTTTACACGTTTTAAAATTAAATTAAATAATCTTACTCATAACGTAAATTCGTTTTGGTAAATGTAATTATTTTTTTGCAAAACGTTACTTCCACTACTTACTTCAAAAATACAAATAATCCGTTTATTGGAGCAATCTTTAAAAGATAAATATATTAGTAAAAGGAATTTTACTTCTATCTTATACGTATTTCATAAATTTTATTTTACTATTTTCCAAAGCGCTGTCTAAAGAGATTTAATTAACAAGTTTAATTATTATTCTAGTTAGTTAGATACAACAGTGGAGCGATTATTAATTACTACTTTAAGCCATAACGAATTACTTTAATCCGTCCGATACTAGCCAGAGGCGGTTCGTTTGTCATGTTTCGATTGAAATTCTGATGTAAGAGAAGGGTATTAAATAATATCTTTAATAAACAACAATAGTATTTCCAGGTTCTAATTAAGTCAAACAATCCTGAGAAAGGGTCTTAAACAAACAATTCTGAGAACGGAAGATTATTTTTCAATTAATAATACTTTTAGTTTTAGGTCTTGTTTTATTCTATTTTAACTCGGATTTAAAATGTAATTATTCAGCATTCAAACAAGTAAATGTTGTCACATAAAATAGGAAGAAGTTGATATTGTTACGGCTTTTTATTGATTAATTATAATTATTGTGTCAAGAATACATAGTTAAAATTAGAGAATAGAAGAAAAAATTAATCTAAAATTGGTTGTAAATATCCAACGATTATGACAGCAAAATTGTTAATTTTGTCTTCTATTCTCTAATTTTAACAATGTATTCTTGACACCTTTAAGTGTATATAATATATAATATTTATTTACTTAGAAGAATAGTTACAAAGTAGTTTTAAAATACAAAATAGTGTAAATAAATAATACTCAAGAAGTGCACAGCACTTGTTTTGAGAAACATATAAATTTAAATTTAGAAAATAAAAATAAAAAATTAATTAATTAATGGCATATTAAATAACTAACTATTAAAACACATACATAAGGGAATCCTAAAATATTACAATTTTTATTAAAATACAATGTGAAAATACAATTTTAATTAGACTGTATGTTGAAATACTAACATACTAAAAACTATAAATTATATTTTATGCGTTTTATAGTAACTTAACATATTGAAACACTTATGGGGACTTTTACACAATTTATTTACAACATTGTTAAGATACACAGAACTCTGCTGGATAACGTCTAACTACTTGACAATACAATGAACTCTTGTGAATACTTGAACTTGAACTGACGTTAACTGCCCATGCATCCCCTTATATACAACATTATTTAATCTAGTCAGTGTGTTTAGAAGTTTCTAAAATTTTCTAGAAACATTATTTAAAATGGTCAGTTGATTTTTTTTACAAACTTCTAAAAATCAACTGTCAACAACAATCTTTTAAATTAAGATCCCTTCCTTTACGGTTATCCCGTTACACTGCCCCCTCCTTAGATTCATTCCTCCTGTAATGTTATTTCCTACATCGGAATCCCGCACACTCCCTGAGTCAGCCAAACCATCTTCTTGGAGTTGCTGCGCATCTCCACTGTGGTTTCCCTGGTAAGGCGCCAAACGATCATGATGGACCACGACGGGTTTCCCTCTGGGAATTTTCACGATCCGATAAATGACATCGTTAATCTTCTTCTTGATGGTGTAAGGACCTTCCCAGTTCTTTTGTAATTTGGGACAAATACCTCGACGCCGTCGGGGGTTATAGAGCCAGACTAAATCTCCAACTTGGTAACTCTTTTCCATTGTCCGTGTGTCATAGTACCTCTTCATCCGATCACTAGATAATTGTAGTTTTCCACGCACCAGGTTGTGTATATTTTCCATTCGATTCTGAAGGTCGGCGACATATTGTTCACGTGCCATTTCTTCACCAGGTTTACAACCAAACACCAAGTCACATGGTAGCCTCATTTCTCTACCGAACAGGACCTTCGCAGGCGTTTGGCCAGTTGATTCGTTGATGGCCGATCGAATTGCCATTAGAAATAGTGGAATATGTCGATCCCAATCCCTCTGACAATCTGACACCACTTTTGACAGATAGTTGGTTATAGTCCGGTTTATTCGTTCCACCATTCCATCAGACTGGGGGTGCATCGCTGTGGTTCTCGTTTTGTGGATGCCTAATCTTTGGCAAACTTCTTGAAACAGCTTGCTCTCAAAATATCTTCCTTGGTCTGAATGTAATTCTAATGGTACCCCAAATCGGCTTACGAATTCTTCAACCAATATATCTGCTAAAGTGGTAGCTTCCTAATTGGGAACTGCATATGCTTCAACCCATTTAGTTAAGTAGTCCATTACAAAAAAGATGTACTTGTTTCCTACATCGGTCTGTGGAAGTGGCCCCAATACATCTACTGCGATTCTTTCAAAAGGACTTCCAACCAGGTATTGCTGCATTTCCGCCTTCGGTTTTCGGTGCGGACCGTTACTGGCAGCACATGTAGTGCATTTACGACACCAATCTTTAACATCATTAGTGCAATTTACCCAGTAAAATCTATCTCGGATCTTTTGCAGCGTTTTCGTGATACCCAGATGTCCTCCAGAACTATCATTTCCGGTACAGCATTTCTTGGGACCACTATTTGTTTCCTTGTTTCTGTGCCCTCGGAATTTTCTACAAGTCTTTTAACGAGCCCTCCGTCCAAAATTAAAGAGTTCCATTGGGACCAGTATGCTTTTAAAGCAGGAGAGGATGAGGATATCTCTCTCCACAACGGACGACGGTCCATTCTCTTCCACTCCCTAATCTTTCTCAGAACGGGATCGTTTTCTTGTTACTCCTGCAGCATAGAGCTCTCGTCTTCTGGCACAACCTTAACTAAGGCAAGTTTTTCCTCGTTCTGCTCCATACGGGTACAATGGGGGCAATCAGGTCGACATGGTCTTCTGGAAAGTGCATCAGCATTACGATGTCTGGTTCCAGGTCTGTGCTCGATTTCAACATCATATTCCTGCAGTTTTTCGAGCCATCTTGCTATCTGTCCTTCTGGGTTCCTAAAGCTAAGTAGCCACTTTAAACTAGCATGGTCTGTTCTGATCATGAATTTTCTGCCATACAGATATTTATAAAAGTGTTCGACGGATTTTACAACTGCTAACAGTTCCCTCCGAGTTACACAGTAGTTGTTTTCAGCTTTCGATAAAGTTTTGCTGAAGTAACCAACCACTCTTTCCTTACCGTCTTGTAGCTGTGACAAGACGGCTCCAATTCCCACATTGCTGGCGTCGGTGTCCAGAATAAGCTTACCATCAGGAAGTGGATAAGCAAGAACAGGTGCTGACGTAAGCTGTTTTTTTAATATTTCAAACGCCTTTTGACATTCCTGATCCCAACAGAAGGACTTATCTTGTTCTGTTAAACGTGTCAAGGGTTTGGCGATGTCTCCAAAATTCTTGACATATCGTCGGTAATAGGAACAAAGACCCAAGAAACTCCGGAGCTGATGTTTGTCGATAGGGATTGGCCATTCCTGAACGGCTTGTATCTTAGCGGGGTCAACAGCAACGCCATCCTTGCTTACGTTATGTCCTAAATAGTTGACCTGTCTCTGGAACAAGTGGCATTTCTTAACATTCAATGTTAGATTAGCGTTCTGTAATCTTTTAAAAACTTCTTCCAGGTTAGATAAATGTTCCTTAAAGGTCTTACCCATTATGATATTATGATGATGTCGTCTAGATAAACTAGACAAGTTTCCCATGACAAACCCCGCAGGATGTTCTCCATTAGTCGTTCAAACGTCGCAGGAGCATTACAGAGGCCAAATGGAAGGACCGTGAATTGCCATAACCCTGATCCACTGGTAAAGGCAGTCTTTTCTTTGTCTGCAGGATTCATTTTAACTTGCCAGTATCCGCTTTTAAGGTCCAAGGTAGAAAACAGAGTAGAACCCGCCAAAGCGTCGAGGGCATCATCAATCCTTGGCAGAGGATAACTGTCCTTCTTAGTGACATCATTTAGCTTTCGATAGTCGACACAAAACCGCATTGATCCGTCTTTCTTTCTCACTAATACCACAGGAGAAGCCCACGGACTACTGGATGGTTCGACTATGCCATTTTGAATCATTTCTTTAAGGGCCCTGTCTGCTTCTTCCTTTTTAACTTGAGGCATCCTTCGGGGTACCTGTCGAATCGGACGTGCATCACCAGTGTCAATTCTATGTTGTACAACATCAGTTCTTCCCAGTTTACTTTTAGAACCAAATACAGGTTTATACCGGTAAAGTAGATCCCTTACCTGTTTCTTTTTTAATTTTAACAAAGAGGGGTCTAATTTTGTCATTAATTGTTCAATTGCGTTGGTATTATCTGTTTCCGTAACATTTATCTTGTGAATTATGGCCATTACCGGTTCTAAACTTCCCATTTCCGTGTCCTTTCGGAGAAGAACTGGATGATCGTTCAAGTTGATAACTCGGATGGGTACCTCTTTGGCGGATCTAACAAGAGTCTTACCCACAAGGAGTCCTTTTCCCATGGTCATGGTTCTTCGGCTCTATCATGGCTGGGGCACCATCTGGCTCCAGTCCATCCAACCGCGCTGTGACGACACATTCGCAGCTTGCCGGAAGTTCGATATAATCGATTAGCTTAATCGAGGCATTGTCAACTTGTTTTCGGTGCTGGAATATTTCTTCATTACCAGTACGAAGGATACGTTGGCAAAAATCCAAATGAAAACCACAGTGGAGCATAACATCCATGCCCAGAACAACATCTTCATCAACGTCAGCCACCAGCACTGAGTGAACAAGAGAGGTTGAACCAAACTGTAGCGTCACCTGTATCTCACCGTAGACTCTAGCAGAATCTCCGGTAGCGGTACGTAGTCTCCAACTGGTAGGCCACATCTTCTTTCGCATAATGATGGATGGTCGAACGATAGTTTTTGTAGCTCCAGTGTCTACCAGCATGCTAAAGTTCTTCCCATCAATGAGGCCATCTACATATAAGCTGTCCACGTGATGTCGCAGAGTTGCAAATTTAATGGTGTGAGGGGCTTCGGGAATGTTTGGGGTCGATTTCGCCCTCCAGGAGTCGACCCGTTCTAGTTTTCCTGCTGCTGGGGTACTTCAGCAGAAGATTTTTCTTTTTGGGGGCAAGTATTTCTTATATGGCCTAGTTCTCCGCAGTTCCAGCATCTCACTTGGCGCCTTCTTTTTGGAGATAACTTCATTAATCTCTCTACTACCGCTTCAACGTCTCTAACGGATTGAACGGCATGGTCGCAGTTACCGGTGATTTCCCTTAGTCGAGCAACTCCACGTGAGGCCTCCGTCGCCGCCTCAAACTACAGGGCAATGGTCAAGGCGTCCACAAGAGTCTTCGGCCGCGCCAACCGTACAACGCGCTGCAACTCGACGTCTCGTAGACCATCGGTGAAGGTTTGGACTGCTAGGCACTCCAGGAAATCCTCCGCTGCATTTGAATACGCAAGTCGTACCATTCTTGCTACATCCGCTTCAAATTCCTGGATAGTTTCTCCATTTTTCTGTTTTCGGCTCTTTAACTGCATTCGGTACACCGGTTGTAGATGAGTTTGACCATAACGCATCTCTAGACGATTCACCAATAACTCGAAGTTGTCAGCTTCATCCGGTGTCAATGATTGCAAGACCTCTAAAGCTTCGCCTCGCAGAGCTACGGTTAGGGACAATGCTTTCTCCTGGGATGACCATCCATTAGCTCTGGCCGCTGCGTCGAATTGTTTCAGGTAATTTGGCCAGGAAGTCTTCCCGTCGAAGGTTGGGGGTTTCATCGTAGTTCGTACTTGGGTCGCCTCTCCGTTTCCTCGTCGGTCGACGTCTACGTGGCAGGTCTCCATCCTATCTGCATCGCCGTCGCCGTGGTGGATGGGCTGGTTTCGACGATAAGCTTCCTGTTCTTGTTGAAGCTTCCTTATTTCGGACTGCATTTGCTGGTTGATCTGGTTTTGCTCGTCTCGCAAGTTGGCGACTTGTTGATTTTGTTCGTCTCGCAAGCTGGACACTTGCTGATTTTGTTCATCTCGAAGATGTGATATTTGCTGGGAAAACGAACTGGATAACTCATCTGATAGGGTAGACATCCGTTGTGATAGCTGGGACATATCCTCGCGCTGGTTCTTCATCTGACTGGATAGTTCTTTTTGCTGGCTCTTTATCTGACTGGATAGCTCCTCTTGTTGACTCTTCATCTGACTGGATAGCTCCTCTTGTTGGTTCGTCATTCTTTGTGATAGCTGGGACATATCTTCGCGCTGGCTCTTCATCTGACTGGATAGTTCCTCTTGCTGGCTCGTCATTCGTCCTGATAGCTGGGACATATCTTCGCGCTGGCTCTTAATCTGACTGGATAATTGCGCCAGTTGTTGTGCTAGTTCAGAATTCGCTTTTTGATTTGGGTCTTCAAACTCCACAGCGTCAGGATCTAAATTATTAGCTAGGTAGTATTCACGGAGCCTACTCAACAATACTGATTTAGTCCCAGTAGTTTCCAATTCCAATTCTTCGAGCTCTTTTCTGAGCTCAGCCACCAATAGTTCATTTATTTTCTTTCCAGGCATTCTTGTATCTTCATCCCACTTCTGACACCAATTTGAAACACTTATGGGGACTTTTACACAATTTATTTACAAAATTGTTAAGATACATAGAACTCTGCTAGATAACGTCTAACTACTTGACAATACAATGAACTCTTGTGAATACTTGAACTTGAACTGACGTTAACTGCCCATGCATCCCCTTATATACAACATTAATTAATCTAGTCAGTGTGTTTAGAAGTTTCTAGAATTTTCTAGAAACATTATTTAAAATGGTCAGTTGATTTTTTTTACAAACTTCTAAAAATCAACTGTCAACAACAATCTTTCAAATTAAGGTCCCTTACTTTACGGTTATCCCGTTACAATATTTACAAATTAACCTTTTGATTGTATATACCTTTGATTTATTCCTTTTTTAACTATATTTAAATTTGTTAATAATTTTCCTCCCTTAAACAATTTGTCACTACAAACTATTATTAATATTTGTAAAGTTTCCTTTTACGTCCCGCTTTTAATTGTCATCAGTCACGTCATCCTGTTACTTCCTCCTCGTGCCTTTCCATCATAGTGGTTTACGTGGCTCTAGTTATTAGTCGATATATCATTGATTACGACTCCAAGCTAATATAGCTCTCTTTGAAGTCCAAGAACTCATGTTCTTCATGAAGTTTAAATCGGCTGAGGCTGTCCTACACTTCACCATTTTATGGTGGATATTTGAGAACCATCATTACGTCTTACGAGAACGTCGCCATTTTCTTTTGGATATTGAATTTCCGATGGTACTTTATTCACCAAGCATTTTTTTTCTTCTCCTTACTACATCTGATAGGTGAGTACCGATATAAAGATTTATTCTTTTCTTATATTCATTCTTACTTTTACATTTTTAAAGATCTTTGTAAGAATGCTATTCTACACACAATAGCTAAGTGGATGAATAAATTTCTCTTCTTTCAGTATTACAGATTGACTGATAAAAGAATATCCCTCTTGAATATCCAACCAATTTTTATGGCTCTTATGTAACCTGTTCTGTATTATTTGTTTAATGTTTGTTTCTCCAGCTGGCCAGCTCCTTACTGTTTTGTCTTAGTTTTAAATCTTAACGATTTGTTAATTTTTTTTTGGACTTTAATCCACATATAACCCCGTCTTTGTTTAAGCCTCATATTATACAACGTCAGTGATGTACAGGAAGACTCATTAATTAAGATTCTGGTATTATCCATATTTTTGAACAGTGCTGTATTTATACTTACAATTATTATTAAGGTTTGTATGATGTAATTACCATAATACTTTGTTTCTAACTTTATCCTCTTTTGTAACTTATAGGCCTGATGATAGGAATCATTTACCGAAACTAGTTGCCAATATTTATGTAATTTCCTTTTGAACAACAAATACATTATATAGTCCATTTCACCGATATACAAAAATTTCACTATCTAAGGTCCTCACTAGAAAACAAGGCAATAAAAGTTATTGAAGAATTACCGTTTTCTTCACAAAATTATTAAACAGGCTGGGATTTATTATGCTGTAAATATAATAATAAAGATAAATTAATCGAGACGCACTTGGATGGGTTGTACGATATCAAAAAAAATTACGAAGGCTACTTCACAAAATATTTGTGATTTTATAGATTCAGTAAATAAACATTTAAAAGCTTTACATGCGTTAGACATGGGATTTATTTTTGGTTAGGTTTATAACAAAACAATTAGATGATCAAACTAATGCTAAATGGGTCGAAAGTAGAATAAATAAAGAAATTACAAGCATTAAATTAGAAGACCTTTTAAATTTTCTTCGAACACGAGTTGATTTGTTAGAAAGGCTTGAAAATACTAATACTAATTTATATAAATCCGACAATCAATTTAATAAATGGTTTGAAAGTAATCATAGAGGTTTAGTTGCTTCAAATAAAGTTTTAAATGAAAAATCATTTACTTGTTTATTTTGTAACGGAAATCATAAAAATTATTAGTGTGAAAAATTTAAGCAAACAACCATTACACACAGATTAGCAATGGTAAATCAATTTAAACTTTGCACAAATTGCTTACGGCCTGGCCATAACAACAAACAGTTAGTGTAAGTTATACGGTTCATGTAAATCTTGCGGGGAAAAGCATAATACGTTACTCAATCAAAATGAGCCTACTGTAAGCAACATAAATAATTCGCAAATGCTAGCAAGTTCAGATGCGTCTAGTGGCGTCTCACTTATGGCAAATTTTCCGGAAAAAGAACAATATAAATAGAAATAACAAAATATGTACTGCGCGTGCGTTATTAGATTCTGGTTCTCAGTCTAGTTTTATATCTGAATCATTTTGCAAAAAACTCAATTTAAAGTTAGAAAAGATTGATTTGCTGTTTCGGGTTTAGGTGACAACTCTATAAAAATAAACTATAAGTGTAATTTCAAAATAAATTAATAATGATTTTATTATAAATACGACATGTTTGGTTTTACCACATATCACAGGGTATATACCAATTAATAACATTGATCTTTCAACTATCACCATTCCAAAATATATTTTATTGGCTGACCCCACCTTTAATAAACCGAAACCAATAGATATCTTAATAGGTGCGGATAAATTGTGGCAAATTTTATGTGATGGTGAAAAGGTAATGGGTTTAGGTAGTCCGGTATTCCAAAACACTAAACTGGGCTGGATAGTATTTGGCACCGTAAGCGGAGCTATTTAAAGAAAATCATTATGTGCCTTTACTCAATCTGACATGGTACCTAGTACAAAACTAGTTGGAACAATTTTTTGCATTTGAGAAAGTTTCGACAAAATCTTTATGGTCTTCTAAAGAAACACAATGTGAAAATCATTTTCTTCAAAATACAACTAGACCAGATGGGAGATTTCAAGTTTCAATTCCATTAAAATTATCGTTTAAATCCGCGAAAAAACAGTTTTTATCTCTAGAATCAAAATTCAAAAAAAAATCCTATTCTTAAACATCAATATAGCGAATTCCTTAAAGAATACTCAGATTTAGGAGATATTTCTAAATCTTGAGATGACTCCTTGATCCATAGATATGTTTTCCCCACCATGAAATTGTGCGATCTCAAAGCGAAACAACCAAAATACGTGTGGTCATAATGCCTCTTGTGTAACTTCATCAAGTTTTTCATTTAATGACATTCAAATGTTAGGTCCTATTACTTATACAAGATGATTTGATGTCTAATGTATTGAGGTTTTGGCCACACAAATATGTAGTTTCGGCAGATCTCAAAAAAATGTATCGTCAGGTACTCGTTACACCAGATCAACGAAAATTTAAAAAAATAATTTGGAGAAACATTCCTGACGAACCTTTAAATATTTTTCAACTAAACACCTTTACCTATGGCACGGAATCTGATTCATTTTTAGCCGTACGGTGCTTAAAGCAACTAGCAGAAGAATGTACGGAGACTTTACCTAACATTTCTGAAATAATCGTTTATGATTTCTATGTAGACGATCTACTAAGTGGTGCTTCTACTATAGATGAAGCACAAAACATTTGTGTTAAGGTTTTCAAAATTATATCTTCGGGTTGTTTCCCTCTTCTAAAGTGGCGTTCTAACATACCAGAAGTTTTAGATATTCTAAAGGTCGATCTTACTGAAACTCAGCCATTCGAATTTTCTGAATCGAATTTAACAAAAACATTAGGTCTTATGTGGTCTAGTAGTACGGATAAACTTTTTTATAATATCCATATGCAAACAGTGCCTAAATGTTTAACTAAACGAGTTAAGCTGTCACAGATATCAAAACTCTTTGATCCTCTAGGTCTAGTAGGTCTGTGTGTTATTCGTGCCAACATTACCTATGTTGCAAAAACTGTGGCAACAACAGCAACCTGGGATCAAACAGTATCTCTATCAATAAGGAACAAATGGGCGACTTTTTTGGAAGAATTACATAATCTTAATAACTTGTCAGTTATGAGGCGAGTAGAAGATATGTCAACAGACATTAACAGTCAAATTACAGAGTTTGTTACAAAATGCAGATATTTATCACTTGCATTGGACGAAACGTGCGATTTAACCGGTATGGCACAGTTAGCTGTTTTTGTACGAAGTATTGATGACAATTTTAATATATTTCAAGATTTACTGGACCTCTGTCAACTTGAAACTACTACCACAGGAAGGGATATATTCATGAAACTCAAAGATTGCATTGAGGGTAAGAGCCTAAACTGGGATAAATGCAATTAAGTTTGTACTGATGAAGCACCTGCAATGATGGGAAAAACCAATGGCGCTGTGGCTTTGCTGCAAAATCACATCGGTCGACAATTGTTTTTTTATCATTGCGTTATACATCTGGAAGCTTGGTGCGCTAAAGACATGACGTTCGAGGATGTGATTGACCCAGAGGCATTAATTTCATACGTGCCAGAGCACTGAACCGCAGACAATTCTGAGTGTTGTTTGAAGAAGAAATTGAAGAGTACGGCGAATTACATCTCTATTGCGCCGTCCGCTGGTTATCCAAAGGTGAAATGTTTAAAAAAATTTATGATTTGAGGGAACAGGTTCTGGATTTTCTGGAAGAAAAGTAAGCATTGCCATTAGAGAGAGCTCTGCTAAAAATTCATTATGGTTATGCGATCTTGCATTTTTAGTAGACATAATCAAGTACCTTAATGTCCTGAATCTTAAATTGCAAGGAAAAGATTGTTCTCTTCCGACACGGTAGTGACCATTTTCCAATTAAAATATCTATGCCAGAAAATAAAACACCATCAACACCAATATATCAAACATGGAAAACAAATACTGCGAATTGGGAAAGATACCAAAACGAAATTGACAGTGGAATTCAGAACTTTAGCCTAACAAATAAAATAAACGAAGATATCGAAAACTTAAACAAAATAATCATAAAAGCAGCAAATATTGCCATTGGAAAAACCAAATCATGTTACAGACAACGTATGCCCTGTTGGAACGCTGATATTGCTCAAGCATTAGCAGCAACTAAAAACGCTTTTAATATATTGAAAAGAAATAAAACAACCGCCAATCTTCTTATTTTTAAAAATCTTCGATCAAGAAGCCGCTACCTTATCAAGAAAAGCAAGAAAGAAACCTGGTCTAAATGTGTTGCTTCAATAAAACCGTCAACTCCTACAGATATAATTTGGGAAAAAATTAGAAAAATACAAGGTAAAAGTAATTTAAAAACCATAAGTACTCTATCCCTGAATAACAACTATGTAACATGTTAGCAACAGATATCGGAAATTTTAGCAGACGTGTATGAAAGTAACTCAAGCAACCAAAATCTAAACCCAATCTTTCTCGAGCATAAAAAAAAATGGCCCTTGGTAAGCCAGGCGCATCAGAAGATTTATATTAATTGAATATATTAAAAGTATACGTTTTAGAAAAAAATGTTTTAGATAAAAGTTGTAGGTCTCTTTAAGACAAACAAAAAAGTCCTGTAACATTTTTTTGTACAGGGTGAAGTAAAAAAGTTCCGAATTTTTTTCCATTTTGATTTAATGTCACGCCCAAACGGCCTTACCGATTTGGCCCATTAACGAACTCGACCGAGATTTTTGGACGATTGATTTTTGTACCAAATTTCATTTCGATCCGTTAAGAAATGCGACCGCTATCGTGTCCACAGATTTCGTTATATCGGAACTATACATACATATATATATACATATATATATATATATATATAAACTTTTGAGCGGAAGGTGTTTTTGAGGTCAGGGGGGCCCAAAACGAAAAACTGTAGTGAAATTTTCCCGAAGTCGTGACTTGCGAACCAGCTGAATAGTAGATATAAATCTACTAAAAACAGCCGAATTATCCCCTCTTCGCACCTACTCCAATAACCACTTAAACCAGCCAATAGAACTAGAAGAACTCGAGTTCTGCCTCTCCACTTTAAAAAACACTGCTCCTGGACCAGATAATATCCCATCTATTTTTCTTCAAAACCTTCCCTACAAAGGCAAATTGATAAATTTATTTAACAATATTTTCCAAAAACAATATTTTCCTGATCTCTGGTCCAACGCAATAGTGATACCTATCCTTAAAACAAATAAACCAAAAAATGATCCCAGATCCTACCGCCCAATTTCCCTTACATGCAATATATGTAAATTATTGGAAAAAATCTTAAATTTTAGAATAACTTGGTACCTAGAGAAAGAAAAAATTTTAATTCCACACCAAAGCGGATTTAGAAAAAAAAGATCTACCACAGATAATCTCGTTGCTCTGGATTCTGAAATACATGAAGCATATTTACAGAACCAAAAACTTACAGAGCGTTTGATACTGCATGGAGACACTATATCATAAAAACACTAGAAACGTCGGAGATCCAGGGCCATATGATGGCATTTATCAAAAATTTCCTAAATAATAGAACAATACAAGTTAGAATAAACGGATGTACATCTACTCCTAGAATACTTGAAAATGGAACACCACAAGGGTCTATACTTAGCCCAACATTATTTTTAATCGCCATCAACAGTGTTTTGAAACAAATGAAATCACCTATAAAAGCCACACTATATGCAGATGACCTAATTATATTTATAACAAGCAGAAATGTATTACTAGCTGCACAGATACCACAAACATTTTTAAATGCACTAGAAAACTGGTCTTTTCAAACAGGTTTCCTCTTTTCCAGTGAAAAAACGAAATTGATGGTCTTTAGTAAGCAGAAGTACACGAATCCAGTTAACCTTACCTTAAATCAAAAATTATTTAAAAAAGTGGATGAAACAACTTTTCTAGGATTGATTTATGATGATAAATTAAGTTGGAAACCACATATCTCTCAACAGCAAAAATCTTGTCAGTCTCGTATCAATATTCTTAAATTTCTTTCTAACAGCACTTGGGGAGCTGACACGTCAATTTTACTGAGCCTCTACAAAACATTAATTAGAAGTTAAATAGATTATGGTTCTATCTGCTATGACACCGCCAACAAGACATTGCTTAAAACTATAAATAATATACAAACATCGTCTCTAAGACTGGTCTTAGGGGCTGTCAGAACCAGTCCTATAGTCAGCCTTCAAGTATTAGCTAACGAACCTCCCTTAAATCTGAGACGAGAATTTCTATCCTTAAGATATGCAGCAAGAGTTTCAGAAAATCCTGACAATATTACCTTCCCAATCATATTTAATAATAATAATAACGCAAACACAATATACGACGGAAAACCACTAAAAAATCTACCTCTGAGAGAAAGATTAAAACGTTGTGGATTTCCTTTTGAGCAGCTCAACCAGTCTTAGACAACAAAGCAAAATATTTCCCCTTGGCTAATCAAAACACCGGAAATAAATACATCTCTAAGAAGATACCAAAAATCCTCTACCAGTCCCTTCATTATTTTGAACTCCTACAATGAACTTATTTCCAAATACCCACCCTCTTATCAAATTTTTTCCGATGCTTCCAAAACTCCGCATGGGCATGCTGCAGCCTTTATTACCGATAACGAACAATTCCAAATACGCATACCTATATATTGTAGTATATTTACCGGAGAAACTACAGCCATACTGGAAGCCCTTAAACAGTGCAGCGAAGTCAAAGAAACCTCCTTTCAAATTATTACTGACTCACTAAGCGCTTTGATAGGCCTAAAACAGCTGTACCCATCTCATGTAATACTGAAGCAAATAAGAGAAGAACTTTTCCATCTTCAACAACAAGGCAAGAAAGTTATATTTATTTGGGTACCCTCACATATCGGTATTAAAGGTAATGAAATAGTAGACTCAGTAGCCATGGAAGCGACTACCAAAGATGAAGTTGGAATACTTAATAAATGTCCTAGTTCAGATCACAATACAACTATGAAAGAACATATTTTTGAAAAATGGCAGGCCCTCTGGGAAGAAACGCCAAATAATAAACTCAAAGAAATCATGCCACGAATCAGCAAGAAACTAGAGATGCCAAAGTCAAGAAAGGATCAAGTAGTTATAAATCGCCTCCGTATAGGACACACCCTTCTAACTCATCAATACCTCTTGAAAAATGAAAATCCACCTATATGTCACAATTGCATCACCACCCAATTTACTGTCAAACATATTATTATAGAATGTCCTTATTATAATAATGAAAGAAGAAAAAACCAACTAAGCAAATTCTTGGACCTCACCTTATCATGGAACATCGGCCGTGTACTGAAATTTCTTAAAGACATTAACCTTTATCATAAAATTTAATTGTATTTTGTTTGTATGTGGTGTCTCCCCTGCTAATAACTCGTAGCAGTTAATGCGGGGTTACTTTGTTGAAAAAAAAAAATAGGCATGTTCACTCATGTTACAAATCTATCTAATTTTTTTTTCTCTTATTAAATACAGTATTTAAAAACCTAAAATAAAATTAAAAGAACCTAATATTTAGTCTGAAATTAAATAAAAACAATTTAACATGCGTTATTTATTGTCTATTATCACGTGACTGCTAACACCAATCAGAGCGCTATGACGTCACAGACCGGTAAATAATCTAATTTATATGTCATATTTATGGAGGGTAGAGGTGAGGAGAACTGTCTCCGTGTATTGAATGTGTCCGTCAAAATGTGGTAAATAAGGGTGGCGCTACGATCGTAGTAGGGTAAATTTTAAAAAAAGCGCCATAATTTCTTAGAGTAGGATAGATAAATAAACAAGGAAAGACACATTTCCGCTTTATTATGACACCATTTTTAAAATAATCATAAGATACATAAGATAATCATAAAGTATAAAACGAATTTAAAATACACTAAACTGAATTCGCTGACCACGTTTTTTTATAGCACTTATATAATTTGTGACTTATATTACGAAATCATACGACATTTCATTCAATTTGTCAAAAACTGCTACATTCATTCTGTACCCTACATCTACTTTAGCGCCATTGTAGTGGCAAGTTTGAGAAGTGTTATGTACCTCTAAAAAGTGGACACATTTTTAATTATTTCCCATTTAAGATCGTTCTCCTTACCTCTACCCTCCAACTGTAGAGTTATTTAACAGCCAGAAATCAAATGACTAAATTAAATAAAACTTTTAGTAACTACCAGCATAACTTGTGGCGTTCCGCAAGGAACCGTCCTCGGTCCACTGTTATTTATTATATATGTAAACGGTCTTCTTAAGCTGAATAGTAGTGGCAAGGCTGCAGGTTTTGTGGACGACATAGGCATATCGTATTCTGATGATTCTTGGGAAAACTAAAAATCTGAAGTAGAAAGAGATTTCCGTAATGTCACTAATTGCTTGACAGTCACTTGAGATAGAATCTTTATATAAAAGAATTAACTGTTAAAATCCGATATTGTATAGCAAAATTTAAAAGATTAAAAGACTTTCTTTTAATTAGACACTTACGCGATATATAGCACTCGCTTCGCTAGTGCTCTAAACATCGCGTGCATGCGCAAAAAGCATACTTCACGAACAGTTTCATAAATAACTATTGTTCCTTACTTTTAATCATAGCCAATAAATAAATCTAAGTTATGAAACTAAGATTTGATTCGATTAGGTAGGTGTACCGAACAGACCTCCTGCTGACTTAAAAATATAACCCTATCGTATAGCGTTTTTTTTTATAAATATTTTTTTTGGAGTAATATTCGAATTAAACACAAACACTTAAAAAAAAATAGCTTAATAAACTGTTAAACCAACTTTTTGTCTAGTATGCCATAAACAGTACCTAGTTAAAATGAAAATTACATCTAGATATTTTCACGTTGAAAAATACTTCAACGTAAAGCGCGAATCGAGGATTCTTTCAAATCCATTATAACATTTTTGGTTTACCCTATTCAAAAATTTCGTACATTTTATTTGGAAGGAGCGCACAAAATAAAAGGACTACATTAGCATAATGTTTATTTCTTCCCATATTTGTGGAATCAATAACCAAGTGGGTGAACCGTTTACTAACACCTTTTCTTTTATGTAGAATATGGACAGCAAGACTTATGAGACATTTTACGTAATTATGGCTGTCCCATAAAACTGTTGATAAACCGTATTTTAAGAACAACAATAAAAATATTTCCAGTCAATAACCACATCCAAAAATAGCTTAGGACAACTTTATGTTTTTTCGTACCTTGCCTTTATACCAGTATTAACACCTAAATTATTTAAAGTTTTACAAATAGAAATGAATAAAAATTACCACAAAAAACCATAGCAAAATATTGAATTGAAAATATGTTTTAATTTAACTTTATGTGGTTCGTCTACCTACTACTAAATTACAAACCGTGGTGGTATGTTATTTTTTCAATACGCCATAAAAGCACAAGATTTGAAAAAGATTTGTTTAGAGACACTAAGAATGGTAATTTTCGCTTGTCAGACGTTAACCACGCTTTTTTATAGTCATTATAATATTTTAATTTAGAACAAAAATTAAGCTATTCTAGCTTACATCGAGACTCAACGTACTGATTTTGAGCTCATCCAAATTAATACAAAATATTATGATATGAAAACTTCTTTTAAAAAATTGAACCTCCTTTAACAAAAAAGAAGACTAAAAAAGCCAATAATACATTCTTTATTTCATAAAAAAAAAAATGGAAGCAACTAGGCATCTGATTTCGATTTTCTTGAAGTCAGCTCCAATGGTTTATATCATTGTAACAGATTTGAGTTACTAACATTCGAAATCTAGATTTAATAGCTAAGGTTAAAATAGAGGGTAATTTGCCATTGGAGCCGAGTTCAATGAAATCGAAATCAGATGCCTAGTTGCTTTCAATTTTTTTAAGAAATAAAGTTTGGCTTTTTAGTACATTTTTCTTGTTTTTTTTTTTGTTGAAGGTTATTCAATTTTTTTTAAAAGTTTTTATTTTATCCTTTTTAGTTGCTACTGGGCTTTGACAGATGTGGGCACAAATTCATGTTGTACGATCTTTAAGACCTTCCCAAAACCGTGCAAGAGGTAGAGTTTAGTCCCGACATGTACCAAAATGCCTAAAGTTAGAGCTATCATGCACGTACCGTGAAAGAAAACATCGTAATAAAACTCGCAGTGTGCAAGCGAGGTGCAAGCGAGGTGATTAAATGCTCATTTCTTCTCCTATTGAAAAGAGGCCTTAGTGTTTGGAGTGGGACAGGAACTGTTATGTGTTTATGTTATACATCATTATAAACAAATTAACTTAACTGCAAAGCTTATTCTATTGATTTTTAAGGCGTAGCCTGGAATATCTTCCACATTGATGACCAGACTTTAACCAAATTTCTATGAGACCACACAGACACTATATTTTTTCAGTTTAAAATTTCAAATTTATTTTACTCATAAATGTTACAAATAATTACATTTACAATAATTTATAATAAGAATTAACTTAAATATATATGCACCTAGATGTTTAAACATCTGTATGTGCAAGAATTAATACCAAAATTAACATTAATTATACTCATAACTAAATGCTTGTTGTTGTAAAAAGGATATAAATATATAAACTTATAATAAGTTTTATCTACTTCTTTGGCAGTAAATGTAATTTATACTCATTGTCACCATGCAGGGTAAGTAAACTTTAACACACAGTTGTGCGTAATGAAACGTCATGTTGGAATGACGTTTCATTACGCACCACTGTGCGTTATAGCTTACTTACCCTGCATGGTAACAATGAGTATAGATGACATTTATTGTCAAAGGAGTAGATAACAGTACAGTACGTACGTCATATTTTTTTTAGAGATGTCAAATATTTAGAATTAAAATTAAAATATTGAGTCGTAGATAAAGCATAGTACGTAACTCGATTGGTAAGAGGTCTTACGTACTCGTGTAACTTTTCGACTCGTACGTAATGTCCTACTTACCACTCTTGATACGTAATATACTATAAGAGGTATAACTAGTTTTCGTGTATAATCTTTTTAATTGTTCTAGAAAGTTTTTATGTTTTTCCTTTTCTGATATTTTCACCTAAAGAGTTGTATAATTTTGGCCCTACTGAAGCAATAAATCGTTTGTTTCCATCATATCTATAGAATGGTATATTTAGCATTCTTTTCTTTTGTGCTCTGGTCATATAAGAATGATTTACGAAATTTTTATTTTTCAGTTGGTAATAGAACATACAGCAGGAGTGAAAGTATATTGATCTTACATTTAGAGTAGATTCGTTATACAAAAGGGTTGTTGAATACAGACGATTTTTATTATTAATTATCTTTAAGATATAGTTCTGAATTAGGTACATTAAGAGGATGTAGGGCATTTTCATATAAACCACCCCATACAATTATGCCATACCTAATTAAGGATTTAATAAGAGCGATATATATGAAGTGTAATAGTTTTTTATTAAGAATTTTACGAATTAAATAAAATTTATACATAAGTTTTCTAATTTTGTCTGTTAGGTACTGCGCATGATCAGTCCATTTAAGATTTTTGTCAACTATTATTCCCAGATATTTTGTGTTTTCCACTTCTTTAATGATAAATGTGGGATCCTCAATATAAATCTGTTTGAAGTTAGGCCTGTTAGTATCTGTTAGGGAGAACGCTATATACACTGTTTTTGATATATTTAAGGATAGCTTATTGTAGTCCAACCAGTCTTTTATGAGTTTTACTTCTTTAACCACTTTTGATTTTACAGCCTCCCAGTTATTACCTTTAGATATTAAAACCGTATCATCTGCGTAAGATACTGCTGTACCATTTATATCTAAATTTAAAAGAGAGTTGATATATATTATAAAAAGTATTGGACCAAGGACAGTTCCTTGTGGCACACCTATTTGAATTTTAATAGGATCGCTAAATTCTTTCCTAATTTTAACTATCTGTGTTCTTTCATGAAGGTAGTTTTCCAAAAGGTTTAAAACCTCTCCTGGAATGCCATAATGTTCAAGAATATTTAGTAGATGTTTGTGAGGCACAGTGTCAAAAGCTTTTGCGAGGTCAATAAGAACACTTATATTTTTATTTTCATTTTCAAGACTGTTTTTTATAGTAGATACCATTTCATGCATAGCATCACACGTGCTAATACCTTTTTGGAACCCGAACTGCTTAATATTTAAAATCTTTTTATCAGTTAGATAATCATATAATCTTTTTTTAAGACATTTTTCAAACAGTTTTGCAAAATTTGTAATTAAACTAATCGGCCTATAATTTTGATACATCTTTTTTAGATCATTTTTTAAAAACTGGATTTACAATTGATATTTTACGTTCTTCCAGGATCTCACCTGTTGTAAAGATTAGGTTTATAATGTGCATCAGAGGCTCTGTGATGTACTGGTGGCAACTTTTAAGCATCCTGGATGTAATTCCATCAATGCCTGGGGCACTGCTATTTTTTAATGAGTTTATATGTTCTAATAATTCATTTTTATTGACAGGATTTAATGCCATTGAAATCATTAGAGGTAGGTATTTTATTATTTTTTTTTTGCAGAGCTGGTGATTTTTGTTGCCATATCTATGCAAATTTTTGCAAAGTAGTTGTTGCAGTAGTTTGCCATTTCTTTATCATTTGTAAATTTTTTATTATTGTTTAGGATTTAAACTCATTAGTTGATTTATTGTTTGGGTGTTCGTTTGAAGCATCTTTTACTATGTTGAAAATTTTTTAAATCATTTTTAGAGTTTTATATTTGAAGTGCATAATAATCATTTTTAGCTTTATTTATTACTTTATTTAGTTGATTCCGATATATTCAATATTGAACTAGAAGATTGTCGTTTTTGGTTTTTAGTATTTGCCTTTTTATTTTATCTCTATTTTTATCTCTATGTTTAATAGACATGATGATGCCTTGACTTATCCATGGTTTTATCTTTTTATAATTTTTGTGTCTCATGGTTACGTTACACTGTTCTTTTAAAGAATATATTGTTTCAGTAAATTTTTGGTAGGCCAAAATTGGATTATTAAGAGAAATCCAAAAAAAAAATACAAAAAGAATTTTTCAAATCGGATGATAAAAAGTGGTAAATATTGGGAAACATATATAAATAAAAAAAAGTGTGAGGTGTCAAGAGACACCCGGATGGAAGGAAGTTCCTTTCGATTAATTATTGAAGGAATTAGTAATTTGTAAACACAACAGAGTGTTTATACATACATAAGCATTTATTATTGTCTGTATAAAATCTCTACTTACCTAACAGTTCGTTTCTTTTAACAAAAGTTTCCATTTATACAATACCAGAGCTTTAGATAACAAATCTTTTTAGAATTACTTTTTATAATTTAAAACAGGAATTAACAATTCAATACAAAATTTTAAAATTAAAATATTTGACAGTAACTGACAGTTAAGGTAATTTGACGTAGGTACCTAACTAGTCAAGTTACGAACTATTTTTAAAATTTTTATGAATTTATTAATTTATAAAAACAGGATGAAATAAAATATAATACTATTATAGGTAATTATTTTTTTTTCTACAGTATTTTCTTTTTAATGTACATTTTCTTTTAATTTAAAATGGTGTCTTTTTAATTGTAATATATCTATCTATGAGAGAGAGGGAGAGAGAGAAATTTATTTTTTGGTCTGTGAGAGAGAGAAACATGCGTGTGTCGTTTCGTGTCGTGACAACTTTTGGTATGAATTTTTTTGGCTAGCTCCTAGCGTCAGTCGTAACTGTTCGTAAGGCCCGAAAGGGAACTTCGTGTTGAATAACTTTTTTTTTTCGTAGTGCGTGGCAACACTGTCGTGTTTCAATGACAATATAGTTCACAGCTGACACCGAAAGTGAAAGCACGCGCTTTTAGTTTACTGTATTTGTTTTCGTTCAATATTAACGATACTTTTAAATCGCGGAATAATTACGTAGTATTGTTAATATAAATATATGTATTAAATATATATTTCGTATTCGTAAAGTGAGTTTAATTTGTAACCACGCCTTACAACCCGATTCCAGCGTTAAAAACTTATCAGGTTATGTGCTCAGTGCCGGGTAGACGCGAACTTTTCTAAACGTGGTTACAGTTTTAAGTACTTTATCGTATATATTGTGCGTGCCGGTATATAGTTCGTCCCGCTATATCGATTAAAATGGATTACGTAAAGGGAATAAAACCGTTAAAAGGTGCTGAAGACTGGCCCTTTTGGAAGGACAGAATAATGGATGTGTTAGAACTATTTTCAGCGGTTGAAATAGTTGAAGGAACACGTGAAAAACCAGTTCTTTCCGACCCACCGACGAAAAGTGAGGAAGAACAATTGAGATCGTATAATAAAGCTGCTTCCCAAGCAAAGATTGTCATTTCTCAATGTGTCAGTGATGAACTACATCAACGAATCTCAGGTAGGCTTTCGGCTAAAGAAGCCTGGGATATATTAGTTCAACAATTCGATAACAAAGCGGAAGACCAGCTATTTCGACAATGTTTAGACTTTTTCGGAATGGAATGGGATGAAACCGAAGATGCTCCGTCTATGTTAACAAAAGTGAAAAATCAACATCGTGAGTTCGCGGCCGGTTTAAAAACTCGAAAAATTGAAACAGTGGACGCTTTTCTTGAACTCTTGTTTGTGTCTAAAGTGCTACATATTTTACCCAAGCGGCTTGAGTCGTTTAAATCAAGCTATCTTCTGATGAAGGCAAATGAAGTCAAATCAATAGAAGAAATTTCGTCGGCTTTGATTTTACATGAGAGAAATGTAGGTCCTGCCACAAAAAGCAGTGACGTTCTATTCACCACGAACAGGGAAGTGAAAACCGGCAACTCAAAGAAAAAGAAGACCAGTTACAATTGTAAGTACTGTAATTTAAAAGGTCATTGGCTTAAACAATGTGCTAAATGGAAAGCCGATGGTAAGCCACCTTATCCAGCTCGGGCTAGCGGATCTAGTGTAAATCCTGGAACTACAAAGAGGGGTGAACCAAGTAATTCAGATGTAGCTGTTTCTGAAACTAAGCTTGCTCTTATTTCCATTGGCAGTGATGCCAACGTTGCAATTTCATCCTCAACTGAGCAATGGTGGATCGACAACGGTGCGACTCGGCACATTACTTCAAATCTTAATTGGTTTATAAAATATACTCCTTTTCCCAAGCCTTCTACCGTAAAGGCAGCTGGAAAAGAAGTTATAGAAGCTCTAGGTAGTGGTACAATTGAAGTGGCTGATTATTTCAATGGTAAGTTAAAAACTTTTACACTAAACGACGTATGGTACGTTCCGACCATATCCCGAAATCTCGTTTCGGTCTTAGCAGCACACGATCGCAACCCGAATAGCAGATTTGAATCAACGGATACAGAATGCAAATTTAAAATCGACGGGCAAACTATCTTTAGAGGAACTAGAGAACCTGGTGGAACTCTATATCGTGCTTCTTTTCATACAATTCAACCTGCGGAAGTCTGTATGAGCTTAACAAGTGATAGTAGGACACTACAACTCTACCATCAAAGATGGGGGCATTTAAATAAAAGTAGCGTTCGATCCAAACTCAACTCTGAGTTAGGAATAAAAGTACACTTGAGTAACGAAATCTGTGAACCATGTAAATTCGGGAAAGCACATCGATTATCGTTCGGAACTCGAGCTTCAACTTCTTCGTGCGGTGAACTATTATCTGGTGATGTGTGTGGACCATTCGACCTATCGTTTAGCGGTCGGCGTTACTTAATAGTTATTAAAGACCATTTTTCGAAATACAGATACTGTTTCGTAGCACGCGAAAAATCGGCTGTCAAAGACGCTATTTGCGAAGTTCTCGAAAAAGCTCGCGCTCTCGGTCATAGAGTTAAAGACTTTTTAAGTGACAACGGCGGTGAGCTTGATAATGCAGAAGTGCGGTCGATTCTGCGAGAGTACGGAGTAAATCAAAGACTTACGGCACCCTATACACCCCAACAAAACGGAGCCGTAGAACGCGAAAATCGGACCATAGTAGAAATGGCTCGTACGTTCAAATACTCAAATCCTAGTTTTGAATTTCCAAAAGCCATATGGGCAGAATTGGTGACAACTGCTGGCTACGTTCTAAATAGAGTGGGAAAGTCGACACTTGGTGATAAAACTCCACACGAGTTATGGTTTGGACAAAAACCTCGAATTAAACATCTCCGAACCATAGGTTCTAAATGCTACGTCCATCTTCCAATTCAGAAAAGGAAGAAAATGGATCCCAAAGCAATTATTGGATACTTAGTGGGATACGATGGAGATGAGCGATACAGAATATACATTCCAGAAAAGAAAGACGTTATAGTTTCGCGTGACGTCACATTTCTAGAAACAATTGGAAAATGCGATGAAGATGCACAACCTGTGCGTCAAGAGGAAATCGCACCTCCAAGAATTGAACCAGAAGAATCTGAGTCTAGTTCTGATTCCAGTTCTGAAAGCGATAATGATAAAGATACAGTTGATCAGTCGAAAGAACCTAGAAGATCCTCCAGGGAAAAGAATCCTCCTAGCTGGCTAAATGACTACACTACGTCCATGCTCGCTAAATGTGGCGATGACATAACGGTCTGCCAATCGGCTTATATTAGGAAAATCATCAATCGGTTTAACATGGAGGGATGCAATCCGGTGCAGACTCCAATGGAAAAACAAAAGGTTCGTTCCGTAGGGAAAGCGACGGATTTTCCTTATCGCTCGGCGGTTGGTGCGTTGCTGTATGTGTCTCGCGGTACTCGTTTCGATATTTCGTTCAGCGTGAGTGTTTTATCGAGATACCTAGAAAACCCGACCGAAGAAGACGTAGTGCGTTTAAAACGCGTCATTCGGTATTTATCCGGTACAATAGATTTAAAGTTAATCTATCGATGTAAACCGAAGACCGAGTTTCTCGAATGCTACAGTGATTCAGACTTTGCCGGATGTTTTGATACAATGCGTTCAACTAGCGGAGTGGTCGTGAAGTTCGCGGATGCGGCGATTACCTGGTTTAGTCGTCGACAGGAATTAGTTGCAGATTCTACATGTGAGGCGGAAATAATTGCAGCAAACCTAGGTTCAAAAGAAACCGTTTGGATTTCAAGGCTCTTTAAGGAGTTGACTGGGTTATCTGCTTGTCCTGTTCTCCACATCGACAATGAATCAGCGAAGAGACTGTCAGAGAATCCAGAATTCCATTTTCGTACCAAACATATCCAGAGAAAATATCTTTTTATTAGAGATAGGATCAGAAAAGGAATGCTGGCTGTAGATCATATCGGTAGTGAATATCAGCTTGCGGATATTCTTACTAAGCCTTTACCTCGACCAAGGCTTCACGTCTTAAGGGACACATTAGGGCTAAAACACTACTCAAATGAGGGAAAGTGTTGAATAACTGATCTTTTTCGTAGTGCGTGGCAACACTGTCGTGTTTCAATGACAATATAGTTCACAGCTGACACCGAAAGTGAAAGCACGCGCTTTTAGTTTACTGTATTTGTTTTCGTTCAATATTAACGATACTTTTAAATCGCGGAATAATTACGTAGTATTGTTAATATAAATATATGTATTAAATATATATTTCGTATTCGTAAAGTGAGTTTAATTTGTAACCACGCCTAACAACCCGATTCCAGCGTTAAAAACTTATCACTTCGTTCCAATATGGTCGAATTGAGAATCTCCTCATTTTTTGAAGTCGGTTAAAAATATTAAATTAATTAGTTAATATGAATATTCTACTAAAAGGTCCTGTTTTTATATTTAAAATTTTTATAAATATACAATCAATTAATTTCCTTAATCCCAAGCGACTAAGCTTAAAGTGTCTTCGCCCCCAAATGTCCGCAGATATACGCACAAACCGTTCTATGTTGTATGTATTTACTTTAATTATTTAATATTGAAACAATACCATTATAAAATACAAATTGTGAATAATTGAGGTAATAGTAGTAGTATAATAGTTTTTCTGCATAATAGGCATGTTGACAGTAGTTGTAAATCCATGTAAAGTTAAATTTAAATGATTAATATTAATATTTAAATACCTAAAATCATATTTATTAAACGTAATTAATAATATTTTATTAATTAAAATTAATTCAAAAAACTTTATTTAATACACATTATCACGTGACCGTGAACGCCAATCACGCATGACGTCATGAACCGATAAACAACTTAGCGTCGCTTGGTGTCACTGTGTGAACGAGTTATTTCTTTGATTTCTCTCGCTAATTACTCGCTATAAGTATTTGTAACTCACTTGTTATCATAAACCGAATTGTGTTTACATTATGGAGACTGGATTCATTAAAGCAAACAGTTCTAACTTGCCGAGAATCGATTGTTTGATGGTGGCGAATTTCTTTGCTACAAACAAAGATTTTTGTGCAGCGGAACTTAACATAAATTTTTTATAGCCTGTTTTTCTTCGTAATTACAATGTTTAACTCATATATTTTTTAGATTAGATTTTAAAATATTATCGGTGTATTCGTTTAATTCAGAATTGGTTTCCATTTTTTCAATAAAAATTATATCTGCGATATCTAATTTTTCAATTTTAAAAGGTTTATTAATATTAATTTTTATTGGTTCTTCTCTTGAATTAGTAATGGTGGTTGTTGCAAAAAAATTATTTACGTTTACAACTGCACAGGGTGATTCGATTTGATTGCCAAAATTAATATAATTTACAAGTCCTGTTCCGCTTTCTTTGTCAACGGGTAATTTTACAATTTGGGATGTCCTAGCGGGAATATTAATAGAATATTTTTTTACTTTAAGTTTCTTTTTTAGTTGTGTTAATTCTTCTAATTCGTATATTACTGTATAAGGAGTTTTTTCTCTAAATTTACAGTTGCTTTTAATTGTTTTAATAAATCAGTACCAATTAATCCGTCATATTTTTGACTAAAATTAAATAAATAGAACTTATGTCGTTCGTTAACTTTAAAAATTTTAAAAACAGGTATAATCTTTATAACTTCATTGTGGTAAGAAATACTCTGGGCTGTTTGAATATTAAAATCTTAATTTCTTACATGTACATCTACATACATCACACTTTGTATTTATTATTAACTAGTATTAAAGCCTAAAAATAATTATTTCTCAAGAAAACTTTCAAGTTCCCTTGAGTTTCATATATCGCTAGCATTGTTTATCGGTTCGTGACGTAATCAAAGTCACATGACAGTTTTGGGCGTTTTAGCGGTAAATTTTAAATCTATTCTAATTTATCACTTTTTTCTTTAAAATAAAACCATTTTTATTATTAAAATATTTTTTTCGCGGTTATTAAGAGTTTATCTATAAAATAAAAGCAGATCCAGAAATTAGTCAACATCCCTATTGCATAAAGCTATTAAAAATATTTAGAACTCAAGAATGATTAACGCACTTAAATGATACGAAGTTTTTTTAACACACTTTTAATTTCTTTAGATGATGCAAAGATAATAAGATCGTATATTAATTCAAAACAATTTAAAAATAGACACACGTTTTAATGAAATCATAAAATTGGTGACGAAGTATTTCATTTAAATAACTACATTACAAAACAAAGAAACAGTTTACATTCATTTAAATAAATTACGTGATTAATTTTTGAATGTGTTTATTTTAGTATGGTAATAAAAATTACTTGTTATAAAAATAATTGATTTGTTGCAGACTAACTGACACTTTCACCTTTAAATAATAATTACAAACATAACTTCATATAAATGGACGAATTGTCTATTTTAAAACCAAGACTGCCATAAAAGAAAATAAACGGCACTTATCAGAATGTTTTTAAATCTTCACAAAACCAATACTTTTCACGGTTAATATTTTTTAACTTCCCGCTAAAAAAAATAATTTTTTTTTTAAATCGGGAAGTTATTGGTTTTACCCCGTTTTTCGAAAATCGAGTTTTTATCAGATCTCAACGGTTTGAGGTATTTGGAACCTCCCCTATTTTTACGAGGGTGTCTGTATGTCTGTATGTATGTGTGGATGTGTGTGTGTGGGTGTATGTAAACCTCTTATAACTTTTCAACGGCTTGACCGATCGGAATGAAATAAAAAGCGTTCAAAAGAGTTCCATTTAACTTAGATTCCCTGTAAGTTTAAACCGATTCGAACCCGTAGATTTCAAAAAATTTTAAAATAACCTAAAAAAACAATTGGTAAAAATGATGTTTTTTGGGCATATCTTTTTGGCCATTACATCAATCAATTTTATAACGTAATCAGCTCTTAAGCTTAAAAAACCACGTCGAATGCCGTTTTGCAAATTAAAATCGGTTGATTCGTTCGTGAGATATCGTTGTCGAAAAATTAAAAATTAAAAAAAAAGTGTTTTTTTTTCAATAACTTAGAGATTTTTTGACTAATCGATTTTGCACTCCTAGTAATGTTTTTAGGTCTCAAAAAACGGCGTCGAATGCCATCTTGAAAATCAAAATCGAATAACGCGTTAAAAAGTTATGGCTTTTTAAACATTTTAAAAAAAGTCAAAAACGTCAAAATACGTCACGTTACTATAGCTTTACGGTTAAAACTAGCGGGAAGTTGCAAGGATCGCCTTTAAGGTCAACCTCTTTTCGAATTTTTTTCTTAGTAATGGTCCATAATAAATAAATTTTGAAAATAAAATGTTTATGTTATTTGTTACTTCGTAGTCTATTTACCAACGTTAAATGTCATATACTTCTTAGGTTGGGTACAGTCGATTAAAGAAATACGGAGTTTAGGTGTTATATACCTATTCGGATTTAACAGAAGCAAAATATAACCCTGTACGGTAGGATTATCTAACGTCTTAATCTTTCTACAAAATAAATATGACAAATAATAAAATGGGATCATTTACTTTGAAGCAGCTCAAATTTTATATATATTTCCGGGATTAGTTTCTCTTTAACAGAGCTTTGGTTTATTTCTTTTATACGTACACATTCAGACCTCACAAAAGAAAAATCCCCAGAGGGAGCCAAACAGCGCGTAAAAGAAATATCTTGACGTATGTAGTGATCAATTTCTTTAACGTACTTTTATATAAGACATTTTTATTGAGCCTCTCTGAATACTACAAGAATACTAAATCTGCGATGTAAAAGCAAAAAATGTTAGATTCGCTTAAAAACCCCAAAAATTTATAGCTTTTCTTCAATATTCTAGTTGTTTTTGTTATCATATAATCCGAAATTATACACATTCGTTGGTGGTAACGCTAAATTAATATAATAAATAGCAAATTAAATTATAATTTAAAAAATTAGTCAAAAGGTTTTTAATGTGAATATACAGCACAGTGCTTTTATTTTACCAGCTAAAGTCAATTTACAATACATACAGTGTGTTTACTAGCTAATTAATTTAAAGGTATCGCACTTTTTTAAGTTACGAGTTCTCTATTTAAAAATAAAAAAATCAGTTACTTTTATTAAAGCAGCAGTCATTTTTCTGCTTTTTGACATATTTATTAGTTGTTTTAGTCTTATTAAATTACTTGTTTGAAATTTGTAAGTTATTGACCCCAAAATATGAATAAACCACAGTTCTATTAATCTATTCCCAAATCATCAATATTTCTAAAACAGTACTTATAAATTATAACCTATAAAAGATAAAAGGTATAAAATTTTAATTTGTAGCGTGACTTTTATTTCTAAGGCAGTAAAATTATTTTTTCCATAGCTAATGATAAAGTATTGCTACAACAACTGTTTTGAGTAGATAAAGTATCACTTTAACCGCAAGGGTAGATAAAGTGACACTTTAACAGCAAGAGTAGATAAAATGTTTTAACTTTTTTTTATTCAATAAAATTTACAAATTCAAACACATTAAGGATTAAAAACAACTGAAATTTTACAATTAACATTATTAGAAATATCTATTTTTGGAGCATCACAACTTGTACTCGTTTGCTTAAACGCTTGATTCGATGTACTGGATTTATTTTCAGGTCCGCCAAGTATACACTTGGATACAGCAATCTTGCTTATTGACTCTTCAATGTAAGATTCTGCAACGGATGACGATGTCCATTTACCTAAACGTTTAACTTTTACTAGATCAGCTCCAGAATTTGCGAACATAGTAGCTGAAGAACGACGGAAGCAATGCCCCGTGTACATTTCTGAATTTGCAAGTTTATAGTGTTAATCCCCACCGGTTAAGTAGTGCACTTTTGCTGTTAGTAACTCACAAAAAACTTACTGTGAGGTACGTTTTTGGGGCGCAAGGCAATATACTTTCTCACAATTTCCAAGAAACTTACTCCACTTTTCGTGTCAGTAATACAAAACGACCTATCCTGCTTGGTTTTAGTATCATATAATGAAACGATTATCACCGATTTTCTGTCTTCCACATTAAACACTTCTAATTTGTACAATTCATCGGACCTAGTCGCTCCATGCACACCAAAAATAGCAATAACCTTCATCAACAAATAGACGCCATGAGGAGCTTTTGTCAGAAATTTAATAATGTCATCTGACTCCAGGATTTCTTTCTTTCTCATACATCATCCTAGATTTTTGTGGCAACAATAAACTTTCTGCTTCCAACGCTGCATTTTCTACATCTGATGGCAGGTTTTCCTTTTCTTGTGTCAATTCTTTTCGGCCCATTTTGTATTTATTCACTTTGTACACAAAACGCAACAATATTCTCCACAAAAACCAAAACGTAACATTTGTTTGACATTTTTTGACAGAGTAATTCATATCCCTAGCAACGGAGCAACACAATTGCGATTTTTGTGACCAAAATTACAATTTTCTTTGAAATTCTATTTTTCACCTGAACTTGAAGTCTTGCTATAGAAAAAAATGTTGTATTGCACACGACGATAAAATCGAATTATCTTCTCGAGCATAATAATTAGCGTCTCGACTGACGTCTCGACGCTAAAAAACGCTCTCGAAGATAAAGTACAATTTTATCGTCTTGTACAATAAATAACTATAATCTGTCAGTGTAAATATAGTGGTAATTTAAATACAGATAAATAAAATGAGTTTATCGAATAGTGAAGATGATTTTATTAGCACACCACCCAATATTATGCAGTTAGCTTGCGAACACTACCGAGAACCTATTACCAGAAAAATCTAGAGGAAGATATGAAAAGGTATATCAGCAATTTATGGATTGGCGTACAACAAATAATGTAAATTCATTTTCTAAAAACGTACTCTTGGCTTAGTTTGGAGAAATCGCTAAGAAATTTAAACCATCCTCATTATGGGCAATATATTCGATGCTAAGAAGTGTTATAACTTTAAAAAATAATGTTAATATTGAAAATTACCCGAAATTGCGAGCTTATCTAAAAAGGCAATCAGAAGGTTTTAAAAACAAAAAATCTAAAATTTTACATCCTGATGAAATAAAACTTTTTTTAAATGGAGCTCCTGATGTACAGTACTTGTTAATAAAGTTATGTTATTTAAAAGTATAATATAAATGTGCCTACTTATAATACTTTTATTTTAAGTTTATTGCAATTATTGGAATATGTGGAGCTTGTAGGAAACAAGAGTTAAAAAACATTAAAGTTTGTGTCATTGTTGATTTAAGTACCATGTTATTGGTTAAAATTTCTGATACGAAAACCAAAATATGTAGAAATTTCGTTATTTCCGAAAATTTCTATAAAATCTGCAAACAATATATAGAAATTCGACTACAGATTAGAGATCCGCAAATAAATCAATTTTTTCTTAATTATCAAAGAGTTAAATGTACGAAACAGGTGGTAGGATTAAACAAAATAGGCGGTGTTCCTAAACAAATAGCCGAAAATTTAAAGTTACCAGATCCCAAAATGTCCACAGGTCTTTTTTTAAGACGAACTTCTGCCACTATTTTGGTAGATGCCGGTGGTGATTTAATGATTTTTAAACGACATGGCGGATGAAAATCTTCAACAGCGGCCGAAGGATATGTCGAAGAGTCAATAAATGATAAGTCGTCAACAGCCAATAGACTTATAAATTCAATTAAGAGTCATTTACAGACCTTTACATACACTGAAAATACCAATGTTCAAAAAAAACAAACCGTACAGTTTACGTCATCTCACCATTCACCACGTATTATTGAACAACCGTCAAACTCGGATAAGAGTATAGTTATAAATAATTGCCAAAATTTTACAATTCATTATTATAAATAAATGTTTAATTTAAATTGTTCCCGAATTTTGTTAAATAAATAAACGTTACTTGTTATACTTTTTATTTTTATAAATGAAAATAATCGTAGAAGAAGTATAGTATACAACTTGAGTTGTAAGCTTATTCCATGCTTGTAAAACTTTTTTACTCGCATGTAATAAGCTTCTTACAACTCTCGTTATGTAATATACTATTATTTCATCCTGTCCAGAAAACACACTTCCTTATAATTAATTTGGCGCCGGTAAGTAAAACATTACGATATCAGGTACTATAATGTGTTGCCTAGCAACGCTGCTCTGATTGCTTAAGGAAAGACAATTACTTTTAATTTTTGACATTTAAAAATACTATAATGACTATAAAATAAAAATAAAATAACTCATTACTTACTTTTACATCCATATTTAAAAAGAAGTCAATGTTATTCAATTTTATATTAACAATTAAATCTTAATAATAAAAAAATTATTTGACAGTGACAGATGGCTTTCAAGGTAATTGACCTAACTAATCAAGTTACGAACTATTTTTAGTCAATTTACGAACTACTGTTAAAATGTTTATGAATTTATTAATTTATAAAAACAGGATGAAATAAAATATAATACGATACAGGGTCGTTAGGTGTTATTACACTACTCGTTTTTATTTCCGGACTTTGCTCCTACGTCGCCTCGTCCGTAAACTAACTCGTACTGTAATAAGTCACCTACCGACCTTGTAACGTATAATACTATTACTATTTTTCATAAGATAAGATACAATAATAAATATTACCAATATTACGAATTTTTTCTTTGAACATTTTAAATTTTTTGAGTACCTATGCGTTATTAATTATAATACTCTATATTATTCTTTTACAGGTTCTATGAAAACTTAATTCATGTTTTATACATCATTCCAAGTTTAAAAATAATAAAGTAGGCCTTGCTAGGGTGATGAATTTCGCCCTGTATATTTAATCTTATTTTCAGTTGTAAATGCGCTGTTGTCACGTCCTCAGTAAAATCATAGTGTGTTAGTGGATTTTGTCATGAGCTGTCGTACAGCAACACTGTGCGCGAACCAAAGCTATCAGCCGGCCGAAGAAATGGTAAAATGAGTTTTAAAAACATCGAGTCGGTAGTTAGGTACTGCATGTCTGTGGTCGTGAATTACGCTAAGGGTAGCGCGTTGCTTTATTTTACAATTTTTAAATTAAATTTTTGTTAAATTACAAAAATATATTTATATATAAATTAAAGTCACACTAAAAATCAATAAAACTAAATAATATGCTGTTAAAAGTGTTCGGAACGTCTAGTTTGTTGCGTTTCATTACAAATGGGTAATTTACGTTAATTGATTATATGTTTTATAGTAATGAATAAGATGCGCATAAAATCGTAATACGTCATTAAATGTACACAATAAATAGTCATTAAGTAATAAGTAAGTTAACAGTAGTTATTCTAATATAATGAATTCCTAGAATGAGCAATTGTAATATTTAAATGGAAATGAAAGTTTATCTGCAATTATAATGTTGACAATAAACGGAATATTCGTTTAGCCAGTATTCTAATAAGCGGATACGACTTTAATTAGTCATTATATACCTACCCTTATGTTTTAACAATTTCAAAAAAGATGTATTATAAAACACTAATTGAGCGCGTTACCCAAAACGATGAAAAACAAATTCAGTAACTGACAAATTTGATCTGCTCGGCGCAAGAAATGAAGTTCAAATGGCGATGTTTTCAACTCCGGTAGTACACTGTCCGCGTACGTAATTTTGTTGTTTGCGCATTTGTGACGTAGAGCTCATGACAAAATCCACTTCTAGTGACAACAAATAAAGTAATAAATGTGTACTCCATTTCAGCGCCATCAAATCATGAAAACTTAGTACTTTTACAAAAAAAGGAAATCGTCAATTTAAAAATTTATATTTAGATATAATGAACGTATTTACAAAATAATGTTAATTAAATAAAAGCAAACAATCAAAACATTTACAAAAAAATCTTCATTTGCAATTTAGAACAAATTTTCTATGTCTATATAACGGTATTATAAAATAACTTTTACAACAAATATTTTAATCGGACCAGCTATAAATGAGAAAATACAAATTATTTCATTTTGTGGATAAGTATTACAGCAGCTATATATTAAAGTATTTTTCGTGGTGCTCCTCAGGTAGTGCGGCATTATGACATTCTAATTGGTTTTAGCTATTTTGATAAGTAAAACAAAGATAAAAATTCCCACAAAATTTTATGCTTTGTTATATATTAATTTAAAGTTTCAAATAATGGAAATCAATTTAAAAAGTTTTCAATAGTTACAGTGCAATGATTCAGCAGAAAAGCAGATACACTCAGTAATGGTAAAATAAACAAAGTAAAAAAATGAAACATACAAAATTAAAAAAGAAACATATAAACAACTTAAATTGAAGTGACAGATTTGGTTAAAACTATTGTCACGTTAATCTATTCTTTATGTATTTTCAATCCACCCTCATAATTAAAGGAAAAATGTTGTCAAGTAAACAGTTTTCCATGTAAGAAGTCCAGTCTGTCAAAATAAGTTCTTCTGTATGTCTACAAAATTTTTTTTACATCTCTGGTGTACATTGTCTTAACGCTTCCGACCAAGTTTTATCCGATTATAAAAATGCAATATTTTTTATAGTACCTACGTATTTGTAAAGCCCCACGCTAACTCTATTGATTTATATTGACAGTGGTATGGAGGTAATGGAAATAAATCATGTCCATGTTGGTTTAATATTTCATCTACTACATATTATGTCTTATCGTTACTTCTGTATTGTGTAGGTGTAATTGTTTTTTTTTATCAAATTTGATTTTATTGCTCCTTAACCATTCCTGCAATATCTGTTTTGTTGCTAAAAATGTAGGTGGTCTGTTTAGTTGTACAGAATGAAATGAAGCATTATCCATGTTCACTAAACATTTCTCTGAAAGATTGGATAAAGCAGGAATAAGTTCATTAACAATCCAGTTTTTAAAAATATCATTGTTTATAGATTTGTAATAGTCAATGTCAGTATTTGAAGGATCTAATAACAAATCACATACCTCTAAAAAGTCACTATTCGTTCCTGCGAGTAACATTTTAAATCGCTTTCCTTCGGATTTCACATGCAATAGATTACTTTTTAAATCAGATTTCTGTACACATCGACGCGTTGGGTATGTAGTATGTACCATTGTTTTTATATCTACGTTTCGTCTTAGTACACGAAACTGATGATTTTATTGCGCTTTTTTACCTGTATAAATTTTGCTAATTTTGATATGTCTTCGCTCACTTAAAATTTGTCACCAGCTCACTTTTTTAAATTTATATCTTATTGATTTTGTATAAATTAGTACGTTCACCGTTAAAATCTCAGTTTTGCTTCGCGTCAGTAAAAAGTTTATCTAAAGTAAAATATTGGTTTTTGTAATTGTACTTCCAAATCTGTCAGTGCAAGTATTTTTTAATGTAGTTATTAAATATGTATCTGCTTTCTCTACCTACCGTTTATTCGCCGCTTCTTTACGATTAACTTAATCTTCTTTTAAGATTCTTCGTTTAAATTTAACACTAACCTAAAAAAAAAACACTTGAAATATTTAAAAAATGTATTAAAGAAAATTTAAATGTGATTTGATGAGTCATAGATCAATGATTCGTCTACGTTCTATCAAATTACATTTTAATTATCAAAAGGATCATTGTCATCACATAAATTAATTTATTTTTAATTTTTTTTTTTAATTTTGATTATCATATATAACCTGGCAACATTGTAAAATAATGATTGACAGAGAATTTTGAGGTTAGTTGTGTTTAATAAATAAAAAGTAATCTGAATGTATAAAAATGTAAATGTGTATTTTATGTAACAAATAACTTCATATACAACTGTTAATGGAATTAAAAATGTTTGGAACTATTTGCTCATCAAAACATTGGAATAACCTTGTATAGAAACACAATTAGGCAATCCAACGAGGTGTCAAAATATAAATTCAATATGGCGGCGAGGGTCAAACAACTAAAATTGTCCTTTTTAAACACTAAAAAACACCTTTAAACACCACAAAATAAAAAGCAAATCGTTTTATAACTATAACACTCCTCAGCTTTCTGAATATGAATAGCTACTGAATCCAATGTTTGACTTTCGCGGCAATCCAACCATGTGTCAAAATAAATTCAATATGGCGGCGAGGGTCAAACAACTAAAATATCAAGTGGTTTGGATTGCCTAATTAGGTAGTACCTACTTACATTAAAAACCTTAGAGATCTTTTTTAGTGTACCTATACCTCATTTTAATGTAAAATATTGTTACCACATATAGTACGAAATTTTTTCCAATGTAAATTTGACTAAAGCTTTTGCACAGGATTTTATAAACCATCCTTATAAAGTCAAAGAGTTTTTCTTAAGCCCACAAAATGTTGACAGTCATTCTACGATTTATTTACTATTATTTTCTTGTTGGTTACTAATATTACCACAATTTGCTATGCAAATAGGATTTTTTTAAAGTTTTGAAATCTTTTTCTGTAATGTGTCTTATTGTATAATTTTTTTGTATTTTCTTCACATAACCTCAACAAATATATTTTAGTGTTCCGCCTGCTTTATAAAAAAGGTATACATTGTTCACTAGTTGTTTTTAGTGCCATCCTTTATAAAACAAATTTAAGTTAATTTTTATAAATTCTATGTAGCATTTGTTGTATTGGTCCATAAATTTTAATAATGTTGACATGTAATAACGCAGGGTTAATCGGATTCTCCATTGGTGTTAGCGTTTAAAATAAATACATTATAAGTATAACATATACCATATATTAATCTAGTCTTTGCAGATGTTATTTTAATAAAAAACTTTTCTAAACGTACCTACGTATTACATTGTGCTACCAAAATTATAGTTCGTTTTGGTTATAATTGTTTAGACCACAAGTATTGTAAGAATTTAATTTAATTTAGTAGTAATTTCCGCATTAAACTATAAATTTATTTTCCATTTGTAGGTAATGTTAGAGCTTTAAAAGCTGTCTATTTAAGTAAATTCTAATGAAAACAATTTTAATTATATATGCAAAACCTATTTACTATTGTATTTGAAAGGTTTCCTGAATTTGTTAATATGAAACTGGTTTACTGTACCTATATGCTGCAGAAAAGCAATTGATAAAGTTATGAACTCCTTTATTGAGTAAGTTGGAGTCCACGGAAAATAGCAATTTATTCCTCTGGGACTAGACTTACATTTCAATGTAGAAGTTGCAATCGATTTGGTTTCTAGCTTGTTTTAGCATTGACGACAGAACTGAAATTAATTTTTGCCGAACTTTAACAGAGGTAGTTATTAAAGAATATATCGAAACATTAAGCTGTATGTATCGTTTGAAAAAATGACTATTCATAAAACTCTTAAAAGTTTGTAAATATAAGTTTAGTTATAGAATACTTCTTTTTAAAACAGTTATTAAAAAAGTTTTACAATCACCACTACGAGTGTAAGAACATATTTTAATTTTTATTTATTAACTGTGAAAGCATTTTACAAAGTAACAGTGATTTATTAACTGAGCATATAGAAAATATTCAATTGTTCCCACTCTGGACCGGACTATATAAACTGTCTTGAAGCAAAATATATATATGTTACTTATTATTATTTAAAATATGGTACCTAAAGCTTAAGCTTTTAATTCAAAGATTAAATAATTTAAATATAATTTTTTTAATTTTTTTTTGTCAATTTTACTATTGTTCAAATTTTGAGAGATTTTTTATTGAGTCATTAAAACAATGTGTTATGGGTTTACGACCACTGTTAGATTATGACATTCAATCCAGTGGATTTTCAGTTTAATCTATACTTATAATAAATCTGTAGAGAGGTCAATTCTCTATATGAAATATATTTACAAAATAACTATCAGGGGGTGATTAGGAATCGATACTGATGCCAAAAATGAAATCGGTAAAATTTTTGTCTGTCTGTATAACTGTTATAGAAACAAAAACTACTCGACGGATTTTAACGAAGCTTGGAACAATTATTTTTCATACTCCTGAGCTGGTTATAGGATACTTTACATCACGTTACAATCAATAGGAACAGAGCAGTGAAGGCAAATGTTGGGAAAACCACTTTTACGGTGTGGGGGGAGAAATTTTTATACAACAATCTATACATCACGCGAACGACGTCGCGGGTACATCGATATAGACCCCCATAAAGGTGGCTGACCCAAAGTGGAAAAATTTGTCGAAATTTATGTCAAAATTAGGTGCTTTTTAGGTGCTATTTAGGTGCGCAAAACAAAAATTAGGTGCACTAACCGTTTTTGAAATATTTACGAAAAACCATGGGACCGCCAGCCTTTAACAACCTAGCTGACCCATAATAAACAAAAAACTAGGACTGAATAATCTTTAAATTAAGTGCTTTTTAAAACACGAAACATAAAATAAAAAATTTAAAAGTTAAACGTATTAAAATTGAATATATTGATTGTGTAGGGCAAAATGTCACATTTCTTCTTGCACTTTGAACTAAAATGGACATCGGCAGTTTAAGAACAGATAGAAATCGGTAAAAAAAATTTGTCCCGTAATTTTTTTAATGGATAATTCGGAAGGTCACCACTAAAAATTTTTTTTTAACTCGGACCGCTGAGCTGAGACTTGCAACCGGTCATTTCCGGAAATGATGATTAATATAAAATTCACTTTGTCAGAGATTTAAGTGCTCATTAAGTGCAATAGTTTCACGAGCAAAATAAACTGCTAATGAGCAATTTCAACTGCAAATATTTGGCCATAGTTTTCTTGTGTCTCAACTAAGAGTATCAATCTGCACTTTTTAAGCACATATATATATATATATATATAAATCAGCTCTACAGGCCTAGTGGTCTTTGGCTTCGAGATCTTTCACTCTTCTTTTCCATTTTGCTCTATCTCTCGCTTCCATTTGCCAGTCCCGAACTCCAACACTTCTTAAATTTTCTTTAACTTCTGCTAGCCATTTTTTTCTGGGTCTTCCTCTTCTCCTTTTCCCTCCTTCTTCTTTCATTAATATTCTTTTAACCCATCTGTTATCCTGCATCCTAGCTATGTGTCCCAGCCATCTAGCTCTTTGTGCTTTTGCTACCTGAACAATATTAGGTTGGTTGTATAGTTCTTCCAAATTTTTATTTGTTCTTCTTCTATATTTTCCCTCCTCCGTTTTGATTCCTCCATATATTTTCCTTAATATCTTCCTTTCCCAAATCTCTAGTTTGGTTATTAATTTTTTATTCATTGTCCACGTCTCACAAGCATAGGTCACTGTTGGTCTTATTATAGATTGGTAAGCTCTTATCTTTAGTCTTCGAGACATCGTTTTTGATCTTAGTATCTTGTTTAACATTCCAGCCGCTTTGCTTCCTTTTGACAACCTTTTGTCTATTTCCTTTTCTTCCTCTCCCTTGCATGTTACCGTTACCCCTAGATACTCCATTTCCTCCACCTTTTCTGTAATGTATTGTCTGTTTTTTGAACAATTGATTGCCAGGGTGGGTGTTTCTTCCTTGTTATTGTCTTTCATTACCATATACTTTGTTTTCGTCTCATTTATTGTTAACCCGTACTCACTTGCTTTACTTTCTAATAGTTTGAAAACATTCTTTATTTTCTTTTTGTTTCTTGCCATTATCACTATATCGTCCGCATATGCGAGACATTGGTGCCTGTTACCATATATTAACCCATTTGTTCTTATTCCACTTTCTCTCAAAATCACTTCTAGGACCAAGTTGAAGAGAACTGTAGACATTGGGTCACCTTGACGTAGCCCCTTTTTTCCTTCGAATTCTTCTGAAACTCCTCCCTCTATTGTTACCTTATTTGCTGTTTGTTTCAATGTCATTTCTACTAGTTTTCTTAGTTTTTTCGGGATGTTTAATTTTTTCAGAGCTTCCATTAGTTTTTTCCTGTTGATCAAGTCATATGCTTGGCGGAAATCAATAAATACTAGGTGTAGACTTAGATTTTGTTCGTACGTATTTTGTTGTATCAATTTCGTTATGAAAATTTGGTCGATTGTTGATCTTCCTGCCCTGAATCCTGCTTGGTATTCACCTACCTGTATATTATGAAATTCGTCTAGTCGTTTCTTTATTAACTTTGCTAAAACTTTGTATGTAACATCCAAAAGTGCTATTCCTCTGTAGTTATTAACTTCTTCTTTGGGTCCTTTTTTATGTATAGGGATTATAAGTGCATTATTCCAATTTTTCGGCATTTTTTTTTCTTCCCAAATTTTCACTATCAATTTCCATAATCTTGTTTGAAGCTCTTCTTCTCCCTGCTTTAGGATTTCAGCTGTCATGTCATTCTCTCCCGCACTCTTATTATTTTTTAGCTCAAGTATACAATCTTTTATTTCTTCTTTAGTTGGAACGTTTAATTCTATGTCCTCATCTATCCCTTATTCTTCACTACTACTGTATTCTTGTTCTCTCACTACTTCTTCTTCTTCATTCAATATATTATTAAAATACTGTGCGAAAGTGTTTAATTTCTCATTTATATCCCCCACCAGGAGTCCATCTTCACTTTTTACATATCGGGGGCCTTTCTGTTCTTTTCCTTGTGAACTTTTTATTCCTTGGTAGAAGTTCCTGATCTCCTTGTTCTTATAAGATTCTTCTATATTATAAAGTTCCTGTTCTAGCTGTTTCCTCTTTTTTTCTCTGCAGACTCTTTTTGCTACCTTCCTTGCATGTTCGTAGTTAGTTTTATTTTCTACCGTGTTTTTTTCCAGCACTTTTATTCTCATTTTTCTTCTATTTTCTAAAACCTGTTCGCATTCTTCATCAAACCATTTATTTGCTGTTTTTTTCTTTTCCACTCCTAGTGTTCTTTCCGTGACATCTTTCATTATTTTTTCTATCTGAACCCATTCTTCATCTATCTCTTTCTTTTGCGGTTGTTTATTCAGCTCTTTCTTGATTTCTTGTCTGAATTGTGTCGCTGTTCTCACATCGTTCAGTTTTTTTACATCGTATTTCTTCCTTCTTCTCTTATCCTTATTTTTATTTATATCTGGTCTTACTTGTTTTAGTCTTCCTATCACCAAGAAATGGTCACTGTCCGCGTCAGCTCCTCTATAGCTTCTTACGTCCATAACGGACCTTGCGTGCTTCTTCTCAATTAGTACATGATCTATCTGGTTCCTTACTGATCCATTTGGGGCTACCCAGGTCTCTTTATGAATGTTCTTATGGTTTAATGCTGTGCTTACTATCTTCAGATTATTCTCTAGCGCAAGTTCTATTAATCTTTTCCCATTATCGTTAGTTTCTTTGTGTTTACTTTTACCCCCTGTTACATTTTTATATTCTTCCTCCTGACCCACTTTGGCGTTCATGTCACCTAATATGCACTTTATATCAAATTTTGCTTGATCATTTAGTATTCTGTCTACTTCTTCATAATATTTTGTCTTTATATCTGCGTCTTTATCCTCAGATGGAGCATGTATGTTTATCAAATTTAGCTTTCTAAATTTCCCTCTTATTCTTAGCCTACATATTCTTTCTGATATTGCTTCGAAATCTATAACTTCTTTCTTATATTCATTGCTAACTAAAATTCCTGCCCCCAATAATCTATTATCTATACCGCTATTGAAAAATATATAATCTTCCACTTCCATGATTATTTTCTCTTTTTGCTTTGTTTCTTGAATCGCTAATACATCAATTTTGTACTTTTTCATGACACCGACTAGGTTTTTTAATGCTCCTCCCTCGTATGTGCCCCTAACGTTCCACGTCCCCACTCTTATTTCGTTTTTCCTGTTTTTATTTTTTATTTTTCTTAGAAATGCTTGTTCCTTTGCATTGCCTTTTTCGTTTCCTTTGTAGCCGTCCTTATATTTACTTACTTCTATTAGTTTTTTGAAGAAGTTGTTTTGCTTAAATTAACTAGTTTCCCTTCTTCATCTTTCCATGCCCACTTTTTTGTTCCAATGTAGAGACTTCTATATGCGACTTTTGTTGTTTTTCCTTTTTCTTTTTCTAGTTTGGCTCTATGTCTAATTTCCTTTTGGATTTCTCTATCTTTCTTGGAAAGGTCATCCTGTATGAACACTTTTACTGTTTTTAACTTGCTTTTATTTTGCATTATCTTCTTCTTTTCATTTTGGTTTGGAAGTTGCGCCAGCCACGTCTTGTCTCCAAGCTTCATCGCTTTGACTATTTGTATATTTATATTTAGTTCTTTTTCCAGGAAGTATTTTAGTTTGTCTTGTATTTCCTGATTATCTTTAGTATTTATGTCTAATCCTTGTACCACTACATTATTCTTTCTTTTTTCATTTTCTAAACGTTCTAGACGTCCATCTATCTGTAAAATTACTTTTTTCATTTTTTGATTCTCCTCCCTCCGTGTTTGGTTCTCTGCTCTAATTTCTTTGATTTCTTCTCTGTATTCTTTCTGTTCTTCTCTCATTATCTTAACCTCTGTAGCCATGTCATTCATCCTTTCTCCAATTGATCGCATCATGTTCATCATCATTTCGATGTTTTCCTCCAGTTTTCGTTGGTCTTTTATTGGTGACCTCAGTGTTTTCTTGCTTTTCTTAAATAATTCTTCATCTTCGTCCTCTGTTTCTCTATCACTTTTTCTTTTCTTGTACATGTCATCAATTTCATATAGCACATAGATCATTAAAATTTTCTTGTAATTCGATTACTTAATAATTTTTTTAATTTTTTGATCTGGGATCACTGAGCTGATACTTCTGACCGGTCACTTCCAAATATAATAATTATTATAAAAAACTTTTTGTCAAATATTTAAGTGCTCAGTAAGGGCAACAGACTCAATAGCAGAACAAACCGCTGATGAGCCAAGTCAACTAGAAATTCTTAAGTCTTTAACAAAGTGTGTCATTCTGCACTTTCTAAGCACTTAAAAACTGGTACAAATACCTACGAAATAATCCCATAAAATTTCCTTAGTTTTTTTTGCGCGTAGCTTCGGTAATTAATTGACTTTTATCTCGACTCAAAACTTCTCTGCCTTTTTTTATCTCTACTCAAAATGAAGCGCACCTGTCTGAATTACTCAAAAATTATTTATACCATTACTTTTCTGCTCCAAGACATTTCAACTAAAAAATTCGAACAAGTAAAAAACGTCTCAATAGGTAATTATTTTTTTTATTTAAATTTTTGCTAGAAATGTTTTATCTAAGAGAAAAATTAAAGTAGTAAAACAAAGGAATCAACGAATGTTGAACTAACCTATTTAGCCTTGCTTATTTTAGAGTAGAGATGGAAAACTATCATTATTTTCAAGAATTATCTCTAATTGTTATTTCAACTAGTAACAATTTTCAAAAAATTATCAATTTTTCTATTAAACAATATTTATTTTTAACACTTTTTGTACATAAAATTTAGTTGTACTTAACATAGTTAGCAGTTTTTTATAACTGACCGGTTGCAAGTCTCAGCTCAGCGGTCCGAGTAAAAAAAAAATAAAAACAAATTTTAGTGGTGACCTTTCGAATTATCCATCAAAAAAATTACGGGACAAAAAATTTTTACCGATTTCTAACTGTTCTTAAACTGCCGATGTCCATTTTGGTTCAAAGTGTAAGAAGAAATGTGACATTTTGCCATACACAATCAATATTTTCAATTTTAATACGTTTAATTTTTAAATTTTTTATTTTATGTTTCGTGTTTTAAAAAGCACTTAATTAGCACTTAATTTAAAGATTATTCAATCCTAGTTTTTTGTTTTTTTTTTTATTATGTGTCAGCTAGGTTGTTAAAGGCTGGCGGTCCCATGGTTTTTCGTAAATATTTCAAAAACGGTTGGTGCACCTAATTTTTGTTTTGCGCACCTAAATAGCACCTAAAAAGCACCTAATTTTGATATTAATTTCGATAAATTTCTCCACTTTGGGTCAGCCACCTTTATGGGGGTTCGATACCCAACCCAAAAATGTGCTTATTTTTTTTGTACGTCTGTCTGTCTATTTATATGTTTGTGCGCGCATAACATGAAAACTACTGATCCGATTCGAATGCGGTTTTCACAGATGTATTTGTCTTCTTTTAACTTAACATCTGGTGTCTAAAAATTTCTCCTCCCAACCCTTTAACGGGGTGAGGGGAGAAATTTTTATACAACAATTAACACGCCACGCGAACGACGTCGCAAGTACACCTAGTGTTTTAATAAAAGTTTTTTTTGCATGTTATTGACAGCAATATGAATAGTTTTAACTCTTTTCGTATTTTTTATGCTATTATTATTTGTTTTTTACTAGTGAATCTTTAGCCTTAATATATCATTTGCACGGGACATATCTAAGTGCAGAAATAAACAACTATTCTGTCCTTACGTTATATATTCCAAATATTTTTCGTACAGCGTTACTGCTTTTTGTATCTATATACGTAGGCGTAGGCGTTTCAAAACTGTACATTTTGGCTTTTTAATTTAAAGATACATTATGGTTTGGCGGTAAAAGATTTCCTTTTACAGGTGTAGGTAATAAAAAACAAAAGTTTATTAGGTTCAAAACAGTATAGGTATACATCAGAAAAATGCTGCAATTTTATTATTTGAATTGACAGAATCAGTTTTTAAGAATAATGTGTTATATACATACTATTAAAATATGCTGTTTGGTTATTTGTTGCTAATTTAACTTTAAAATTATATACCGGTAATTCGTCCTGAAACTTCAGCATTAATCAATAGTGTGGTAGACAAAGGCGCGAACAAAATATTTTTGCGGTCGTACTAAAAATCGTATTTCTTTTGTCAATTACTTATTCAAAACTTATATGTAAAATTATTTGTAACCTAGTTAATACTTATCTGGTTATTCACTGATTGTTCAGTTAATGGTTCATTTATAACTCGTTTTTATTTTGTTACTTTCAAAAGTTTTCTGTTTTCTTTTTCGTGGTATCCCAGAATTACTATATATATAAAAAAACTTCTGGTGTTTATGAAGTTTCTTTTGGGTTTAGAAACTGTTTATATAAGGAAACTTTGCTTTGCCGAATTGGGACATTCACAAGTTATTTAATAACTGTCTATTATACTAATAAATTTTTTATTTTAATTACTCTGTAGGTATATCCTTAGTAAAGTTAGTCTGGCCTAACTACTTTTAATTTTTGTTACTTAAAATTTCATGTTTATCAGTCAATCACGCTGCAACCACTGAACTGATTTTATAATAATAAGTCATACTACCTACACCGATTATGACTATATTATAATATTGATCTATGACAGTTCTACATTGGATCTAATCATCTGTAGGGTATAGTAATTTGTAAGTCTTTTGTATATGTACTTAATAACCTGGTAGCGCCATCTTATTTCAAATATCAAAATCAAATTAAAGCACGTATGTATGCATGTCGTGTATTATTTCAGTGGTATTTTTAAAGGGATCAGTGAGATACTTTTATACAAAATCTGACCCCCTCTATTGTCCCGTTAAAGGGGTGGGGGGAGAATTTTTATACACCAGATGTTAAGTTGAAAGAAGACAAATACATCTGTGAAAACCGCATTCAAATCGAATTAGTAGTTTTCATGTGATGCTTGCACAAACATACAGACAGACAAAAAAATCTAACTACATTTTTGGGTTCTATATCCATGTACCCGCGACGTCGTTCGCGGGGCGTGTTGATTGTTGTATAAAAATTTCTCCCCCCACTCCGTTAAAGGAAATAAGTATCTTTTGGTTGAATTTACATGTCTTTTTCAATATTTGCATTAGGGTTAATATTTGGTAAATGGTTTCTTCCTAACCAAATTAATAATTGCTAAAGCTATCGAAGCTATCTATCGCGAATAGGGCTATGCAATGACACAGGATACTTGACAAAAGTTTTTACTATATGTTAAGCAGCGATATGCACCTGTACTTTAAAAATACAATTTTATACTCCTTATTCTGTATTGTTTTTTTTGCCATATCGTAGTAATATGTTATATTGGGATAGACTTATTTGTAAAATAAATCCATTTCTTGCAGTAAACCTAATATATTATTTATTGATAGATGTGAATTAATATTAGAGATAAGAATTTTAATCTAGAAAATGAAAAATTATTAAAATATTAAAATTTTAAATTAGAAATTCAAAACATTTGAATATTAAAAATACCCACAATTATATTAATTAAAAGACATGTTAGTAAAAATTTAGAAAAATATTTAAAAAAATTATATATTATATTTACAAAAATGTGTAATTTTAAACACTTGTCGAATTAATAGAAAATTGTAAATGTTGTCATAAAAATATTATGTTTCTTTCTAATTTTTATTATTAATGTTGATATATAATGTAATTATTTCCTGATAAAATAAATAATAATCAAATCAGCATTCCAGCTTTTCTAGCGCGCATTAATAACAACTGGTAATTATTTTAAGAACCTGAAGTAAAACGCGAATAAGTTTTTTCGTCAAATACATACATATAGATTATGAAACAGTATTAAAATTGTCTGGTAGATACTGACATTATCTAATTATATTCTATGAAATACATTATTTAATTATATTCTATGAAGTGATAATATGTGCTTTGCATATTTGTGATGAGCTAAAACCGCAGTAAATGATGTCATGTATATACCATATACATTACATTGACTTTACAAAAATCCTTTACCATAGATTTAAATTTTATAGGTCAAAAACAAAACCCATTGACAGTAAATAAACAAACAATGCAAAGACAGACCACCACACGTACTACTTGGTCTTCTTTTGCATACAAATTGTACCAAAAAATAATAATATAAATTTCAATTCAGTTTCCTCACGCTTTAGTTGTTTTTGCGGTCGTTACAATGAAGGTAAGAGTGATTTTCCTTTCGATAGTTAATTACGTAAATAAGTTTTCTTTCGCTCTTCATTACACCCTGATTTGGTGCGCGTTTACAAAATCAATAGACTTGCTAGTTTTGTGGAAACCATTTAGAGTGCACATAAATTGTTCAGATTCTATAAGTGTTGATTTTAATTGTATTAAAATAACATCTAAAGGGAAACTGCCTATAACTTTCTATTATATTGCTTAATTACCACAATAACCCAAATTGAATGAAATAAAACCGATATTTCGTTTAATTTAATTATCTATTTTATTTAGTAATTACGTTAAACTCGTAGATTTTTAGATAACCTTTCAAATTTCGAATTAAACTAAGCAACGGAAGAAAATCTTTTAATAAAATAGCATACTCACATTACAGTAGCAGTAACATACGCTACCGAGAATAATTTTTTTTGTATATATACATACACTTTAAGATTTTTAGGAGTGATGTATCTTAGCTCTTATGTTTAAATATTTACCAGAACGGTAAGATCTTTATACAAAGAAGGGTTATATCGTATTTAGTGATGCTTATAGTTTGGAAGCAAATACTAAAATTCTCTTTGAGTCCCAAATACGAAAACTAGTAACTGAGGTTTATGTACTATTTAAAATAGTCAATAACCATAAAATAAATGTGTACTAAAGGGTAAAAGTTTATCCGGTTCAATAAAATATTACGAATAATTAGAAAAATTCTAAAAGGTTAATATTGGTTCCGTAGTTTCTTGTGTCAGGTTATCCCAACCAATATATTTTATACTTTTATAATCAATTCATTCCCACCATTAATTTAGTGTTTGATGGTTTTTATGGTCAATTATAGTCTATTTGTTTGCAGTTGGCAGCACAGAGAATTCATTATAAATGCAAATCCTTCAAAGCCCAAGCAAGGGTGGTTCATGAAAAATAACTAAAAGAAGTGTACATTTCTATTGAAACAAAGTCATAGTTGTTATTTTTCAAAGAGTCCACCCTGTAATTAGAGATTAACTAACCCAAACAAAATAGAAACCCTAGATAATATTGTCACAACAGGTAGCTGAATAGATTCCATGACCGTAGAACCGAAGTTTTTTAAAGCATATATTCAAATTAAAATAAAAATTAAAAGTAAAATAAAAATATGCTACATATTAAAAAGTAAGAATTAAATATAAATTAATGCAAAAAGCACTTACTCCTTTAATTGTCGGCTTCCATTTCGTCGTAATCATCCGACGATGAGTCAGATTCGTTGCCTGGTGCGATAGGTATTACAATGGGTTCGAACAGTTCTTCAATATTGATATCAACACTTCACAATCTTTCTTCTTCCTTCTTCACATGGTTTATGGCATTGGTCCAATTTTCCCGTGTTACGTTTCCAAAAGAATTTATCAAAAGTTGTCTAATTGACAGTGATAAGGTGGCAGACGTAATAAAGTTATTCCTTTTTCCTTCGCCATTTCGTCAATTACATATCTTTTATATTGTAATTTGTGGCGCTTTGCAATTTGCAGTAATTTCGTTTTCAGCATGGTGTCGTCAAAAGAAATATTCTTGCTCTGGAGCCACTCTTTAATATCTACTTTTTTCCATGACGTCGTTGGTATCTTTTCTACCAGTTTTGAATGATAACTGGCGTTATCTAAGACAACCACTGCAGCACTTGGCAAAAAGTCCAATAGCTGGGAAAAATAATCTTCAAAAACATCAGAGGTCATTTCCTCGTGGTAATCTTTGGTTGACTTTAATACAAAGTCTAATAGCCCATTTTCTACAAAACCATGTTCACTGCCAATGTGTGTGATTATTAGTCTGCGACCTTTTCCTCGAGGAGCATTTAATCCTGTTGAGTATCCCTCCAAAAACGTCTGACGGGAATTTTAAATATTGGTGTCCATCCATGCTTTAGAAACAGTGTGTCCTTCATTCAACCATGTTTCATCTAAATAAAAGATAGTTTTTACCTCGCTCCGAAACTTTTTAATACTTCTTAAGTATTGTCTTCTCCAGCAAATAATTTCTTCTGTCTCATTCAAAGATTTTCGTTGTTTATGCGACTCATACTTAAAACCAATTTCTTTTAGGAGTTTCCATAACGTATTTCGTCCAAATTTGGGAATCGTATCTACTTCTGCTATAACAGTCATTACTTTGTCCAAAGTCGGAATCTCTTTATTTAAGTACAAAGAATGGACTTTTCTTCCAATGATATCTCTATTAAAGTTATCAACCATAATGGACTTTTTTTCTACGTGTTTTTTTGGTTCACTAACATTTCCCTGTTTTCTCTCACTTAAAACTCGATAGATACTTCGTTCACTAACACTTTGAGAAAACGCACTTTGTTTTAAATGAGTCACTTGCACTGGAACAAAACTCGAACTTGACGCCATTTTTACTACCAAAAATGTTCTTTTAGTAAAATAATAAAATATAGATCACAATATAAACCACAAACACTAACAAGTACCTATATTCTTATGTATTAGGATATAAACAAATCATCAATTAATAGACTAATAACGTACCTGTTTTTGCAATTATACATATAGGGTTACCTTAATCCGTTAACACCCCTAACGACCACAATTATTCTCGTTAAAATCGAAAAACAAAATATTCTAAATATCGTATTATGACTACTTATCCCTTACCTAAGAAGATTAAAATATGAAATTTCTTAATACCGATATAAATAAGTACGTGCGCTATTGATTTAGGGTCTTATTTACAACATTTTACGATTTAATGACTTTTCTTAGCTGCCAACTGCAAACAAATAGACTGTAATGCTTTATAAGTTCCAAAATATCTATCCTTTAATTATTGTAATCAATCGAGCAAGATCTCAGCATGAGTCCTAGAATTCTATGTGTCAATTGGACGCAACGATTTAAAACAACATGTTACGATAAAGCTCACAGCAAACTAAATTTAATTAAAATTGCATGAATGATCATAAGAAGTCTAAAGAGATTATTATTGGTTGTTTTGTATGAGGTTATCTCAACGCAAATTTTTTATACTTTTCTATTTACTTGATTTGCAGCATTACTTCATTGTTTAGTAGTTTATATTGTCAATTAATGTTTAATAAGTTTCAAAATATCCTTATTTTAAATATTTTAATGTCGATTGGGTGCAAAACCAGGGTCACAGCTAGGATCCTAACCAATTGGACGTAAAGATCTAAAATAACATAGTACGATCAAGCTCACAGCGTAACAAATTAAATTAAGTCTTTTATGATAATTAATTCAAATAAAATGAATTATATAATTAAAATGTGAAACAATATATTTACTGTAAAACTAAATAACTTGGAGTTTTTGAAAAAGCAATCCTAGAAATAACTGTTTCTATTATAAAGGTTAATTTAGTATGAATTTATTTTCTAAACTTACACTTTTATAAAAGTTAAATTGTTCCTTGACACATTTTATTTCTTTTAAAAAATACAAGTAGATTTGAATGAGTATAATAAAATTTAACGCAGAAGTGGTTATGAAACGACCTATATGCGTTAGCACTTCTTCCTTAACTCGCAAACATGAAACCGCATAATCTTGCTGATTCACTGGTGGTATAATTGTCAATTAAATAATCACAAAAAGCAATAATCCTATGATCTGTAGACACAAAGCTATTAAGTCTTTTACAAAACAAATAGAAACTTTGAAGGTTTCCAAAAAAATGAAACCAAATGTCTAACGGAATCCGTTTTTTATTCCGCTCTCTTCGTTGGTGTATTCTTTTTCATGGTTTTCGAATTTTCGCATCCTAGCTGACTTTACAAACTGTTAAACCTACATACAATACAACCAGTGTCTTCTTGTGTATAACTTCTTTAAAATCGCATGTGATTTATAGAGCAAATATAATCTTTATCAGATGCACTTATTATCTTTTGGAGTACTTCATTGTAATTCTCAGCTTTTTGGTGTTTAACTACCACAAAAACTTAAAAAATGTACTGTACTTTTCTGACAGCAAGTATTGTGAGAAGTTGCATAAAAAAATGCGAAAAACAATTTAAAGTTCCATCATAAAAAACGTGCCTTTTTCACAGAGAAATTGTTGATTTCTGTTGGTCCTTGTTTCTCAAAATAAAAAACATTATGTCGATGCTTGTTTATATAAATGTATTAATGCTTTATAATGCTTTAAATACTTTGTGAATATTTCTTAAGAGAAGTGAAAGTAGTTTTCTTTAGGAGCGGTATGTAGCATGCTAAATATTTGCAAATGTGAGGTTGCAGAATAAATTGGGTCGCCAATTTCCAAATTGATAATATTGTTTGGGTAAACTGCGGCTTTGCTTTTAGTACTATTTGTAATTAAAAAAAAATAATAAAAATATATAAATGAATATAAAGTATCCACTTTAACTAAGCAATGACATTTATATGTAATATTTATTTATTTATTTATTTATTTATTTATTTAACGGATATACCATTTTACAATAAAAAAAATGGCCCTTGGTAAGCCAGGCCCATCAGTAGATTTATATTAATTGAATATATTAAAAGTATACGTTTTATAAAAAAATGTTTTAAATAAAAGTTGTAGGTCTCTTTAAGACAAACAAAAAAGTCCTTTAACATTTTTTTGTACAGGGTGAAGTAAAAACGTTACGATTTTTTTTCCATTTTGATTTGATGTCACGCACAAACGGCCTTACCGATTTGGCCCATTGAAAAATTAAAAAAAGAAAAAAGTAAAAAATATCAACACAACACAAAAGGTAAAACACTCAATATTTAAAAATGTAGGTTTCTAAGTTGGCGCTTAAAAGACAATAAAGATGAGTCAAATAACTGAATGCTAGCATTGTAAGAATTAGCAATCCTAAGTATTTTTGAAATACTTTCATTCTGTGCATAATCTGTGGAGTGAAATGAAATATTAAAAAGTTCAGATATGCGGGTCCTTCTGCTTGTATTAAAATTCACAAGTTTTAACAAATCTGGACAACAGATTGTACCATTAAGCAGCTTATGAAGAAAGCAGAGAGATAGTTCTATTCTGCGATGCTCAAGAGAATTTAAATTAAGTATTGCCATAATGTTATCATAATTATTACTTCCTTTCATCTTATATGATACAAATTTTAAAAATTTATGTTGTACACTTTCGATTAAATAATGTCCCTTTGACGGTAAGGATTCCATAAGATACAATTATATTCAACATTAGATGTCACCAATGAACAATATAATAATTTTATTAAATTTATAGAAAAGGGACTAGAAGATCTCATAATAAAGCCTAATATTTTCAATGCCTTTGACGTAATTAATAAGTAATGGTACTTAAATGATAATTTGGGATCAAACGCTATACCCAGATCTTTTACGGTATCAGCTTTATGAAGTGAATAGTTGTCTAACATGTAATCGAACTGAACTGGATTGTTGTTTCTATAGAACGTGATTTGGTGACATTTCATTGGGTTTAGCTTGAGCAGATTTATTTTACATCATCTGACAAGGTTATCTATATCAGTTTGAAGTAATCTGGTATCTTCAATGGTTTTTATAGACAAAAAATTTTTAAAATCATCAGCAAAACTCGACATTTGCGAGTGTACTATAACCTCCGCTACATCATTTACAAATATATTAAAAAGCAAAGGAGCTAAATGTGAACCTTGCGGCACACCTGACGAGACAGATATCGCTGAAGAAATGGAGCCAGCATATCTAACATACTGTGTACCTACGTCCTCTAAGGTAAAACTACCTAGCCAAGAAATAATAGAGTCAGCAATACCTATAGAGCTGAGTTTTGCTAACAAAAGTTCATGGTTAACACGATCAAAAGCTTTCGTAGAATCAGTATATATCGCATCAACCTGAGAACGCTGTTCAAAAGCACCAATAATAAATTTGTATACAGAACTAAATTAGTAACTGTAGATTTACCGGACATAAAACCATGTTGCTCACTATTGATTAATGAATTAGTATCCCATGATAATTATTTAATTGTACATGTTTAAATAAGTTTTCGAAAATAACCTTAATTTTAAATTTTTCGTAAGTTACCCAATTGCGTTTAATAGAACTTTTTTACTCTGATCCACTCTTAAAACAACCTTGCATTTGCTGTTTAAGTACCTACCTACTTATATTTTACAAAGTTACTCTAAATTCTATCTTTTCTATCTTTGCGAAAGGTGAAATTATGTAAAACTTTTAACCGCGTTCACTTGTCATGTTTCCATTTTTTCAATAAATATTAAATTTAAAATCATAATTTTATAACAACTTGTAGGTACTTTAATCAACTACTCATTTACATTTCATCTAAATTGAAAATGCGCTATAGTTCCAGATCTAAGAAATCCATGTATGAAATATGTTAACAACCTAATCCTGTTGTTGCGTTTAATCGATATGTAGGTAAAATTTCTGCACCCTCTGGGATATAGTATGTATGGTTGCGATCAATCGGCACACACCGAATTAATCTTAAATAAGTTTAGTAAAAAGGCAGCAAATAAAACACTTATGACCTATAGCTATATCATTAATCAGAGATATTAAGCTGGTATTTTGTGATTTAAAGCTACTTTTAAAACCCCTTTTTTAGCATGTCATCTTTAAATTGAATATCTTTTTTGATTCACCAATTTTTAAAATTAGTTTTTCTCTGTTACAATGATTTTAACTGTTGCTGACGAATAAAACGTGTCATTGTCGAAAACGATTACAGCATTTTTAAAAATAAAGTCCACTATTTGTACATTTATATTTCAGATCGAGCAGGTACTTATTTAGTAGCTAAATAGATTATATATTGTGAACGCTTATGTCCTAATTAGCATGTTTGAACCCCTGTGACGTAGGGTTTACTATAATAGTCCTTTTAATGTCAGTTTACCATCGTCGGCTTTTTAATCTTACTGAAGCTATTTTTTTAAACAATGTATTTTAATTACGTTGTTTAATTGATAAAATTATTGTCTTAAACTCACGTATATTACCAAATTTTATCTTAATCGATCCAGTAAAAAACCCGTAAAGTTACATCCAAACAGAACGACAATTTTTTTATTTAAGAATAAACTCCAACTGAACTAAAAAGCCCAGAACTAACAAAATACATTTTCTTAAATTTTTTAATTACACCGATAATCTTAATATTCTCACTGGTGAGAATCAAATGGGATCCAAGAGTTTTAAAGCTACAACCATCAATATGGTAACATTAATTTAAAACTCGTCGCTTAATTTACACCAGATTACAATGTTGCTGATACTCAATACAAAGTAGCTTTGGTTCAATAAAGAAGTTTTGATTGAAATATTAAGTACCTAGTTAATTAATTTATATATTTTTTAAGAATATTTTCATGTTAAGAGAGTCATTCATTAAAAATTTAATATTAAAGCAGAGAGAACATTTTTATAATATATAAACTTTGAAATTTTAGAAAATATATCTCTCTGATAGAATTAGGAGGTGTGTTTATGTTGGTTAACTGTATTTAGGTAGACTAACTAAATAATTTACAATATAATTACTAAATGCTATATGACATATTAACTGAAATGATTCTACTAATTACTTTTAGAAACGTACATGTTCTTATACCATAAATATTTTTTTTAGATTTTGGTCTATATTTTATTTACACTTAAGCTCGTAAATTCTGAGCTACCACCTCCATATATTTCTCGACAATTTCGACCAAGTGCAAAGTTGTTATCAAGTCCACCAAGAACAACATATGGTGTCCCCATCAATTCTCCAATTAGACAACCACAAACTGTGTATGGGCCACCAGAAAATTTAGAACCACTCGATCTTTTTTATCGGCAGCCTTTAGGAAATTCACCGAGAACAACCTATGGTAACCCAAACAATTCTCCGATTAGACAACCACAAACTGTGTATGGGCCACCGGAAAATTTAGAACCACTGGATCCTTATTATCGACAGCCTTTAGGAAATCCAACTAAGTATAGAATTATTAACAGACAGCAGAATTCTGACTACACAACAAGACTAGAACAAAAAATACCACAAAATATTTACGGTCCGCCGATAAAAGTTAATGCAATACCACCAACTCAACAACAAACTTCTGAATTAAATGCACAAACACTGTACGGACCACCAAAACTAATCAACCCAATTCCATCTCAAACTTATAAACAATTAACACCTCAAAATCAAAACAATTTTTATATTCTTCCTCAAGCAATTTATGGTGCACCTACCAGAGAAAATTTACAACCGGAACAACAACAAGAACAAAGAGTTCCATCTCAAACTTATAAACCATTAGCGCCTCAAAATCAAAACCAGTTTTTTATTCCCCCTCAAACAATTTATGGTACACCTACCAGAGAAAACTTACAGCTGGGACAACAACAAGAACAAAGGGTTCCTTCTCAAACTTATAAACCATTAATAACTCAAAATCAAAACCAATTTTCTATTCCCCCTCAAACGATTTATGGTGCACCTACCAGAGAAAACTTACATCTGGAACAACAACAACAACAAAGAGGTGTAGATGCTTCTACTATAGAAGAGATTCGTCAATTAAAAAAACTTATACAAAAGATAGAGGTACAACGATTAATTCAATCACGATACGCATCACAAGCAGTTTCACAGCTGGATTTTAATAACAGACATGCACAAAGTTTGCCTAATAAAGAAGCTGGTACCTTTAGATTTTCACCATCCCAACAATATCTTCCGGTAAAAGAACCGGAAAACTTTCGAAAAGACGTACCATTGTTATATCCAAGTTTAATTGAACCCAGATTTAATACTGCAGAGAATAACTTACCAACCAGAGGAAATCAACCTGAATTAACTACAGATTACCTTCCTAGTCAGGACAGTAATAACCAATTTAATTCAGTCACTCCAAGATATTTGCCAAACAGGCCTTCCGGTACAACAAACTCATGGAACAATTTGGATTTTCCCAATGTCAAAAATAATCCCAACAATGTTGATATTCAAAAAGTTGAAGTAACCCAATTTGGTTCTCAAACTGGAAATAAAAATAATATTAACACAACATTCAGACCCGAATCTGATAGGAATGAAGACAAAATAAATAATAAATACATCCCTCCTGTTACCACTGACAATCCCATCGTGAGGACATCTGTTACCACAACATTAGGACCTTTAGATAGTACAACTATTGACGATAACTACCCCAATAATGAAGTGAGTATTTTTAAGATAATGCAAAGTTTAGATAATACTTTAAAAATTATTACTTTCCTTGATTCATCTTATATTGTTCCATTTATATTATGGAATAACTATGAAGTATTTTTTTATTGAGTTTTTTAGTCGCAAGAAGTTCGGGTTAGGCACAAAGCACGGAGACTTATGACCTCTGAAAAACTGAAAGATCGATCTAACGACCCAAAAGCTCCAACAAGCCATACGATCAAACGAAACGAATTCGAACTAGGAAATTGTTTATATTTACTTTAAAATTAATTTACAAGGTATTATCATAGGCCAGGCGATATCTGTCGAAATGCAGCACACAATGGACATTTTCCATAAGCAGCTATTTTTTTTGCTGGAATGCCTTCAGGATATGTCCAATATCTATAATTACGGTATGCGTTAGTAGCAAACACTGTGCTAATTTTTTATTTAACAAAATCTGAAAAAAAATTTGCTCCTATTTTTGTGTATAATTTGAAAAATCGTGCTCCTAGAGAAAAAAATATAAGAAGTTAAAAGTTTCATTATTTCATTTTACATAATACTTTTTTAGAAAGAAATTGAAAATTTATTGTGTTTGTTGGAAAACGAACAATAATTGGGAAAAAAAGTACAAAAAAATGAAGTTTATTCTTTAATTGTTTTCGAGCCTCTAAACTTGACTTACAACCTCCATATCCACCTAGAAAAACTTTTTAATATGATTAAGACGTGTGATAAATTTCGTAAAATCGAATTAAAAAATAATTTTGAATCAAAAATAGTGTAAAATATTTGAATAAATTTGAATTAAGAATAGTGTAAATAAAAAAAAAAGTCTATTGAAAAAAAATAATAGTTTACAAAAAATCAAAACGCACTGTTACATAAAATCGACATAAAAAATAAAAAATGTAAAATAAATTTAAAAAAAAAACAATTTTATAGGAAATCTAAATAGAATTTAACTAAAAAACTAAAAATAGTAAAATAAAAAAATGAAGGTGCCATGGAAACCACTCTTTTTTTACGTTTTATTTGTTATTTTTAGGTTCTTTTTTTATAAAAGCGTGTTTTTTGTTTTTTTTTAACTACAATTTATTTTTACAGTCTTCTGAAGTAGTCTTGCTGATTCGGGCTTAGTTTCGCCTAGTTGCCAAATTTAGATTATAATATATTGTAAATAAGTATCTACATATATAATAGGTATTAATATTTAAATATTCTCGATAGCTTCTTTGTGGCATAATAACATCTATTTACCTACTTCTTTAGTTGGGGATCTTTTTGCCACTAAAACAAACTGATAAAAAATATAAATCAATATTTTGAAAATGACCCTTGCTTATTAATCTTGATGGATATGTCAAATTTGTCAAAGGTCGTTTTTTTTAAACTAAAGATGCCTAACAAAAATGAAAATAATTTTTTTAAAAATGTTTCTTAGCTTTCGACAACCAGATAAAGAAATATACTGTAAAAATTTTATTATCTTTGAAAACGAACATTAGATGTTCGCTTATTGTCTTTTTATTATACATATACAATATACATGCGCGAATTTTTATAGTGGGGCCATTTGTGAAAAGTGGGTCTTTTTGGCCACTTTATAATAAATATTTCGGAATAATACCCTGTTTGAATGTATTAGGTACCTTAAATATGCTTCTATTAGAACCAAAATTGTTTTCCCGAACGTTAATATTTTCAAATATAAATATTTTCTTAACATTAATCTTTTTATATTATAAATATAAATTTGGCCACTAAGCGTAAAATTAGCACAGTGTGCGACTGCACCTCTGTCTTTTTCTAAATGAACTATGGCCCATATTCTGAATATTCTGATGTATTTATCAACAATACATAATTAACGTATTATTACCTCAGTTCATAATAAGTGAAGGGTCTTTTGCTGTCTTCATTAAGACTATAGATATAGTTAGTCTTAAAATGATTTACCCTCAAATAAGCGAGGAAAACGGTTTAACTTAAATCCCCACTTACGCGTGTATTTTTTCTGTCTCTGTTAATCAGTGTAAACAAGCAGAAATATGCAGCAGAAGCAAGTGATGAGACAAGAATAGTATGATCTATGATTACTCTCTTAAACTGGTTCTCGGTCCGCATTTCCGTCTACATCGCTGTCGCTCATCAGCAGTGTTGCAAACATAAATATTTTAAAGTCTGTAGATTAATAAACTAAAAATGCCCAGAAAACTTTATGCACAATTAAAATGTTTAGAAAATAAGTTGCAACAAAAATTATATTTTATACGTCATCTACTAATATATGTACGACTCTGAGACATAGTAGCATAATTAGAAGCGACTATCCGAAAGACAATATTTCGTACATTACGCGTTCGTAAAAGTTTTGACATTTTATCATATTTTGAAGACTATTAAAAATTTAAAAAACAAAGAAATTTTAAATTAGACAAAACATACTCATATTCTGCTTAGGCGCTCCGGTATACTTGGACTCACAAAAATCATAGCGTTCAGAAGATGTTAAATCAAATATCGTCTCCTTTTTTATTATTTTTTTATTGAATGTATTAAATTATTTCTGAAATATTTGTGTTTTTTGCATAAAAAACTCTAGTTGTTGTATTAATATAGGAAAATAATAGATATTAAAAATTAAGGATAAATAAATTTATCTAGATTGTCAAAAAGACAAGCATAAAAAATAGGTTAGTATTTTTATATTTGTGATCAATATCTACATCATTTGGAAAAAAAAACGTTATAGGTTTGCTAGTTTAGCACGCGAGACTATTTTTTACACATTTAAAAAATCGAATCCCTAATCTTTTGTGATGTATACTAACGTAAATAAACTTTCTAAGGTTTTATGTTTTCATATTTGTAGGAAGAAAATACAGAAGCACCAAACACTGCTGTAGCCACAGCTGTTGCCGGTGAACCAAATGATCAACAGTTTTATTTATTGCATCCCGATGGACGGTATCAAAGGATTATTTATCCGAAAAACAATGAAAATTCACAAAAAAATTCGCTAATTAATCCAACTTACCAATTGTATCAAAATTTACCTTATACCCCAGTGTATAATGTGTTAGTGAAATAATATATATTATGTGATATTATATGGTAATATATTTAACAGAATAAATTTATTTTGATAAATAAACGTATTTATTTTTTAACGTAAATAAACTTCTTTAAACGAATAATAATTTTTAAGAATATCTTCTATTGAACGAGGAAAGATGTCGGATCATTTTTTAAAAAAGCACGATTATAAAAGCAGAATAATACCTAAAAATTACGTATTTGTTAGTTTTGATGTTGTTTCGCTATTCACTAACTTAATACTAAATGATGTAATGGAAGTAATCACACAAGACTCACACTTCCCTTAACTTCACAAAATTCCTGAAGGTTTAGCAATTTATTTTTTACTTAAATGTGTTCACCTTTAATAACCTCTTCTACAAACAGGTATTTGGTACTCCGATGGAAACAACGATATCTCCAATTCTCGTTAACGTTGTTTTAGATAAATTATTAACTAAAGCAAAAACTTTTTTACATTTGGAAATTCCTTTCATTACAAGACGACTTCATCCTTGATATCTGAGAAAAGAGTAGGTAACTAGATTTTTAGATTTGTTAACAGCCTGAACTCAAGCAATTTACCGCTGAGTCAGAATCAAATCGTTAGATAGATAGATAGATAGTTAATTTATTTGATCACGTGTACAATTGAAGTTTGTGACAAGTCAAAATACAAAAGATTAAAAATTAAAATATTGAAATAGATTAAAATATTAAAATATACCGACAGATACAATACAATATAGTATGGTGAGTGTCGTTAAAATACAAAATAAAAATACATTGAAATATTAAAATAAGATGCTACAGTTTAAAAATTCCTCGATGGAGTAGAAGCAATGCTCCAATAAAGAATGCCTCACTCTCCCCTCAAATCGCTTCTGAGTCAGTTTAGTGAACTCAGATGGTAATTTATTATATAAATTTAGACAAAGAGAATTTCGAGCCGATAGATTTAGTCGATAGAAGGTGGGTCTCAGTTTTGAACCCTTTGGAGTTTGGTATTCATGGTAATCAGAATTTGTGTTAAATTTGGTTTTATTTTTATGTATTTCTAGGAGACTATTTAAAATGAATATACATGGCAATGGTAGAACTTTTAGTTTCTTGAATAGAGGTCGACAGTGTTCTCTACAAGGGGCTCCTGAAATGATCCTGACTGCTTTTTTTGCATGCGAAATATTTTATTTGCCTCCGTAGATTGGCCCCATAGTAATAAGCCATATATGAGATGGCTATGGAAAAGAGAATAGTAAGATGTCATTAAAATATCTTGACTAAGACAAATTCTTAGTTTTCTCAGTAAGAACAATTGAGTAGATAGTTTTTTGCATAAGCTGTTTATATGTATATCCCACTTTAACATGCCATCAATTTTAAAACCTAATAAATCTACATGGTGGTTTGAAGCAATCAACCGATTTGAGGATAATAGAATATTTTGAGTTTTTTCCGTATTCAGTTTGAGATGGTTTCCTGAGAACCAATTTTCTATTTTTTTGTCTGTTTCCGAGCATAAATTTAATAAGTCCTTAACATTTGAATCTCCTTGAATCATGGAGGTATCATCTGCGTAGCATATACAAGTAATAGAAAATTAAAGATATCATTTATAAATATAATAAAAAGAATTGGTCCCAATATAGAGCCTTGGGTTTACATGCACTATACTCATTTGAGATTAGCTACCTTTCTTCACGAAGATCTATGATATTGTAAGTGAACATGACGCCAGATGGAAACTTCTCTACAAAAAAGTTGACGAAATTCACATTCACTATACTGGAGGCTCTGATGTTCGAATCGATTCCTTATCGAAATCAATTAGAGAAATGAAGCAGGATGTCTTCAATTTAACATCTGTCTTTATGGACAATCAGAACGAGCCCGTCAGAATCCAGGTTCACGACTCATCAAGAACGAGATGTTAAAGAAAATGGGTGATTTGCGTAAGACCGTGAATCAGTTATCGGCCATGGTCGAAAGACTGCTGTCTAACAACAAGCAAGGCAATATCAAGAATTCCCAGCCTAGAGCATGTAAGTCGACATCCACTCAAACTGACTGCTTACAAGTGAATGACATCACTCCTGTTAAAATTGGGTCCCTCACGCCTCAGAAGACTGGATCTGATTGCCCGCAAGTGAACAAAAATCAACACCCCACTTTTTGACTTTAAAATCGGTGTAAAAAACAAAAAGCATCTAGTAATTCTCAAAAACTTGAACACATGGCCGCCGGGCACAATAATAGGATCTGCAACACCTTCAGAAACTATGGAAATGGAATCTCACATACCTAACACATCTACCTTAACCACAAGTCTTTCATCTGCAAGTCATCAGCATTCGGAGACTGTTTCAGCGAAGGTACAAACCTCGCCACTAGGTGAAAACTTAAAAACAGAAACAATCACCATCGGCTCTGATAAAGAGGCCATTGCGGCATGCAAAAACCAAACCATCCAGCAAAAGGTTGCGATCAGCATAGAGAGAAGTGTGAGGAACGGTGGTGGACTAAACTTGGACCCTATGACTCCACCCATAGTGCGTTTGTCGCGGGACTCTGCTGATGCGGATGATCGTTACTTGCTGGCTAGATTAAGAGATCCCTCAATATTGAAACCTCTTAGGCTGTATCTAGCATATCTTCATGAGCAGCCATCCAATGTTTGCTTAGAGGGGTACACTGCGACAAGTATCAAACTGTCGCTAGCATCGGAGGGCCTTCCTGGAGACGTGGATTCCCTGCGTAAGTTATATTTTCGTTTCCACAATGCATCGGTTTGGTGGAAGTTGAGGCGGATCTCTCTGCCTTCAAGTCATATTTCTCTTCGGAGAAAGTACAGCAACTGCAGAGGAGTAGAGAAAGCCACAACAAGTATTTTTCTAGTGGCTCGCCTAGTGAAAGCTGTTCAAAATTTTACAAAAATTGACGCGTTCAGAGTATCAAACACACTCTGAATAAGTGAACGATAGCAAGCTCAGCATATTTCTTATTAATATTCAATCTCTAGGAAACAAAACTGATGATTAATTTTTACTTTTAGAACAACTGAATTTTCCCGAAATTATTGCTATAACAGAACATTGGCTAAATGCGGATGAGCCAGTATTCCTTAAAAACTATACCACAATATCAAGGTATAGCAGAAAGAATCTATCACATGGAGGAACTATAATAATGTCCACTAATAATAACTTTACAGCAGTGACTAAGTTTGACAACTTACTAACTGAGAAAGTATTTGAATTTTCTATAGTTTATAGTGGCATTTACAATCTTTATATAGTCTGTATTTATAGAACCCCTGACGCGAATTTGCCCATGTTCTGTCATAAACTACTGAGCTTGCTTGAATCACTTCCTCTTAACAGTAAATTGATTTTGTGTGGTGACTTTAATGTTAACTTTTCCAGTGTGTGTGTTGCTCAAGACTCTCTTCTATCCATATTTAACTCACTTGGTATGAAGATGCATGTTAACTCTCCAACTAGAATAACAAAAACCAGTTCCAGTATAATAGACTATGTAGTGTCAACATTTGATCCGGACTCTGTAGACTGTTCGGAACTTATTTCAGGTTTCTCAGATCATGAAGCAGTATTAACAAGTTTTCCTGTAAATTCTAAGCGTAGAGTTCCCTCTTACAAATTGGGTCGAATTTTTTCAAGAAAGAATTTTTCCAATTTTAAACAGTTATGTTCATCAACTGAGTGGGAGTGCCACCTTGAAGACATTAATTCGTCATTTTCTTTATTTATAAACAAACTGTCTGGGCTGGTGGACAAAGCTTTTCCCATTAGAAAAATTAAAATTAAAAAACATAAAACTTGGTCTACCAAAGGCTTAAGGATATCTGCAAAGAATATGCGCTCATTATCTCACCTTAAAAAATTCACGATGAATTCCCTCTTTCATAATTACGTAAAAAATTACAGGAAAATTTATAAAATAAAAAAATAATTAAAAAATAACAAAAAACCCGCCTGCATGGATAGCAAAGCTAATAATCAACTGAAAAGACTGAAACACGACGAAAATTCAATGACTAGGTATTTAAAAAAAATCAATGATTAGGTACTTAGAATCAGAAACATAAATTGAAACAGTACCATACCTACGTACCTACGTATTGTAGGTACAAATAGAAATATCAGCACGGTAGTCATTCAATTTTTTGCAACATTATAAACAGAATTGCAGTCGGAGGCATGAAACTGTATGCTATGTTAAATTATTATCCTTTTGTGCATGCCTCCGACTGCAATTCTGTTTATAATGTTGCAAAAAATTGAATGACTACCGTGCTGATATTTCTATTTGTACAATACGTAGGTACGTAGGTGTAGTACTGTTTCAATTTATGTTTCTGGTTCTAAGTACCCAATCATTGATTTTTTTTAAATACCTAGTCATTGAATTTTCGTCGTGTTTCAGTCTTTTCAGTTGATTTTTAGCTGTAGCTATCCATGTAGGCGGGTTTTTTGTTTTTTTTAATTATTTTTTTATTTATGTCTTTTTAGTTTAGAGTGCTTATTCTAAACTCGCTAAAGAGTTCATGTGAAATCATTAATTTCTGAATGGTGCTACAGGACATCTGTGTCGGATTTTTAAAATATTTATGTGTTTTTGAAACAAATATTCTTAAACAATAATGCCATAGAGTAAAATCGAGAAAAGCTTTTCACAGCGTTTTAATAATTTTGCACCGGAGCTGTGTTTCCAGATGTGAATTAACTATTATAATACTCAATTTCTTTTAATACTGCTTTTTTAAGTAAGATTGCGTAACCGCATTAATTCCCTGAATGAGTTTAAATCATGCGGTTGTTTAAGCAATTTTGTATTCATGAAACTGAACAACTTTCTCTAAGAAACATAGATCGAAATATGGAAAAAATTGGTTTCCCATAGTAAATGAGAAATCAGCTGTAGCATTTTGTATGTCCAATTATTATTATGTTTTTTATTTTCATACCACGTGTTCTACTCATGAAACTAAACAACTTTTGCCAAAGAATTTAGATCGAAATACAAAAAAAAATCCGATTTGCTTTACAGAAAAAATATTCATTTCTTTTTTTATCGTTCTATTTAATATTAAAACCAAAAGTTATATACATATCAAGAATTTAAAATTTAAAATATTTCATTTTGATACCCCACTCGATATGCTTGGCACAGTTTATTTTTTTATTACCTCACAATATGGCGTCAAACATCCGCCATTTTGTTTTTTTTTAAATGTCACCTATCTAAGAACACTTGGGCTATTAAGACAAATCTAACGATACCTCAAATGTGAAAATCCGTTTAGCGGTTCTGGAGATACAAGGTAAGGAAGAATATTACATAGATACAAGATACAAGCTGAAAACATAACCCTTCGGCAGTCGGGTAAAAAACTATAAAAGGTGCCAAGGATGTATATTATAAAAATAAACTGACAAACTCCAATAATGTTGCCAAGGATACATGGTCTATTGTCAATGATCTGAGGAATAAATCCCATTCTGCCATTTCAACCTCTGCTTCTCCGGACAGTCTGAATGATTATTTTGTGAATGTGGCAAAGAACTTAGGGAATACCATAGCCCCCTCTCGCGACCCACTCTTGTACCTTTCTGGTACCAGGTTGAATTCACACAGTTTCTTCCTTACACCCTTGGAGAAAACAGAGGTATGCAGTGCAATCGACGACATCAAAAATAAATCATCATCTGGGTCAGATGGTCATACCCTGAAAATGTTCTCTAACCTTCCGGAATGTACACTGTACTCTCTCACTGCCTTAATAAACAAATCCTTCCAACTTCGAACCTTCCCCAACTGCCTCAAGACGGCAATAATAATACCTTTGTACAAGGGAGGGGATAGGGACCAAGCTTCCAACTATCGTCCGATCGCTCTTCTTCTGACGTTATCCAAGATTATTGAAAGACTGTTCAAAAAAAGACTTTTATCATTTCTTTGTAAATATGACATATTGACAAGTCAACAGTTTGGATTCCTTAGTGGCCGTTGCACAAATGATGCTATGTTTTCTGTGTTCCACAATATTTATTCTAACTTAAATGACCAGCATCATACAGCTTCAATTTTCTGCGATTTCTCTAAAGCATTTGACTGTGTTAATCATAATATCCTGATCAAAAAGTTGCGGCACTATGGAATCCATGGCACTCCTTTGCAATGGCTCAAGTCTTACCTAAACAATAGAAATCAGCTGGTCAGAGTTGATTCATTCACCTCTTCGTGCAATCAAATAGATTGAGGGGTGCCTCAGGGCTCTGTTTTAGGCCCCATTCTATTTCTGTTGTTCATCAACGACATTGCTTGTCTGGACATTAGCGGAAAAATCTGCCTATTTGCTGTCGATACTAGTTTTACTTGGAGCTGCCCGGATGTGTCAACTCTGTATAGTACTATGTCTAATGATTTGCTGACCATCAAATCATGGTGCTATTCAAACCTTCTGTGCTTTAACGTTGCGAAAACTAAAATTTTGTCATATAACAGTACGTTACAACCTCCTGTGCTTGATAACAATATTGTCGATGTCGTCCAGTCTGTAAAGTTCTTAGGTCTTAGTGTGGACAATTTACTAAAGTGGCAAACGCACATTGATACCCTATTAAAAAAACTGAGTTCGGCATGCTTTGCATTACGATCGGTCTCCGGGGAGCTCAACACATCAATAGCTAAAACGGTCTACTTTGCCCTGTTCGAATCACATTTGCGATATGCTCTTCCTTTCTGGGGCACCTGCACTCGGACTCAATTCGATCGTATATTCAGACTTTAAAAAAGAGCTATCCGATATGCTCTGAGATTACACAGCAGAGCCCACTGCCAAGATATCTTCAAAAGACATAAAATATTAACACTTCCTTCTTTGTTTATTTATGAATCGATTTGCTGAGTCCGCAAGAACCAAACAATTGTCTCGGAAATGCCCCTCCATGGCTATGCAATTAGAAATGCGGATCATAATTTTCGTCGTCCTATCCCAACCTCCGAATTGGTCAAAAAATTCGATTCTATACAACGCAAAAAAATTGCATAATCATCTGCCGTCTGCGATTAAGTCCATATCAGCCCCTGTTCTATTTCGTAAGACACTAAAATCATATTTGCTGGAAAGACCATTTTATACAGTACCTTAGCGATTTTTTTAATAATACGAGCATTTCGCACACTGGTTAATGGGCTGATTTTTATCTGTTTAATACGTGATTCTTTTGTTTACAGTTTATAAATTTGTTTAGGAAACAATATTTAAGTTTTTTAAATTGGTTGGTGAAACAATTTTTGTTTGTTATGGATTGTTTTGTCAACTAACGATGTTTTTTCTAAATATTTATATTTTTATGTTTATGTGTATATGTATTATGTATATATGGTAAAACTAGTTCCTAGTTCTATCTTATATTTATCTGTTGTTGGCTTTGTCTACACAAACTTTTTGTAAATTTTTTGACAATAAAGCGTATTTGATTGATTGATTGATAGAGATAAAGGTACATAGAGGCGAATATAACACATTAAAAACATCTTGTCACCCAATACGAATGAAAACGGCTCTTAGCGTCTATACACACGAACCACCAGTGTCCGACACCGATGGCGACCACCGATAGCAAGGCATTGTTTTAAATGTACGATTACAGACGAGCCACATTGCGGACCACACCACTTTTAGCTGCTCGACTGCCGATGCCGCTACGCTAGTGTCCTACTATCGCAACCAACCGGGCCACTTTCCTATATTTTATTTTTAGCAGTACATTGTTTTTAATAGAGGTGTAGACACCAACCACTTTTTGTGTGTCTGAATCTTAAAATTGTTTGATCGTTTATTATGGAGAAACATTTTGCATGCAATACTGAGAATTTTGTAATTGCTATTAAAGGAGAACCAATTATTTGGGACAACAAACTTGATGATTATAGCGATAAAATTGCTAAAAAAATGCTTGAGAAAGAGTTATCAAAGAATTTGTGGAAGATTTTAATAAGAAAGGAAACTGATATAGGTAAAATGACTAGTTTGATATATTCATCTGTTTTCAAGTTGTATACCCGGTTTATGCGCCTCCGGTGGCAACCACCCGTGTCGGACACAAGTGGCTTCATGTGTAAAAACTCGCCTGACGCCACCGGTGTCGGACACTGGTGGTTCGTGTGTATAGACGCTTAGAGACGTAGTTAGAAAACTTTTACATTTTAATTTCCTAAACAACGATTTAATTTCTCTTAAAAAATCCTCATTGAAAATGGTTATCTCATAAGGTTGCTAAATAGCATGTTGCACAATACCATATCTTTTCCATCCGACCTAATAGAGCCAACAGTTAACAACAACATTGTACGTTTTGCCTCATTACCTTTCATTACAAATCTAACACCTAGAATAATAAGATTGTTTAAAAGCGTTACTAATTTGTCACGGACTAATTTCTCACTAGCAATAATTACTCTTAATCGGTAATAAATTGAGTACTCACCTGACTAATTTCACCAGATTTGAGGGTTCAACAACGACATTTAGTGTTATAGCCACATCTGATTTACCATTTATCAAAAGTTTTAATCTATTCATCGTTTTTGGGGTACATATTTGGTATTGTTCTTATTATTATGTCAAGTATATGGAGGGTAGAGGTAAGGAGAACTGTCTCCGTGTATTGAATGTGTCCGTCAAAATGTGGTAAATAAGGGTGGCGCTACGATCGTAGTAGGGTAAATTTTAAAAAAAGCGCCATAATTTCTTAGAGTAGAATAGATAAATAAACAAGGAAAGACACATTTCCGCTCATATCTGTAATACTTCTATATGGACAGTTGGTATAGGAAAGAACGTCGCAACATTACGGTGCCCACAATATATTTTTTTCTCTTTCGTTCGAGACCTTTTATCCATACTGCGCATGCTTGAAAAGTCTCTAAAATGCGCAGAATTGACTGAAGTGCTCGGAAGAGAAAGCAAACGATACCCTATCTGTTTCACTTCATCGGAACACCTTCCACTTATAGAGACTGTCCATATAGAAGTATTACATATATGTTTCCGCTTTATTATGACACCATTTTTAAAATAATCATAAGATACATAAGATAATCATAAAGTATAAAACGAATTTAAAATACACTAAACTGAATTCGCTGACCACGTTTTTTTATAGCACTTATATAATTTGTGACTTATATTACGAAATCATACGACATTTCAATCAATTTGTCAAAAACTGCTACATTCATTCTGTACCCTACATCTACTTTAGCGCCATTGTAGTGGCAAGTTTGAGAAGTGTTATGTACCTCTAAAAAGTGGACACATTTTTAATCATTTCCCATTTAAGATCGTTCTCCTTACCTCTACCCTCCATAGTCAAGTAATAAGATTTGTTGTTATTAAATTATTATCGCTGACGTTTGTAAACCGCTGGCTGTCACTTCTTCTTTTTTCTGGTCGTAAAACTCAGTATATTGTTGCCTGCAGTCAGGTGCATCGTTAAATTGGCATCTGACATATTAAAGACCAGACGAACGAGTTAAGAATTAAACGGGTAGAAGCCATCTTCGAGTTGTCATATTTCGTCGAAAGGAATCGATTGTCTCAGCCATTTTGCTATTTGATTTCGACCTGAGCAGTTGTTTGAGAAAGATTTTTCGGTTTGAGTTTTAAATCGCAGTGCATCTGTAACAATTGATTTTGGATTTTTGAAACTAAACCTTATTATCCATTCGAATCGTTGTTGGAGTTAGATTCTGTTGTTATTTTTGGAGTGATTCGATGAAAAGCCGCGTGTCGGGATTTTTATGAAATCTTCTGTGGGGAAGTGTACATGTCTTTTATTCAGGTGGCTTGTCCAATTCTTATGGTTTTCTTTTTCTCTTTTATCTCCGGCGAAATGTAGATAGATCACGGTACAGTCAGCGAGTTGTTTGATTAATCCAATACCATTCAGGCCGGCGAATTGCAGTTTAAAGTGGCGGTGTTTAAATCATCTACCAGTACAGTTAGCAACGTTCACGTCCTCGCACATTCATACCAGTTGAGATTCTAGAGAAAATAAAACCTATTACAATAGGTGAGTTATAATGTTATATCTTATTACGATTAATAACGCCATATAGTCGCAAATTTTAGTTTTATATCTTGGTTTTACATGTGTTTTTCATTGTGTATCGTATGTGTGTATTATTTTAAGAAACTAGACTATTCTTTTAGCTCCTTTGCGCCATTGCTAATCAATTTTATGTTAAACCTTAATTTAGTTTATTGTTATAATTCAGTTATGGCTAGTAAGTCATATTTAAGTTTGTTAAGTGCATTCAAGTCATTAGTTTTGATTAGAAATTGTAAAATTCAGAAATATCAGCTTCTAACTTCTGTAATTTGTGTAATTCATCTAAATTCAGTATTTTTTTTTATTGTTAAGCAAAAATAAGTTTTGTGTAAGCTGTATTAAAGTCAGTAAATTAGTATAACGGTATTAAATTAATTAACTCAAGGAGCCATGATAATCTGCTTAAGCTTATTGTTAATTCCAAATTACGATTTTAGGGTTCTTGGTACGGGCCTAAATTCTTGGTACGGGCTGAAATCCTTGGAACGGGCTCAAGTTTTTGGTGCAGGCCTAATTTTTGGTGCGGGCCTAATTTTTGGTACAGGTCTAGATAATTTTTGGTTCAGGCCTTTTAGATGTGAAGCATTTGAAGCCAAGGACTGGAGGAAATCGACTACAGGATTACCAGATAAGCTATAAGCCATTGTAACTTGTAGATTTAAGTCGTTAATTGTAGATTTTAATTTTAAGTCATGCGTGTGATCACACTTCTCACATAATCTTTTCTTTACTTTCATATTTATACCATTGTTCTGCGCTAGTGTATAGAACTGGTAATTTAGATTAACCACAGTAATTTTGGATCATTAAAGGAGGGTCTAGTTTTGAAGATATTTTGTTTTATTTAGCTCACTTTAACGTTCTTAAACTTGCAGCTCAATTAACCTTGATTAAGATTCTTAATTTATTTAATTATCTTCAGTGAGAAAGGTCAGTGCCTGAAACAACGGGGGTTTCCGATTTTAACCGTTTAAATCGTTGGCGCGACTCACTTTTATTTTTGTACTTACCCTCTACGGCTGAGCTGGGCACTAATTTACCAGTAGAGAAACCACTTACCGATCTCAGCTGGAGTTGAACTTCTATTTGAAGTAATTGATTAATTTTTCAAAATTTATTGTTTTATTTTTAATTCTTTTAATACATCAAAAGTACGTGGCAAATTTTAAGTTTGCAACTTACAATATATTATTCGTTCACTTCTTATTCCTATCTCAGTAGACTATGCATTTGATTTCTTGAGTTGGTACTTCAGTTTTTTGGGTTGGTACCAAAACTGAAAACGCTCTGTTCTACTGTCGAAATATTGACAGCACATATTGTCAAAGGTAAAAATTTTAAAGATACAAATAGTTAATAAACAATGCCAAAAAAATCAGTATAGAAACACACAACAACATCATTAAATGTTATGGTATGTTTAAGAAACAAAGCAACAGCTGCGAAAGTGCTTATTTAAATCAATTGGCAGAGATCTTTACCGTAAGTATCATTATGGCTATTTCTTTTTAACACTTTCGTCTCGGAATACTAAAACATGAAATTTATCAAAAAAATTATACACGTTACTGTGCACTAGCTATATAATAGATAGATTTACCATAAAAATTAGAAAATCTTTTAGGGGTTGGTAAAAAATCGAGAAAAGGTTGTGGTTAATATATGTACCAGCCGGTTTTTATAGTGGTACCTACATATATGTACCACCAGGTTTTTATATAGGGAACATGTATGTATCAACAGAAAGTAAAACACGCAATTTGTTGCAATATTCTATTTATTTATATAATGCAATTTATAAAAATAGAAAAATCTTTACTCGGTATAATATGGGGCGGAACATAATTTGCATAGTACAATATTGCACTCTTCGCATATGGTTCTGGTTCTTTTCTGGACTTGATTTGTTGTACAACGAATACACCCTCTTCTTGTGTTTCCTTCTATTGGTAAATGCAAAGCACTTGTCTTTCGCTTTTTTGGAGGCCCTTTCTAAGGCAACGGCAAATTTGAAAGTTTTACCACTTCTTCAGCTAGTTCTTCTGCCAGATCTATAAAAAATGTTAAATATGAAACATCTTTATTTTCTCGTTTCAAATCTTTATATAATATCCATGCGTTTACAGTGCAAATGTTAAGACAGGTATAAAAAACCTTTTTCCACCATTTTGTGGATTTTCGGTCGTAATCATAGACTTTGATACTGATCTGCTCTATCGACGCCACCCATTTTTTTTTTCGATAAAAAGCAATAGCTTCAGGACAGTCGATACGCTCTTGTTCGCCTGTTTTTGTTTTTTTGAGGATCTCAGTTGTTTCTGGTTTGTGGCAATTACTTAGAACTAAGACCTCTATTGTGTCTTGCCATTTAACTAACAGGAGTCCCGTTTCATTACTTCTAAACATTGATTCTCCTCGCTTTAATTTTCCTTGTACATTGGGCAAGTTTTTGCGATTACTCATACACGTACCCAATGCGGCATAACCACATGTTTCTAACAAATTGACATTATAGTCTGGCCGTCGAAAAGATGGAATGATCACGAGACAAATGTACTCCTTATTTCAGCCCACAGTTTATATCATCTTTGGTATGAGTACAGTCTAAACTGTCCTTCGTTTACTGCAGTTTAGAAGGCGTTACATCGTAAGATTAAGCCGTTCAGATGCCCGTATTCACTGATCAAGAACCCTTGAATTCCATCTTTTCAGCGGCCGGGGTATAGTAAAAAAACGATCAAAGCACAAACACACGTCAGGTTCTTGTATTGTACTTGCAAGACGTTTAACAACTCGCTCTCCAAGAGTAAGGGCACCGTCTGTTATAGGTTGAGATTCCTTTCCGGAGTATACGTTTAGATCGTAGGTGTACCCGGAATCTGAGTCGCAACGGCACCATAACTTTATGCCTCGTTCCACCGGTTTAAGACGCATATATTGTTTGAAAGAAGAACGCCCTTTGAATTTTGTCATGGATTCGTCGATGCTCTGAAAAGGGCTATCCTGGCGATATTTTCTAAATGTGTGTTTTAAACAAGAAAGTAATTCATCAACATAGTATGTCTTTGTTGCGTCTGGTGGCTTTTCAGGAAGAGAAAAATACAGTTTCGTTATTACAACCATGTATCTGTCGCGAGAAATTATTTTCCCAACCAGTCTGTTTCCCATGGATTCTTTGTTACTCCAATAATTTTTGACAGATGGCAGATAATTATAGGACATTACCATCATAACTGCTAGAATTTTCTGTAATTCACCCTTGTCAGTGGGCTTATGTTTTTGTTTTTTTACATTATTCAAAATCTTCATTCGTTCATTTGTAAAATTAACAATTTGAAGATATAGTGAATGTGGAAACATTTTATGAAACACTTGAATTGGACGAGAATTTTTAATGTCATAAATTTTACAAGGTCTTGAAGAAGGAATAGATTTTGCAGGTACAAATGTATTGCACAGAACAATCCATTCAAGTAGTCGATTTGTATGCTCTTCAACGCAAGTTTCTGATTCTACCTCAATATTTGTATCATCATTGTCCGAATCATCTTCACTACTTGATTCTTTGTCTTGAGTACTTTCATCATTTTTAGGACCTTTAGTAATCTTCTTTCTTTTTATAGTTTTTGTATTGTTTTTCATTTCATAGTCATCTGAAGAATCAGATTTACTAGTACTTGGTTTATATACATCTGAAGACCCAGAGGAAAAGTCTGTCAGATTTTCAACTATATCTTCCAACTCTTTTGGCTCAAATTTTTCTTGTTCATTGTTGCCCTAAAAATTTACCTTTGGTACATAAAGAACTGATGGTACATATGTGTACCACTGAAAAACCCGGCTGGTACATATATGTACCATATAAAAAAATATCTACCCAAAAAATTAATAACAAACTATTTTGATCACTTACTTGTAATTTACTCTCTGGTGATTTACTCTAATAATATTCAATAATAATAGTGTATTACAACAACTTTTAAACACGTTTTAACACTAAAATTGCACAAAACCACGTGCAGACAATGGAAATTAGACTAGCTAGAGTCATGCAGACAGCGTGCAATTTTTGTACATAACCTCAAAGCCAAACGCATAAACAACGGCCTGGTACAATTTCCACTTAAACCGAGCGATCATTTTAGGTTCCAGGGGTTTTCACACATTTGTGGTACACATATGTACCATCCGGGACGAAAGGGTTAAATCAATCCTAGTTCGTGACAATCACTAACAGCTAACATAAAGTTATATATTTTGCATTAGATTAATTGAGAGAGGTATTCGTAATGAATTTATAAATATCTATCACTTTTATAAATAAAATTTATATTATTAACATAATACATAACCGTTTTTAACAGATATCATAATAAATTATATACAAACGTAATAAAACACAAAAAGGTTTAAATTTCCACTACTTTAACGAATTTGCATGACGCACGTTTCGACACACAGTGTCTTTGTCAAATGCTTTGGTACAACTATTCTAAATGATACAAAACAATTATGTAAAATGTAAAGAAGATGGATAATAATATGCCAAAATTTTATTGTAGGGTGAATTTAGGTGAAAAGGTTTAATAGTGGGGAATTTCCAAAATCTGTTTGTTCATTTAATAGCAATTGTGTTACTTTTCTTTTATTAATTTCCATTATTTTAAAGAGGTTTAATTTTTTAGATTTATTTACTTCACTGTGTGTCGAAGCGTGCGTCATGCAAATTCGTTAATATAGTGGAAATTTCAACCTTTTTAAGTGTTTTATTAAGTTTAAACGGATTTCCATCAAGTTAAGGCAACCACCATTGAAAAATTATATATAATGTTGTCAGATTTTAAATTTCGGAATGATACATTTTTGTAACTATAATTCAATTCAAAATTTTGTTAAATATTTTTAAATCGCTAAACTACCTGTTTGTAACTGAGGTATATTTTTTTAAACTAATTAATATGACAAACATTCTGATTGCTTAATTTTTTTAGATCATAGTTTGGAAAATACGGAGAATTATTAAGGAAGGATTGAAAAATAATGAGAAAGTCGCAGATAATGAAAGTAAAACTGATACATTTGAGAAGTTTATTTAAAAAAAGACTAACAGCGACAGATTTGGAAGTACCATTCTAAAAATAAACATTTTACTTAAGACAAACTTTTGACTGATGCTAAACAAAATTTTGATTTTAAAGGGGGACGTACTACACTATACAAACTTATAAAATTAATGGAATACAAATTTAAAAAAGTAAAAGGACGACATATTTTATGTGAACAACGACACGTTAAAATTAGTAAGATCGCTTTCATTCGGAAATATAAACAAATAAAAAGTCTTACTGAGAGAGTTAGATTCGTGTAACTAGACGAAACATAGATCTATCAAAATAGTAGACCAGTGCGTCAGTGGGTGCACGATTCTGACCTAAAATCCGAAGGGAAGCGATTTACTATTTTACACGCAGGGACTGATATTTTTGGAAGGATGTGACTTGTTGCTAGACTCTTCGAATACAGACCTTGACTATCACAAAAGTATGAATTGTTACCTTTTTAAAAACTGGGTTGTTAATCAACTCATTCCTGCTCTATCTGTATTTCAAGAAAAATGTGTGGTGGTCATGGCCAACGCGCCATACCATTCGGTTCAACTTAACAAACCACCCTTTTTTCAGCCAAAAAAGTGATGTTGCAGGAATGGTTGATTAACAATAACATTACGTTTGACATAAAAATGACAAAGAAACAACTGCACTAAATAATCTTACCCTATAAAACTGACGAAAAGACATATTTAGTGGATGAAATTCTAAAACAACGAGGACATGAAGTACTTCGACCACCACGATACCATTGTCATTACAATCCAATAGAACTAACATGGGGGTTTACTAAGACATACTATAACAAACATATAACATCTACTTATTTTGACCAGGATAGAGTTAAAAACACTTGGACAGAAGCATTGACTAAATGTACACCAGATATGTGGCAAAATTTTTGCAGACATACAGACGAAGTTATTTTGGCAGATTGGACTACTTACACGGGAAACTGCTCACATGACAATATTCCTTTTTTAAATATTTCATTGGAGGAATCAGATTCTGATGATTCCGATTTTGGATTTGATAGTGACTCTGATTCTTCCAGTGAAATAATGGACGAGGATTGATCATACAAAAACACCGACAGCATTGACACGTTATATCTAAATCTGCATCTGTATTTGTTTTTATTTGCTTTTATTTAAGTCAAATGCGATACCACCTGGGGCGGATTAGGAAAATCAAATTTGTACTGGAGTATAGTTTCCTTAATTAACCCATTGGAAGTGAAATTTTATTATCCTACAGCCACTATTACAATAATGTCACACTACGATGCCATTTGGATGTAAAATAGCAGACTTTAAAAAAGATGGATATAGAAGTTAAGTACTGTGTTTTTATGTCAAGCTCAAAAATGATAAAATAATTTTTTTTACCACTGCTTGAATAATTTAAAAGTTTTATTATACATTTGTAAAAATGATTTTTTTACTATTGCTTGATTAATTTAAAAGTTGTATTAAACGTTTCTAGTTAATATATGTATATTATGTGCTACATTTAAAATTTTACTTATATTATTTATTTGTAATAATATGTAAATATAAAAGTATATAATTGACTATAAACAGGGATCTTTTTTGTGCAAAGGAATGTATTATTTTGAATATCAGTCAAAATTCATGTGAATTTAAATAGACCATTCTTGGATATTAATACTACTTGCAGCGAAATCTGAAGTATCTACTTTAGTATTCAATTTAATCAATCTATACATATAATAAAACTGTACGTGGTGAGGAATGAAATTTTTATACAAACATCAACACGCCACGCGAACGACGTCGCGGGTACATCGAAATAGAACCCAAAAATGTGGTTAGATTTTTTTGTCTGTATGTCTGTATGTTTGTGCGCGCATCACATGAAAACTACTGTTCCGATTCGAATGCGGTTTTTACAAATGTATTTGTCTTCTTTCAACTTAACATCTGGTGTATAAAAATTTTTCTCCCATTCCTTAAATGGGGTGGGGTAAGAAATTTTTATACAACAATCACACGCCACGCGAACGACGTTGCGAGTTCAACTAGTATTAAATATATTGACTTATTTTCTGCATGTTTTAAATTTGGTTTGCAGGTTTAATTACTTAAGATATTTGTAATGAATACACATACTCTTATTGAAAACGTGACAACATCGTATTTACAATCAGCAAGACCACAGAACAGTAAACTATTCTGTGATCAAACGTGTATAATACTGGGTGAATTTCATGATACTAACAGAAACTACTGAGACAGGAATAAAAAGTGAACTGAGTATACTTACAGTAAATTTACTTTATAGTTATAATAAAACACCCTTGACTTAAAAGATGAAAAATCCTGCATAATCCCTTGTTTAGAGTGTAATAAATTCTAGATGTTTGAAAGACAAAACCACAACACCTCATGCAGAGTGAAGTCCGCACTTAAAAACTAACATGTGCTCTCGCTGATCATTCAATAAAAAGCACCATCGTATTGTAACGGGATAACCGAATAAGGAAAGGACCTTATTTTAAAAGACTGTTTTTAGGTTATTCTAGAAATTCATAGGCATAGTAACTAGATTAAATCATAGTATACCATGTGATTGTGGCAAAGTCTACATTAGGGAATCAGGAAGACCTCTTGAAGTTCGCCTCAATGAACACAAAAATTATCTTAAAAAAGGAGATATAGATAAATCTAAGATTTGTGAACATGCTTTTAATTTTCTAAATTACGAAATAAAATGGACTAAAACAAAAATTTTATGTAAAGAAGAAAATTCTATAAAAAGAAAATTAAAAGAAACAGCACACATTTTCTTAAATCCAAATGAATGTATTTCAAATTATTTTACTTTGGATTTATCTAGATCTTGGCTAACCACCTTAAAAAAAGAATGAGTTAATAATCTATATCCCTACTAATATTATAAATTTGAATGTAAGTTTGTTTGTTACGCTTTCACGCGAAAACTACTTAACCGATCATCATGAAACTTTGTACACATATTCTTGGAGGTATTAGAAGTAACATAGGATACTTTTTATTTAAAAAAATTATTTTTTATTTTTTACGAAAAATAAAAAAATTATTTGTCAAAAAATCTCAAAAAGAAAATGGAAAATACTAAAAAAACAGAAAAAATGAAGAAAAAATAAAGCCAAAAAATACCTTTCTAAATTAAATAATATAACGCCACTGTACGGTGGCGTAGTTAATATCTCATATATTTAAACGAGCAATTAGTACTAAATTAACTACTATGACGCCTAACTAGAAGAAAATGGAAAAAACTAAAAAACAGAAAAAATGCAGAAAAAAATAAAGCCAAAAAATACCTTTCTAAATTAAATAATATAACGCCACCGTAAGGTGGCGTAGTTAATATCTCATATATTTAAACAAGCAACAACTACTAAATTAACTACTATGACGACACCGTAAGGTGGCGCAGTTATTATCTCACATATTTAAACGAGAAATTCTTACTAAATTAAGTACTATAAAGCCACCGTAAGATGGCGCAGTATATATCTAATATATTTAATCGATAAATTATAAAATACAACAAAAATATAGTATAAACCTAATAACGAGAAAATATGATATAATAAAAAAAACATTGAAAACAAAATAATAAAAATTCGAAAAAATGAAAAAATGTCACGACAGTGTTATGCGTTACGAAGTCCGCCGGGACAGCTAGTATCTATAATAACCAAAAAAGAAATCAAAAATTTAAAATCTAAACTGCATAAAGAAGTACCTATAGAGTAATAGTTATATATGCAACTAGTGGGTAAAGTGACCTTTTTTGACGAATGTGAATGTTGTCAATCACATGAGTCAAAAAAGGAACCTTTTCGCACGAGTTGCATACAATATTTCTTCTACAACCGAATTTTTTTACAAGAAATACAAGTATAAGCCTGATTTTTTTTACGCACTACTGCGAAAAAAATATTATATTTAAAACATATAACTGCAAAATATTTATTTTCTAAATTAATTTTACCTTATAATACCGGTACGTAGAAACGCGAAATGCTTGAATTATAAATTAATTGAAATGTCAATCAGTCAGAGCTTACGTATATTTAAACAAAAATACTTACCCTTATTCATGAATATAATATCTAGTTTTGTATGTATTAAACTGCAATAATTTAACAATTAAATATAGTTTCACAAACTTACACAATTAAATAATAAAAAAAGTTTCCTAACCGGAATTGAACCCGATTCATCTGGGTAGAAGGTAAACACCTTACAACCTCGGCCAATAACACACGTAAAAATCTTTGCATAATCTTATGAAAAACAGTGCTTATTTAACTTATTTTCACTAGTGAAAAAAAAAACTTTTTTTTTTCACTACTGAAAAAAAGTTAAACCTTAAACCGTGCGTAAAGGTAATACTTTACGCACGGTTGTAGAAAAATAGTTATTTATGCAACTAGTGCGTAAAGTGACCTTTTTCTACAACCGTGCGTAAAGTATTACCTTTACGCACGGTTTAAGGTTCGTAAAGTTTAACTTTTTTTCACTAGTAAAAAAAAAGTTTTTTTTTCACTAGTGAAATAAGTAAAATAAGCACTGTTTTCTATAAGATTATGCAAATACTTTTATGTGTGTTAGTGGCCGAGGTTGTAAGGTATATAGCTTCTACCCAGATGACTCGGGTTCAATTCCGGGTAAGGAAACTTTTTTTTTATTATTTAATTGTGTAAATTTGTGTAAATATATTTAATTGTTAAATTATTGCAGTTTAATACATACAAAACTAGATATTATATTCAGTAATTTTTAATTTGATTTTTAATATGACAGAAATGTCAGTTCATGAATAAGGGTAAGTATTTTTATTTAAATGACTGATTGACATTTCAATTAATTTATAATTCAAGCATTTCGCGTTTTTACGTACCGGTATTATAAGGTGAGATTAATTTAGAAAATAAATATTTTGTTATCTAAAATATGTTTTAAATATAATATTTTTTTTCAGTAAAGCGTAAAAAAAAATCAGGGCCTATACTTGTATTTCTTGTAAAGAAATTCGGTTGTAGAAAAAATATTGTATGCAATATTAATATTTATTTCAAAAACCTTCTCTGGATGACTTCTAATGGGTTGATATGACTTCTTAAAGCACTGCCCCATGCTACTATACCATATCGAATGTGACTTTCTACTAGCGTGAAATACAATGTCTTTAGATAGTGGTCTGAAAGGTAATTTTTGAGGTATTTAAACTGATGAAGTATAGTTTGGAGTTTTTTCACAATGTAATTAATCTGCTGCTTCCACTTCAGATGTCTGTCAATGTAAATACCTAGGTACTTAACTTCATTGACCGGCATTATATTGTAGCTTTGTTGTTGCATATTGACAGTAAGCCTGCTAAATTCTGGAAGCCCTGCAGCGTTACAGCTGAATGGTAAGTAATAAGTTTTTTTCAGATTTAATGAAAGAAGTTTTGATTGTAACCATTTAGCTATGTTTATGAAGTCATTTTCAACATTTACTTTTAGAGTATGCCAGACCGTGCATTCATAAAAAATGGCCGTATCGTCAGCGAAACCTATAATCTTGCCACTACTTTGAACGGAGAATAAGCCATTTACATATATATTAAAAAGTACGGGCCCAGAACAGTGCCTTGGGGTACACCATATTCTATCAAGCCTCTAGTACTGATGCATTGATCCACTCTTACGCTTTGATACCTATTTGATAAGTAGCTGCCAAAGAGGCTCAAACAGTTTCCTCTTATACCAAGATCTTCAAGTGTTTGCAAGAGCAGGTCATGACTAACAGTATCAAAGGCTTTGCCGAGGTCCAAGAATACACATAGGCAAGGCCTATCTTTATCCAAAGCACTATGGATTTCCTTTAGTAATGTTAATACGGCATCTTGTGTGGAGCAGTTAGCTTTAAAGCCAAATTGCATTGGCGATATCAAGTTATATTTATTAAGAAAAGACACTAATTTGTTTTTAATTATTCTTTCGAATGCTTTAGATAGATGTGTTGTTAACAAGATTGGTCGGTAATTTCCTATTATAGATTTATTTTCTTTTTTTGTGAATAGGGATAACTATTGTTTCTTTTAATGCATTTGGAAATACTCCTTTTTCGATACATAAATTTAGCACAAATGTTAAGGGTGCTGTTATATAAGTTATAATCGATTTAAGCGCCTCCGCTGGAATGTCATCGACACCTACTGATTTATTATTTTTAAGATTTTTTTATTGTATTAGTGACTTCTTTGTTATCAGTTGGTAGTAACACCATGGAGTTTAATAATGTTGGGTTGCGAGTAGGGGGAGTATGGTGTTGGAGTTGCTTTTTAGCTAAATTTTTCCCCATTTTAATAAATTGGTTATTAAATTCACTGCATATGGGCTCCGCGATCATAGCACCTCATATGTTAAATTATGATTGACCAATTATACTATTTGAAAGGTCAGAAAATGGTCATAAAAGGTCAATCGGTTTGATTATTTGGTCAGTGATAGAAAAAATTTTATTAAGCATCAAACTTTTTCAAGGTCAATTAATAATTTTAGCACCTCATTTCTCACAAATACCAAAAATGACGACTTTATTCGATAGAGAATAATCTACTGATAATTGGTCAGCCAAAATAAATAATTGGTCATATTAATTTTATTTCATAAAAATTAATTAAGTCGCGTAGACAGTCGTGCGCATGCGCTGGGACCTCCCAACAATATCAGGATAGTAAACGTAAGAAAAAACAAAGTGAGGACATGATTTTTTTTATTTCCTATAGTAAATAATTTGAAAAATATTAAAAAAAAAAAAACATTTATACTTAAAATTCATACTAACTATTTTATCGTTTATTACATATTGAAATATGTGAATGACCTTATTCAGTATATTACAGTAAATGTTTAATTTTAATGTAATAGATTAGAATAATAATTCACATATTTCAATGTGTAATAAACGATAAAATAGTTAGTATGAATTTTAAGTATAATTGGTCAATCAAAATTTTTCATATGAGGTGCTATGATCTCGGAGCCCTGCATATACATCATTCAAAGCTTATTTTTATTAAAGTAGGCCTTGTTAGGGTGATGAATTTCGCCCTGTATATTTATTCTTATTCTCAGTTGTAAATGCGTTGTTGTCACGTCCTCAATAAAATCATAGTGTTAGTGACAATAAATAAAATAATTGTGTTCTCCATTTCAGCGCCATCAAAAATCATTAAAACTTAGTACTTTCACAAAAAAAGGAAATCATCAATTTAAAAATATATATTTACATATAATAAATGCATTTACAAAATAATAGTAATTAAATAAAAGCAAACAATAAAAACATTTAGAAAAAAGTCTAGAACAAATTTTCTTTGTCCATATAATAAGTTTTACAACAAACATTTAAATTGGACCAGCTATAAATGAGAAAAATACAAAATATTTCATTTTGTCGATAAGTATTACAGCAGCTATATATTGAAGAGTTTTTCGTGGAGCTTTCCAGGTAGTACGGCATTATCACATACCAATTGGTTTCAGCCATTTTGATAAGTAAAACAAAGACAAAAATTCCCATAAAATGTTATGCTTCGTTATATATCTAAGCTTTCAAATATTGGTAATCCATTTAAAATGTGTTTAATCGTTTCAGTGCAATTATTCAGCAGAAAAGCAGATACACTAAAAGTAAAATAAACAAAGTACAAAAGAAAATGAAACATAAAAAATAAAAAAATAAAACATATAAACAACAAAAATTGAAGCTACAGATTTGGTTAAAACTATTGTTAATCTGTTCGGTATGTATTTTTAATCCACCTCAATTATTTCATTGGATATATCAGAGTCACTATCAAATCCAAAATCGGAATCGTCAGAATCTGATTCCTCCTATGAAATAATTAAAGGAGGAATATTGTCATGTGAGCAGTTTCCCATGTAAGTAGTCCAATCTGCCAAAATAAGTTCGTCTGTATGTCTACAAAAATTTTTCCACATGTCTGGTGTACATTGTCTTAACGCTTCTGTCCAAGTTTTTTTAATCCAATCCCTGTCTGAATATAAAGATGCAATATTGTTGTTATAGTACGTCTTTGTAAAGCCCCATGCCAACTCTATTGGATTATATTGACAGTGGTATGGGGGTAGTCGAAGTACATCATGTCCATGTTGCTTTAATATTTCATCTACTACATATGTCTTATCGTTACTTTTGTATGGTTGAATTATAGTGTATAATTGTTTTTTTGTCATTTTTTTGTCAAATGCGATGTTATTGCTGCTCAACCATCCCTGCATTATCTCTTTTTTGCTGAAAATGTAGGTGGTTTGTTTGGTTGTACAGAATGATAAGGAGCATTATCCATTACCACTACACATTTGTCTGAAAAATTGGATAAAGCAGGAATGGGTTGATTAACAATGCATGTCAAAGATAATAATAGTATACCTAATACTATTATGACGTTTTACAGAGTCTTTGAAAATCAAAGAACATATAGACCGTTTACTAAGAACCAACAACTACTTCCCTGGCTATATGCCACGACGGACATTGAATAACAGTTCAAAGTTAAACGGGGTTAGTATATCTGCAAGATAGAACTAACCATTTTAGTTTGCAATTAACAATGCAGTTTTTGAAAATGTCACCGTTCATAGTTTTGTAATAGTCAATGTCAGTATTTGAAGAGTCTAACAACAAGTCACATCCCTCTAAAAACCCAGTATTTGTTCCTGCGTGTAAAATTGTAAATCGCTTTCCTTCAGATTTCAAATGCAAAGGATTGCTTTTTAAATCAGATTCATGTACCCAACGACGCGTTGGAGTGCCATTTTTGTATATCCACGTTTCGTCTAAGTACACAAATCTGATTAATTCATTGCGCTTTTTTAGTTCCATAAATTTCCGAAGGAAAGCGATTTTGCTGATTTTGATATTTCTTTGCTCACTTAACATTTGTCGTCCGTTCACTTTTTTAAATTTATATCCCATTGATTTTATAAGTGTGTATAAAGTGGTACGTTCACCCCTAAAATCCAAGTTTTGTTTCACATCAGTCAAAAGTTTGTCTAAAGTAAAATATTCGTTTTTGGTTTGGAATTGTACGTCCAAATCTGCCGCTGCAAGTTTTTTTTTAAAATGAAGTTATCAAATGTATCTGCTTTATCATTCTTCCTTTTATCCGCCGCTTCTTTGCCATTAGCTAAATCTTTTTTTAAGATGTTTCGTATAGATATAACACTAACCTAAAAAAACATGAAAGATTAAAAAAATAATAAAAATTTAATTTAATGGATCAATGAATAAACATTAATTCATCTATTTGCTATCAAATTACATTTTAATTACCAAACTTTATTAATTAAAGAAAATATTTTATTTTCAAAACATTTTTAATTATATTACATAATCTGGCAACATTCTAAAATGTTGAAAAGTAGTGAGATTTTAGGTTATGTGTATTTAATAAATAATAAGTAATTTGAATGTAAAAACTGTAGGAGTGTATTTTTTCTAACAATTATCTTCATATACAACTAATAATGAAATTAAAAATGTTTGGAACTATTTGCTAATGAAAATAATGGAATAATTGTGTATAGAACACATATAATACTTACATTAAAAACCTCAGAGATCTTTTGTAAATATCCGTCTTCTGAAATTCTCTGGTCTTTCAAACATGTAATAGCATCTCTGAATGCATTTTTTTGTCTCTACACAAATTTTTTTCGGCATATTTAATTTCTTAAATACAATTGACAATTATATTTATGCTATTTGTTGTCAAGCTTGTCAAATTGTGACTTGCAATGACTTGGTAACTTTCAAATACCAACATGACAAAAACCAATACCAATGTGAAGAAATAAAAAGATAGCCTGCTAGATATAAATAAACGTTGAATCGTTAATATGTCTTCTTTTTCCGTTAATAACTCACCGGCTTCACTAGTTACCGAGTCTATTTTTTGATTTTTTCGGGATTTATCAGCTAAATTGTTTATAATTTTCCAAATTTCTTTGGGGTTGTCTGCATTTTCGTCAATTTTTTGTTTGTAATAATTTTTTTAGCATTTTGAATTAAGTTATTTAATCTATTTCTGTGTAAACGATATCTATCTTTAACATCCGTATCATTGGGTCTTTTTAGAGTTTCTTGAAATAATTTGTTTTTGTCATTTATTAATTTATGAATTGAAATTGTGAGCCACGGTGCAAATTTTATTTTTTTGCGATTTATTTTTTTATTGAGTGTGCTTTCTTTTAAAAGTTTTTTAAATATTTTTATGAATTTATTTGTCGCAGTCTCAGGGTCATTGCAGGCATATAGATCATCCCAAGTAGTTGTGGCAGCAGTTTCTTTAAGTTTAGGTATTGTAATCAATACGTTTTCTATAAACAGTATTATTATATTTTTTATCTTTTACCTCGCTGAAAATGATCTGTGCCAAAGTTGTAAAATGATCAGTGATATTATTTTTTAATATAATCGGTAGAATATTTTCAACATTTTTGTAGTCAGTGTTAATAAAGATATGGTCGGCACGAGTTGTGTATTGTTGTGGATTTATTGATCATTGATAGGTAGCCTGCCTCACTTAATATATTTGTATACTCTAATTTTTGAGCGTTGTCTTCCAATAGATTTATATTAATGTCTCCAATAAAGATATTGTAGTTTTCTTTATTATAACAATAATTCTCGAAATAGTTTTGTAAACATGTTAGAAAGTGATCTGCATTAGAACCGCATGGTCTATAGCATGCCGTAACTTGTATATTAGTATGTTGTTTGGATTTAATTAATATTTTAAATAGTTTAAAATTATGTATATCTATAACTTGATACTCGTGGCTATATATTGATTTGATATATACGATGACTCCATCATTTTGATTGTAGTCACCACTATTATACAGTAGGTCATACCCAGGAAGACAAAACTGATTTGGATTTCCGAGTTGCCATGTTTCTGTTAGTACAATGCATTTTATGGAAGTTTTTAAGCTCTCTAGCATAATTTTAAACTCATCCAGGTTTTTATTAGCACTTCGAATATTGTTGTGAACTATTTTAAAATTTTTGTTATGTTCATTTACCTTTAATACATCTTTTACTTCTACGTCATTAGTTAAACAATAAGTTTCAATTTCAGAGATATCAAAGTCTCTAATATATTGTTCCATGTTGCAAAATTTAAGTTATATTGACACAAGGATCAGGATGTAAGTACAGAAATATTTATCGCAAAATGGACCAATTTCAGAGAGAGATTTAATTAAGAGTATATACAATTTTTAATTATTACTACTGACAGAATTAGATCTAAGCCCTTTCCTTACCATATTCTTCCTGTTGAGGATTGGTGTAATGTTTTTGTCCTTGTTGGATTTCGTATGAACATTTTTGTTACTTCCTTTATTACTACGTTCCTCAGGTTTCATGGCTTGTTTTTGTTGTTCAGATTTATCTTCTTTGGCTTCAGTTTTAGCTTTGGATTCACTACCAGTTTCATGAACTTTAGTTCCTTCCTTTCTTTCTTTTATTTCTTTTGTTGTTGTTTGGGTAGGTGGGGCACTATTTGGTCTTCTTTCAGTCTCAAATGCTTCCTCTTCTTCCTCTAATTCCCTTACCGAAAATCCCTTGCCGTCGATATACAACTTATTTCCCTTTATGTACGATTTTGAGCCTGGGTTTTGTCTAGCTTTCACAAGGAATGTTCTAAGTTTTTTATTTTTTATTCGCTGGTTATACGTAAGATCACTTGAAATTGATACTCTTGTACCTTTCAATTTCCTGCAGTTTTTAAGAACTTCTAGTTTTTTAAAAAATGAAATAAATTCAACTTTGATTGCAGTAGTTGATGCTATTTTTAACGGGTACACATTGTTTAGTTCGAAGATATTGATGTCAACCCCTAGCAATTTTTTCAGTTCTTGACAGACAAAGTTTGGCGAAGAATTATTTCCTAATCCAAATATAATAATATTATTCCTCTTTAGGCCTCTCTCTACTGTTTCTACTCTGTTTGATAATATGGTATTTTCTATTTCTAGGCTGTTTACTGTTCGTTTAAAATCCTCTACTTTCAAAGCTAGTCGCACCTTCAATGCTTCAATGCTTCAATAGCAGACTTTAGTTCGAGTCTGTTCTTTTCGATTGCTTCTCTTAATTTTTGTATCTCTATTTCCATTACTGTTATTAAATAGAAGTTTAAATTTCACGTGTATGGTCTGCTTTAATGTCGGTATCTCTTATCTCTTTGGGCCTTTGAATTTATATTCAAAGATTTGGGCAAGAAATTTTGTTCGACAATTTTTAGGTTATTTTATTAACTAATGAATTAAGTTATTGGTGTCTATAGCTTTTGCATCTTCAGGATTTTTATTTCATAATGCTTGCAGTAGTTGTATTTTTAGTTTATGACTAATTTTAAATTTGTTAAAGTAGTAATTTACATACCACGTTGACTTTTGCAGGACACGAATATCAACACATAAAACTCTAACGGTGGCCACACACCATCATACTGATGTTATTATGCCACAAAGAAGCTATCGAGAATATTTAAATAGATTAAATCATGTTTCTAGTAAATTTTAGAATGTTTAGTTGTTGTATATAAGAGGATGTATGGGTAGTTAAGGGGATTTCAAATAATTCTAATAGTTCATTGTTATTGTAATTTAGTTTAGACGTTATTCAGCTGAGTTCTGTGTATCTTGTTACAGTTTTAAGAATAAATTGTGTTAAAGTCCTCATAAGTGTTTCAGTATGAATTTTTATGAACCTCAGATTTTAGACATGAATAATTACACCAAAAGACTGTTCTTACAAATGTGTAATATTTTTAAAAACAGAGAACGTTGCCTAAATAAAAATCAGATCATAAAGGTTTACGTAAAATTTAAATCTACTTTACTCCAAGTTAAAAAATCATTTGAAAATAACGAAGTTTCTACTGCTATCGGCATAGACAAAATAAGCTCTGGCTATAGGAAATACTTTTGATACATCTTTTTAACCTACGTCATCTTCTTTTTTCTTGGTAGACGCATAAACAGCGGACCAACAAGCCAACCTATTAGTATAAAAAAAAATGTAAATTTGTAAATTTAAATTTAAGGGTTTCTGTTGTTTTAAATTATAAATAAATTTTAAACCTATATGTATCAATGTCTAATTTGAAGTTTCTTTTTAGGATACAATAACAAAGATAAAATATAATAACAAAGAGAAACTCTAAATTTTAATATTTGATAGAAAAAAAATACGATTCATAAACACAGACCCTGAAATTTTTCATTTTGCTTTCACTTTGTAGGCTTATGTAGGCAAAATGAAAATATTTCCATTTTGCCCTAACGTGAGAGTTTATAACTTGCCCTAGCACTCACTCTATCTGGATCTTGAAATTTGGGAAGGGGTGAGTAAGTGCTCTGCCAGCACTGAGACCACATATGGCCCATTGTGCATCCTCCCGTGTGTAGGGATATCCTAACCTCAGGCTGTCACCAAGCCTAGAGATTTTAATTTTTACATTGTTTTTGATATTGTTGAGCACAGCATATTTATAAACAAGTTTACGCAAATCTGTTCAAAGTAGTAAATGGTATATTAAATTGTTTTGCCGATTTTCTTTTGGACGAACTTTCTTCAATCGCGGTTTAAGCTACTTTAAGGTCTGCTTCGGTTCAAGCCGCTTAAGCGGTGGTCCCTTGACGATTTCTTGGCATATCTACAACAGTAAAAAATAAAGTTACTAGGGAATAATGGCGATCAGGTGAGCGGTAGTTTTACACTTTTGTTGACAATTGATTACATCAATACAAAATGGGATAGTTTAATGGCCAGAAAAGTAAAATTAATAATTAAATAAACATTTGAATCTTGGACTTACCGACAAAAACAAATAACCAAAAATTATAACGGCACTGCCGCAAACAAAGAAACGTGCTTCAATCTCGAACGATGCGAGCTCACTGTTAGTTTGAATCATTGCCGTTTTGACGGAGATACAGGGGTGCGCGCCATTACCCCTGCTTACCCTACATAAACTGCATAACAATCGTAACATATGCATGGAAACAAATTTGTAGTAAAAATATTTTTTTAAATTTTGTTATTGTAAATGTCTTGAAAAAGAACTAAAAAAAAAAGACGTGTGGCACTCGGGGACTGCCGCGGTAAAGCTATTGCATAGCATTTTTTATCAACTTATGCAATTATGATTTTTTTTTATTTATGCAGTATTTTTTTTCTTTGATAGGGGAGAAGGAGGTAAGACGGGGTAGCGGGTAAGACGGGGTACCATGCGAAATTCACAGTTTAAACTGACCAATCACGCCCGTTTATTCATCGTTTGGTGCGCCGCCATGACACTTGTCAATCGCCCGGCGGTCAATGGTTGACAAGTGCACGCTTGTCAAAAAAATTTAAAAACAGTGTTTAACTACAAAGTGTTTAACATATTTTGTTCTGGTTTGACACGTAGCTGTGGTTTGTGAAATAACGTTAGCTGATGAGGTGTTGCTGTGATTGACGCTTAAACTAACCTATAATAAGGTAGACATTGTGTTTCCGTACAATTGTTGACTGTTTTTTTTATTGTTTTTATTTATAGAAAATGGCTCTGCAGGCAAGATGGGGTAACGGGGTACAAAAGATCAAAATAAAAAATCAAAGAACAATAGCCGAACAGCAAAAACAGCAAAACGCATCTGGAGATGAAAGTAAAGAAGGGGGGACACACCATGTATGTATTGTGAGGAAATATATTCCGTTTCCATTGACGGGTGGATATCATGCTCATCACGTGGAAGGCGGGCTCATAATAGCTATGAGGAATAGATGATAATGTTGACGAAGCCTTCCACGTCTGCGAGTTCTGCCAGCCAAAATAATAATCTTTTTCCGTGACTATGCTTATCACCCCATCTTACCTTAGGGGGTACTCCATTTTACCACCACCATGGGGCAAGACGGGGCAAAACATCATTATTGTATTTTAATTTTTTTCTCTTAAGTGTGTGATCAAAAGTTCCTAATGACACCAAATATTGGAAGAGTAATAATTAGTGGTTAATTACAAAATAAATATAATTGTTTCACTATGTATTTTTTTATATTATTGACATTTAAAGCTTAAGTACCCCATCTTGCCACCCTCTCCCCTATTAATTCAAGTTACACTTTTTGAGCGTGGTGATCGATAGGAATAATTAGGTATAAATAGTGTAATTACACACGAAAAATAAAATGTATGTATATAGAGTACCTACTCACTCATTTTCCTTTAATATTTCTTCATCACTTTCTTTATTAATAAATGCACTTTGTTTATTCATAATTAAAACATTTTATACACAAATTTTACGCCTACAACTCCCTGTTTTCCAATTACAGCATTATAGAGCATTGTGCGGCATAATGCTCAAGTTAATTGTTTCAACTACAGCAGCGCTTCGCACAATCGAGCAATTTAAAAAGTACTGCTTTTGTCTGATTTAGCAGAAAATATGAGAAATTTTGAGCTTTAAGTTGGCGTTAATAAAATTTTTATTTACAATATCGTCTATTGTTAGTCATATTCTTTATTATTAAACTGATCTATTAAAGTTTCTACGTACCTCATTTTTTTACACATTAATAAGATTGCTACATTTATTAATGTTTTGATTAAAGAGTCTTTCGCGTCACCCCTTACCTGAGCCCAGTGGGATGCTAATAAAAGACCAATAAAAGAGAACTTTTCGCCTACCCTTACAGCATGTGATTGTATGCATTCACGATTTTACAATCTATTGTTTATATTTAACAAATATATGTGTTTAATTTTTTATAAATAAAAATAATTAAATATCAGAAACGTAAAGATATTTTTGTTCCGATTTTAACCATATAGAATACTTACGCAAAATTTTGTAGTTTACACATATATAACACCAAAATATTCTAAACCTATACCTTTAGCGCCTATATCTAACAGGACTTGTCAACAAATATTATTACTATTAACAGTCATAAATATACCCATCACCAACATGCAAAAAGAAATCAAAATATAATTTTCAAATCCTCATTATGAGATTATCTCTTGTTTGTTTCTCAGTGTAATTTAGAATTGGTCTCACAACACTGAAACTTGCGCACTCTGTCGGTGCTCTTGAAAACTTATCCAGGTTCCAATTAAGCGTTAGCACATTTCGGCATTGTGCGTCCACATTTCGGCATTGTGCGTCCACATTTCGGCATGTGCGTCCACATTTCGGCATTGTGCGTTACTTAGTCGCATTATGCTCTGTAATTGGAAAACTACCACTATTCAGCAGCAATGTATTTTGGTTGGTAAGGTGTCAATTTGACAGGCCAGCAAATTATGTATAATATGTTACCTATCATACACATTTACAGATTTAACTTTTATTTAAAAACAAATTATTTTAATATAGTAGATGGAGTCGGGAAGTGTTAGGTTTTTTCGTTACGGAATTTCTTCATTTGGTCGCCGCGCTCAAAGCTCGCGATAAAAGCTATACAATAGCTTAATTAATTTAAATGCTAGACACTAAAGTTAACAAGTTTTTCTTGAACCCAGAAAATTTTTATATCCTTCGATCTATATACATAAACAAAACCAAAAAATTACTGGTGTTGATTTATTTTATGTAATTTTGATTTAAAATATAGTGATTTCATTCTAAGTTATGTCTTTATCAGAAGACAACAAATTAAAATTTTTAGATATATTTAATATCAAATACGTTGGCTGTAACAACATAGTAGTAAAGCTACTACCAAATAATACTTTATTCTCTTAATTCAGCGGTTCTTAAACTCTCATACTAAAAGCCTCTTCATTTTTTATCACAGAATTTTCCGCCCCGCGTGGTATTGCGAGAATTAAATAGTCAACCCGGGGAATTAAAATTAGACTAGGCAACTGTATATTCAACTGGTATAGTCATATGTGCTAGGCGCTGCGGGCGATGATATTTCGCGAAAGATGTTGAACGTCCTTGCATTATCTCGACGCCAGATGCGCGGATATACATAATGAAGCGAGTTTACAGGTGTAGCCTTTTGTTTAAAGCATTACAATTAGTTAAAAGTTAAAAAAAAAAATTCGTGCTCCAACGCTGAATATTTTCTATACTGTACATAGGTACGGATAAATAAATAATTATAGCCAAACAATAACTTACTTCCACTGATTTACGATGGTTTAAGTCTAAGACACGAAAATATGACCAAGCTTATCTAAATTTGGGCTCTACAAGCATTAAAATTATTGGAGGAAAAAACGCACTGCGTTATTTGTTTAAAAGCAATAACTGCTGATAGCTTAAAACCCGATAAATTAAAGAGGCACCTTGAAACATTGCCTAAGGAATATGTCAGTAAACTACGTGAGTTTTTTTATGGCAAAACTTGGATATTTTAACAAAACAGAAATAAAGTAAGTGGCTTACAAAATAGCTTAATGTAAAAAACCACACTGTATATCAGAGTAAAGTATTCTGTCCCTTAGCAACAAAGAAATTATAGAAACATTATTTGGTGAAAGCTTTACTAAACAACTTGAAAATATACCTTAGTCAAATTATACAATCTGTCTAAGAATTTCGGATATCTCAGCCAATTGGAATAGTATTTACTATTCAACTTGATGAAGGAACTGACTTCATCCCATTTAAGTTATTACATCAGATTCTGTAAGAATTACTGTTTTGCAAACTTATTAAAATACAATAGTTTGCAAGCCTTTGTAAGGACGGAATCCTCAGATATTTTTGGACACATTGCATGATTCTTTGGGAAGCTTTAGCGTCCGAATCTCTAAGCTCTGGTCTGAAGATTGCTTTGGAAGTAGTTATTAAAGTGGTACAGATATGGGAGCTAAACATAAATAATTGTTATTATATACTTCATACTTCATGTTTATCACGTGGTAAGTTTGTCTAGAGTAGGTATCTACGAACTGAGAAGAGAAATAGCGATATTTTTAAAGAATGAAGGTCATAGACGAAAAAATTAATTTTAATGGATCTTTCTTATTTGGTAGATATCTTTGAAAAACTTAATACTTTTAATATTAATCTTTAACAGGAAAAAACTTGAATGTATTTGATTTAATAATAATAATAATATGTTTATTTGTTAAAAAGGCATACAATATAAAATACAAAACATAGAAATGAAGCACAAATAAACAGAAATTACTCACTGAAGCAGATGGAATCTACTTGTGCGTGAATGTTAACAATTTTACAAATTATAAATATTAGTCTTAGAAAATGTTGGGACATAAAAAGGTGAGGTTAGGTCATGATAAGGTAATTTAGGTCACAATAGGGGGTAAATTTAGTTCAAAACATCTTGGCTAAATAAGCTTAACAAAGGAAATTAAGTTACATTGAGGAATATGTATGCACATAATCTACGGTATTATACATTATTAATAACATTTGAAAAAAACTTTCTATCTGTGTTCTCAATCCAGACTTTTAAATTCTTCCAATACATGCCAAGTTTATTGCTTTTTTTACATCCAAGGGATGTACGTTGTAAATTTTGGCCGATAGATATCGTAGGCTACGTTGTTTAATCGTTTTTTCACATTTGGGAACCTGTACGTTAATTGATTTTTGACGAGTTTTGTGTTCGTGATTAACAGGTTCTAATAATATTTTATTCTTATAAATATTTACAAGTACTTTTTGAAAGTACAGTTGCCTAATATCAAAAATTTTACTGGTAATATACAGATTGTCACTAGAGGTTATATTTTTTTTATAAATGATTCTTAGTATCCATCTCTGTAATACACTTAACTTTTCCAAGAAACAATCAGAAACTTCACCCCAACCCAAAAGACCATAAGAAAGTTGCGATTGTATGAGGGAGGAGGGAGTAATATATACAGTTTTTAAATGATGGACATCTAAAAATTGAGTTAAATATTGAATTTTACTAATAAGACCTCTTACTTTCTTTGTGATGTTATTAATTTGTAGGTCCCATCTTAGGTGGCGGCCAATAACAATACCAAGGTATTTTGTATGTTCTGTTTCTTGAATACCTACTGATGTCTTGGGATATATGTAAGTTACCAAGGTGAGGCAGATTTTTGGCATATGAAGTAAAGGGCATATAATTTGTTTTTTTTGCATTTAAGGTAAGCTTGTTATATCGAAACCACTTTACTACTTCGTTAAAATCAGTTTCTTCAAGTTGTTTTAGAGCTTCCCATGAATTCGCCGTGTAAAAAATTGTAGTGTCATCCTCGAAGCTAATCACTGTTCCTTTTAAGTTTAATGTTAAAAGGCTATTAATATATAATGTAAAAAGTAATGATCCTAATACTGTCCCCTGTGGGACTCCAAAATTAATAGTTCTCATTTCACTCAAAGTGGTACTTATGGAAACCTGGTTGTTGCCGATTTGATAAATAGCTTTTCAGGATATCAAACGTATTTCCTCTTATTCCATAAATCTGAAGTTTGTAAAGCAATAACTCATGAGAGACAGTATCAAATGCTTTAGAGAGGTCCACAAAGATACACAAAGCAGGTATTTTTTTATCAAGTGCCTCGTAAATAAGGGAGGTTAATGAGCAAATGGCATCCTCTGTCGACTTGCTCTCTCTAAAACCATATTGTTTATTTAAAATAATATTGTATTTGTCTAAAAATTTAGTAAGTCGAAATTTTAAAATTTTTTCCATGATTTTAGATAATGTTGAAATAAGAGGAATAGGTCTGTAATTATTTACTTCTAATTTACTTTAGGATTTATGAATCGGTTTAATTAGACCAAGTTTAAAAGACTAATAACCTTGATATAGATATCACTTATTTATTATAAATTTTAATGGTTTTGCGATTAAATCAGGTATTTCCTTTAATGTTTCTGCACTTATTTGATCAGCACCTGGTGTTTTTTTGCTTTTTAACTGTTTTATGACTTTTATTATTTCTTCCTCATATTAGGGGATAAAAACACTGTGCTAGATAGCTTCGGAATCTCATCTGTAAAATCGATTGGTGAACTAATTTTCTCCGAAAGTGTTTTTCCTATATTACTGAAAAATGAATTAAATGTATTTGCAATTACAAATTCGTTTGTCGTGGTTGCATTGTTTGTAAGCCTAATATTTTTTGTTATTTTTGTTTCAATTTTCTTTTTCTCGCAGATATTATTTACGCAGTCCCACATATTTTTTGAAGAGGTTTTATTTTTTTCAATTTGATTTTTAGTGTATTCTTTTTTAGATTTTTGAATTAATCGAGTAAGTTTATTATTCTGTTTTTTATAGATATTCTTTTTGTAAATGATCGTTGTTTGAGCTTTTTTGTAGTTGTTTATATTAATTGTTTTTTATTTCAATTTGATTTAGTAAACCCTTTGTAATCCAGAGTTTCTTAATTTTTTTGGTTGTTTTGACTTTGATTGATTTTGTACAGTTTTCAATATGTCTTTTAAGTTTATTAATAAAAGTATCCACACTAGTATCTTCATTTTCCGCTAAAAACACTGCGTCCCATGTTCCTTTTTTTAAATTAACTCTCAGTTGTTTGTAATTTGTATATTTTTTATAGACATTTTGAGCAGGGGGAGACTCCGTTTGAACAGTTTTATCATTTAATATTAGAACAATTGGATAATGATCGGTTATATCGTTTAAAAGGATAAATGAGTTAATGGAATTTAAATTACTTTGTTCAATAAAATAGTGATCCAAGCATGTCCCACTTGCTCGTCTGGTAACTTGATTTATATAAGAAATATAATTAAATGTGTTTAATGTTGTTTTGTATTCCTCAATATAATCTTCACTTCCTAATAAGTTTATATTAATATCATCTGTAATTATATGATTCTTAAATTTACAAATAGATAAATAATTGAATAAGTGTAAATTAAATAAATTTGGAGATGATGAAGGAGATCTATATATTCCGGTAATTGTAATTGATTGTTGGGTATTTAGTAAGGTCAGTTCTACAGCTTTTGAAACTCCCAATTGTATAAAACGGTACTGTAATTAAATCTTTTATTTCTATAAATTACGACGCCATCAAACGAGTTAAAAGATCCTTCATTATAAACAATATCTAAATTATAAATTCGATGGGTTTCAGTTAAAACAAGAATATTATAATTAGAATTTAACTGGCTCAAAATGATATTAAGATCGTCAAAATGTTTTTGCAAGCTTCGAATGTTGGAATGATAAACTGTTATAGTTGAATTTTTAAGGTGTGTTATTTTATTAATATCTAAGGGATTTTGCAAAATTTTAGATTCTTTTATATCTACATCATAATACCTAATGAAAGGTGTCACGTGCAGAAATCGGCGTCAATATATTTAAAAGTTTAGTTAATGTTTCGGCTCGATTGTTAGCCTCTAAACGGGTTCCGATCCGTGTGGTGGGAATCTTATTGACCTGACCCGTGGGGAGAGTAGAGAATTTGATTGTCAGGTCGAAAACATATCGGGTTTTTACTGTTTAAACTAACACACTAATAGCTAAAATTTTAAATTAAGTAAATAAGTGCATCGATTCCTTTTGATATTAATAATACATTTAGTTTAATGAATTCGATTTAATTTTAACATCATTTTGTAAATCAATTTAACATTTAGCAAAGTCATTTTTGGCACAACAGAACACGCCAGTTCCCCTTCTTATTCCCAAATTTCATTGCGAGAAACATATGCGTAAATTTCCGGATTCGAGACCCTTCTTTTCGATTTGAACAGTTGAACGAACAATTTCAGTGCTATTATCGAATTAAGTGACGCCATTTTGTGAAGTTGAAGGTTCTTTTGGCAATATTCAAGCCATCCGTATGGGTTTTTGAACTTCACTTCAATTTATTTTATCTAAGCCTCATTTTTGGTTATTCCTTTGTGGTATTTTTGAGTAGGCGTATAGATAAATCCATATTTTTGGGATTTGATTAAATGGTGCTTCCTTCGGTAAGTTATACCTCATGCAAAATTATATAATGCCTTTTCTTGACACCGTCATTCGTTTATAGTGTGATTGCTAAGAGGGTTCGTTTCGAAGAAGCGTGGACATCCGATTTAAGATCACGAAATTTACCACCGGGTGTTAGCGAATTAACATCGCAGTTTGGCTGCTTAACCCCTATTCCTAATATAAAAGGGTAAGTGTTTACCTGTGTTTATTCAATAAAATCGTAAATTATCACCCATATAATAGCTACACGTACATACCTAAATATTACGTTAAATTATGGTATTTTGTTAATATTAGATCTATCGTTTTCTTTTATGATTAAATTCATTTTGTGTAATTAAATTTATCAGTCATAAATAAACCCGACTAAATTACTAATTTCAAGTTTTAATGGTTATTATTAATTTTTATATAAACTGTTGTAAATAATTTTGGAATCAGGTGCAATGATTATTTTTTGTGTTATGCTTAACCTGTTTTAACTATAGTTTGATCTATGAATTTTGAATTTAAAAATATTTCATTGTGTTCCATTATTTTTATATCGTATATTCTTTTTATTTGTAAATTGGATTTCTAAATTGTAAATTGTATAATGACACACGTGCATCTGATTTAATTGATTTATTTACATATTAATTTCATCAATAATTCTGTTATTGTTTATTATTATAGTATACGTTCAGTTTGTGTTATCAGTAATTTAATCTTTAAAATTGCTTTTTTTTTCTTCTTTTTATTAAGCAGAGTCGGTACTTGTAACTTTAATATATTTTGTTTCTTAAATAATTTAGTGTGTAATTCAAACTTTAATTTTTTTTTTGTAACAAGTAGAGTCAACATTTGTAAGTTTAACTTTTCTTTCTTAAATAATTTAACTTTGGAATTTTTGGCTAATTCGCTTTTTCGACTAGGGTTTTTGGACCTGGCGAACATTTGTTGTTTTTGGACCTGGCGAGTAAAATTGTTTTTGGTTCTGGCTGAAATTATTTTTGGTATTGGCTGAACATTTGCTTTTGGACCTGGCGAATATTGTTTTCTTTTTGGACCGGGTGAATATTTCTGGATCAGGCTAAACTTGTGCCTTACCATCATCAAAGCAGCAGGCTAATAACGAAAGCCTCACTACCAGCACTGCAGATAACAGATAAGCCAAAAATTTAATTTTAAGATTAAGACATTGTAAAAGTTGTTGGTCGAATATTGATTATTTATAGTAATTTTTAATTTTTAAATCTTTCATATTGCGCTGGGTGATCACTCATAATTAAATCTGCCAGGGTCTTGACATTATTGTGGAACAAATTTTCTGATAATCGCTAATTTTCTTTATTTCATTTATATATATTTTTATATATTGTATAACTCAACTGTTGGGTTTATTGTGCGGGGGGGGATTATTTTTTTTTGTGAATATAATTGATAGATCTAACTTTGTGTTTTACTCAGATCTTCACCCACTCACCACATTTGTTACTCAATCAATTTTCTTTTTTTTTAAATTAAGATTCTTAAATTCATTATTTATCTCCAGTAAGATAGGTCAGTGCCTGGAACATCAGGGGTTTCCGATTTGAACCGTTAAAATCGGTGGCGCGACTCACATTATTTTGTTTTGAATTACCCTCTACGGCTGAGCTGGGCACAAATTTGCCAGTAGAGAAACCACTTACCCATCTTAACTGGAGTTGGAGATTTCAATTTAAACCATAAGTTTAAATTTTCAAAATTTGATTTTATTTTACTTTTACTAAAAGTACGTGGCAAATTTTTGGCGCCCAACGTGGGGCCATTTTTTTTTAAATTGGGGCGTAACTTTTTCTTATTGTGTGAAATTATCACTTTTATCTTGTTTTAAAGTTCTTTTTAATTGGTGAGCTGAGTAAGACTGAGTAACTTGGTAACTTTTAGGTATTTACAGCAAATATTTTTATTATTACTATTTTTTTTTATGCTAAAACATATTTCGCATTTATTGAATTACCGCTAACACCCTAATGATTTTAAACACCTATATTGTTTCGATTTTATTTTGAGACATATCCGGACATTTGTTTTGCTTTTATCTTACGTGATATTTGTAGTTTATCTTCCCGTATCATGGGGAATTTTCTTTATTGTGTAATTATTGCTGTCCGGTTATTTTTCTCATTATTTTTTTTTTACGTAATGTTATGATGCATTTCATGTGGTATGTTTATCTTATTGTAACTTACCTTATCTCTATCATGACATTTTAATTTGTTATCTGTTCTGTAAATATGGATATTCTCGTGTTGTAACTTCTATATCGGAGATCCGAAGACGGTTGAAATGTAATAAAGCAAACACTTCTGGATTCAAGTAATTTCCTTATCTTACCTTGAGTTACCTTTATCTTACCTTTACCTTACGTTATCTTTACCTTACGTTACCTTACCTTACGTTACCTTACCTTACGTTACCTTACCTTACGTTATCTTACCTTATCTTACCTTTTTTTTGTTGTTGCCTGCTTCGTCGACTCTTAATTAACCTCATGGTTTTGGTCTCTTTTTTATGCAGTCGTGTTAGGTACTGCTTCACATTTTGTGGATTTTGGAGGCCAAACCTTTTTGTTTTCCCGACTGGACCATTGGTTTTGGGTGTCCGGTGGGAAAAGCCTTAGTGGTAGTCGAGGGAGATTCTCTGGAGAGAATCCTACGAACATCTTACCTTATCTCTCCTACCACGTTTTGGGATTTGTCGAGGAATTTTGGTCGACTTAGTGGGAAACATGTGTTCGTTACCTTCCTTACCTTTTGCTACATTACTTGAATCCAGCCAAATCAACAACCATCGTTAATACCTGTCTGCGTTTTTCTTTTGTTTGTTTGTTTGTTTTCTTTTTGGTTGTCTTTCGTTGTTTTAGTTTGCGTGCCTTGTGGCTGGAGGCCTAAGAATTTCACCACCCGAGGATATTCCAGGCGGAGTGGGTAAGAGTCCCCTAACCTTAACACTTTTGGGTTCAAGATTCGTTATACCTTGGGTTGTTTTACTGTTATTCCATCTTACCTATCGCCACTTGAATCCAATCTTTTCAACAATCCCATCGTTGATCTCTTTTGTGTGCCTTGTGGCTGGAGGCCTAAGAATTTCACCACCCGAGGATATTCCAGGCGGAGTGGGTAAAAGTCCCCTAACCTTAACACTTCTGGATCCAAGTTTCGTGGTTTATTTCGTCTTGCGTTGTAATGAATAACTTTTAAGTTATCTTATATTTACCTTATGTCTAGTTATTTCATTTACCTGCTTCCGTATCAGTTATCACCGACTTTAGTAGTAACCTCATGGTTTTGGTTTCAATTTTAGTGTATCTATGTCACTAAATTGTGGATTTTTGAGACCCTAACCTATATTTTCCGACTGGACCATTGAATCATTTTGCGTTTTGGCTTTTAGTTTGGGTTATTGAGTGTCCAGTGGGAAAAACCTAGTTGTGGGATTTGTAGAGGAATTCTCTGAGTCGGATTAGTAAAAAATCATCTTATCTTTCGTACTTGGATCCAACACATTATTTTTTTCTTTTTTTTTTTTTTTTTTTTTCAACATGACCATCGTTGACTTTAACACCTTAGGATTCAGTTTTGTCGTAACTTTTCTTACTTTATCTTGTCTTATCTTCCGTACACTGAATCCCCTTCCGTTATTCGTTTTCTTCGTTACTAATTCCTTTATTTCTCTTTTCTTTTTTTTTTCTCTCTCTCTGTATCTAATCCCAACTTTTTTTATCTCCATCTCTTTTAATATCAGGTAAATATATTTACTCCTTTCTTTTCCTTCTCTTTGGTCCTTAATTGCTAGTTGTACTGGTTGTCCCGAGGTTGACTGGAGCCAGATGCCTTTTGGTTTTTTCTTTTTTTTTGGAGTACTGTTCAATGTTAGGTGTTGGGTTTAGTCCATTCTTGCTGTTATTTGTATTTAGGATGTACCCTTCAGGTACACTTCCAAATTGTCACCGGATCCTTCTGATTCGTTTTAGTCTGGTGTGGGCTTTATCACACTGGGTCCCTTCAGGTCCCGGGCTTCGGCCCAAAACCTCCCTCCGCGATTTCTTTGTTGTTTCAGTTTGGTGCAACTTTATTGCACTGGGTGCTTTTGTTCCCGAGCTTAGCTCGAAATCTGTGAAGGTACTTTTGGTTCTGCGACCTTCCTTTTAATTTTATGTTTCTTTTACTTCTGTTGAGTCTTATATGAAGGTATGTATAGTAATTTCTAGCGTGTGCTTATTTCCGAATTACTCTTAGTGATCACACGAATCTGCAAGTCATCGTCGAAAATCTTACGAGTAAGCTTTTCTCCTTTCTAAGGGAGGGGGATGTTGTCACGTGCAGAAATCGGCGTCAATATATTTAAAAGTTTAGTTAATGTTTCGGCTCGATTGTTAGCCTCTAAACGGGTTCCGATCCATGTGGTGGGAATCTTATTGACCTGACCCGTGGGGAGAGTAGAGAATTTGATTGTCAGGTCGAAAACATATCGGGTTTTTACTGTTTAAACTAACACACTAATAGCTAAAATTTTAAATTAAGTAAATAAGTGCATCGATTCCTTTTGATATTAATAATACATTTAGTTTAATGAATTCGATTTAATTTTAACATCATTTTGTAAATCAATTTAACATTTAGCAAAGTCATTTTTGGCACAACAGAACACGCCAGTTCCCCTTCTTATTCCCAAATTTCATTGCGAGAAACATATGCGTAAATTTCCGGATTCGAGACCCTTCTTTTCGATTTGAACAGTTGAACGAACAATTTCAGTGCTATTATCGAATTAAGTGACGCCATTTTGTGAAGTTGAAGGTTCTTTTGGCAATATTCAAGCCATCCGTATGGGTTTTTGAACTTCACTTCAATTTATTTTATCTAAGCCTCATTTTTGGTTATTCCTTTGTGGTATTTTTGAGTAGGCGTATAGATAAATCCATATTTTTGGGATTTGATTAAATGGTGCTTCCTTCGGTAAGTTATACCTCATGCAAAATTATATAATGCCTTTTCTTGACACCGTCATTCGTTTATAGTGTGATTGCTAAGAGGGTTCGTTTCGAAGAAGCGTGGACATCCGATTTAAGATCACGAAATTTACCACCGGGTGTTAGCGAATTAACATCGCAGTTTGGCTGCTTAACCCCTATTCCTAATATAAAAGGGTAAGTGTTTACCTGTGTTTATTCAATAAAATCGTAAATTATCACCCATATAATAGCTACACGTACATACCTAAATATTACGTTAAATTATGGTATTTTGTTAATATTAGATCTATCGTTTTCTTTTATGATTAAATTCATTTTGTGTAATTAAATTTATCAGTCATAAATAAACCCGACTAAATTACTAATTTTAAGTTTTAATGGTTATTATTAATTTTTATATAAACTGTTGTAAATAATTTTGGAATCAGGTGCAATGATTATTTTTTGTGTTATGCTTAACCTGTTTTAACTATAGTTTGATCTATGAATTTTGAATTTAAATATATTTCATTGTGTTCCATTATTTTTATATCGTATATTCTTTTTATTTGTAAATTGGATTTCTAAATTGTAAATTGTATAATGACACACGTGCATCTGATTTAATTGATTTATTTACATATTAATTTTATCAATAATTCTGTTATTGTTTATTATTATAGTATACCTTCAGTTTGTGTTATCAGTAATTTAATCTTTAAAATTGCTTTTTTTTTCTTCTTTTTATTAAGCAGAGTCGGTACTTGTAACTTTAATATATTTTGTTTCTTAAATAATTTAGTGTGTAATTCAAACTTTAATTTTTTTTTTTTGTAACAAGTAGAGTCAACATTTGTAAGTTTAACTTTTCTTTCTTAAATAATTTAACTTTGGAATTTTTGGCTAATTCGCTTTTTCGACTAGGGTTTTTGGACCTGGCGAACATTTGTTGTTTTTGGACCTGGCGAGTAAAATTGTTTTTGGTTCTGGCTGAAATTATTTTTGGTATTGGCTGAACATTTGCTTTTGGACCTGGCGAATATTGTTTTCTTTTGGGACCGGGTGAATATTTCTGGATCAGGCTAAACTTGTGCCTTACCATCATCAAAGCAGCAGGCTAATAACGAAAGCCTCACTACCAGCACTGCAGATAACAGATAAGCCAAAAATTTAATTTTAAGATTAAGACATTGTAAAAGTTGTTGGTCGAATATTGATTATTTATAGTAATTTTTAATTTTTAAATCTTTCATATTGCGCTGGGTGATCACTCATAATTAAATCTGCCAGGGTCTTGACATTATTGTGGAACAAATTTTCTGATAATCGCTAATTTTCTTTATTTCATTTATATATATTTTTAAATATTGTATAACTCAACTGTTGGGTTTATTGTGCGGGGGGGGATTATTTTTTTTTGTGAATATAATTGATAGATCTAACTTTGTGTTTTACTCAGATCTTCACCCACTCACCACATTTGTTACTCAATCAATTTTCTTTTTTTTTTAATTAAGATTCTTAAATTCATTATTTATCTCCAGTAAGATAGGTCAGTGCCTGGAACATCAGGGGTTTCCGATTTGAACCGTTAAAATCGGTGGCGCGACTCACATTATTTTGTTTTGAATTACCCTCTACGGCTGAGCTGGGCACAAATTTGCCAGTAGAGAAACCACTTACCCATCTTAACTGGAGTTGGAGATTTCAATTTAAACCATAAGTTTAAATTTTCATAATTTGATTTTATTTTACTTTTACTAAAAGTACGTGGCAAATTTTTGGCGCCCAACGTGGGGCCATTTTTTTTTAAATTGGGGCGTAACTTTTTCTTATTGTGTGAAATTATCACTTTTATCTTGTTTTAAAGTTCTTTTTAATTGGTGAGCTGAGTAAGACTGAGTAACTTGGTAACTTTTAGGTATTTACAGCAAATATTTTTATTATTACTATTTTTTTTTTTATGCTAAAACATATTTCGCATTTATTGAATTACCGCTAACACCCTAATGATTTTAAACACCTATATTGTTTCGATTTTATTTTGAGACATATCCGGACATTTGTTTTGCTTTTATCTTACGTGATATTTGTAGTTTATCTTCCCGTATCATGGGGAATTTTCTTTATTGTGTAATTATTGCTGTCCGGTTATTTTTCTCATTATTTTTTTTTACGTAATGTTATGATGCATTTCATGTGGTATGTTTATCTTATTGTAACTTACCTTATCTCTATCATGACATTTTAATTTGTTATCTGTTCTGTAAATATGGATATTCTCGTGTTGTAACTTCTATATCGGAGATCCGAAGACGGTTGAAATGTAATAAAGCAAACACTTCTGGATTCAAGTAATTTCCTTATCTTACCTTGAGTTACCTTTATCTTACCTTTACCTTACGTTATCTTTACCTTACGTTACCTTACCTTACGTTACCTTACCTTACGTTACCTTACCTTACGTTATCTTACCTTATCTTACCTTATCTTACCTTTTTTTTGTTGTTGCCTGCTTCATCGACTCTTAATTAACCTCATGGTTTTGGTCTCTTTTTTTATGCAGTCGTGTTAGGTACTGCTTCACATTTTGTGGATTTTGGAGGCCAAACCTTTTTGTTTTCCCGACTGGACCATTGGTTTTGGGTGTCCGGTGGGAAAAGCCTTAGTGGTAGTCGAGGGAGATTCTCTGGAGAGAATCCTACGAACATCTTACCTTATCTCTCCTACCACGTTTTGGGATTTGTCGAGGAATTTTGGTCGACTTAGTGGGAAACATGTGTTCGTTACCTTCCTTACCTTTTGCTACATTACTTGAATCCAGCCAAATCAACAACCATCGTTGATACCTGTCTGCGTTTTTCTTTTGTTTGTTTGTTTGTTCTCTTTTTGGTTGTCTTTCGTTGTTTTAGTTTGCGTGCCTTGTGGCTGGAGGCCTAAGAATTTCACCACCCGAGGATATTCCAGGCGGAGTGGGTAAGAGTCCCCTAACCTTAACACTTTTGGGTTCAAGTTTCGTTATACCTTGGGTTGTTTTACTGTTATTCCATCTTACCTATCGCCACTTGAATCCAATCTTTTCAACAATCCCATCGTTGATCTCTTTTGTGTGCCTTGTGGCTGGAGGCCTAAGAATTTCACCACCCGAGGATATTCCAGGCGCAGTGGGTAAGAGTCCCCTAACCTTAACACTTCTGGGTTCAAGATTCGTTATACCTTGGGTTGTTTTACTGTTATTCCATCTTACCTATCGCCACTTGAATCCAATCTTTTCAACAATCCCATCGTTGATCTCTTTTGTGTGCCTTGTGGCTGGAGGCCTAAGAATTTCACCACCCGAGGATATTCCAGGCGGAGTGGGTAAAAGTCCCCTAACCTTAACACTTCTGGATCCAAGTTTCTTGGTTTATTTCGTCTTGCGTTGTAATGAATAACTTTTAAGTTATCTTATATTTACCTTATGTCTAGTTATTTCATTTACCTGCTTCCGTATCAGTTATCACCGACTTTAGTAGTAACCTCATGGTTTTGGTTTCAATTTTAGTGTATCTATGTCACTTAATTGTGGATTTTTGAGACCCTAACCTATATTTTCCGACTGGACCATTGAATCATTTTGCGTTTTGGCTTTTAGTTTGGGTTATTGAGTGTCCAGTGGGAAAAACCTAGTTGTGGGATTTGTAGAGAAATTTTGGTCGACTTAGTGGGAAACATGTGTTCGTTACCTTCCTTACCTTTTGCTACATTACTTGAATCCAGCCAAATCAACAACCATCGTTGATACCTGTCTGCGTTTTTCTTTTGTTTGTTTGTTTGTTCTCTTTTTGGTTGTCTTTCGTTGTTTTAGTTTGCGTGCCTTGTGGCTGGAGGCCTAAGAATTTCACCACCCGAGGATATTCCAGGCGGAGTGGGTAAGAGTCCCCTAACCTTAACACTTTTGGGTTCAAGTTTCGTTATACCTTGGGTTGTTTTATTGTTATTCCATCTTACCTATCGTCTTGAATCCAATCTTTTCGACAATCCCATCGTTGATCTCTTTTGTGTGCCTTGTGGCTGGAGGCCTAAGAATTTCACCACCCGAGGATATTCCAGGCGCAGTGGGTAAGAGTCCCCTAACCTTAACACTTCTGGGTTCAAGATTCGTTATACCTTGGGTTGTTTTACTGTTATTCCATCTTACCTATCGCCACTTGAATCCAATCTTTTCAACAATCCCATCGTTGATCTCTTTTGTGTGCCTTGTGGCTGGAGGCCTAAGAATTTCACCACCCGAGGATATTCCAGGCGGAGTGGGTAAAAGTCCCCTAACCTTAACACTTCTGGATCCAAGTTTCGTGGTTTATTTCGTCTTGCGTTGTAATGAATAACTTTTAAGTTATCTTATATTTACCTTATGTCTAGTTATTTCATTTACCTGCTTCCGTATCAGTTATCACCGACTTTAGTAGTAACCTCATGGTTTTGGTTTCAATTTTAGTGTATCTATGTCACTTAATTGTGGATTTTTGAGACCCTAACCTATATTTTCCGACTGGACCATTGAATCATTTTGCGTTTTGGCTTTTAGTTTGGGTTATTGAGTGTCCAGTGGGAAAAACCTAGTTGTGGGATTTGTAGAGGAATTCTCTGAGTCGGATTAGTAAAAAATCATCTTATCTTTCGTACTTGGATCCAACACATTATTTTTTTCTTTTTTTTTTTTTTTCAACATTACCATCGTTGACTTTAACACCTTAGGATTCAGTTTTGTCGTAACTTTTCTTACTTTATCTTGTCTTATCTTCCGTACACTGAATCCCCTTCCGTTATTCGTTTTCTTCGTTACTAATTCCTTTATTTCTCTTTTCTTTTTTTTTCTCTCTCTCTGTATCTAATCCCAACTTTTTTTATCTCCATCTCTTTTAATATCAGGTAAATATATTTACTCCTTTCTTTTCCTTCTCTTTGGTCCTTAATTGCTAGTTGTACTGGTTGTCCCGAGGTTGACTGGAGCCAGATGCCTTTTGGTTTTTTCTTTTTTTTGGAGTACTGTTCAATGTTAGGTGTTGGGTTTAGTCCATTCTTGCTGTTATTTGTATTTAGGATGTACCCTTCAGGTACACTTCCAAATTGTCACCGGATCCTTCTGATTCGTTTTAGTGTGGTGTGGGCTTTATCACACTGGGTCCCTTCAGGTCCCGGGCTTCGGCCAAAACCTCCCTCCGCGATTTCTTTGTTGTTTCAGTTTGGTGCAACTTTATTGCACTGGGTGCTTTTGTTCCCGAGCTTAGCTCGAAATCTGTGAAGGTACTTTTGGTTCTGCGACCTTCCTTTTAATTTTATGTTTCTTTTACTTCTGTTGAGTCTTATATGAAGGTATGTATGGTAATTTCTAGCGTGTGCTTATTTCCGAATTACTCTTAGTGATCACACGAATCTGCAAGTCATCGTCGAAAATCTTACGAGTAAGCTTTTCTCCTTTCTAAGGGAGGGGGATGTTGTCACGTGCAGAAATCGGCGTCAATATATTTAAAAGTTTAGTTAATGTTTCGGCTCGATTGTTAGCCTCTAAACGGGTTCCAATCCGTGTGGTGGGAATCTTATTGACCTGACCCGTGGGGAGAGTAGAGAATTTGATTGTCAGGTCGAAAACATATCGGGTTTTTACTGTTTAAACTAACACACTAATAGCTAAAATTTTAAATTAAGTAAATAAGTGCATCGATTCCTTTTGATATTAATAATACATTTAGTTTAATGAATTCGATTTAATTTTAACATCATTTTGTAAATCAATTTAACATTTAGCAAAGTCATTTTTGGCACAACAGAACACGCCAGTTCCCCTTCTTATTCCCAAATTTCATTGCGAGAAACATATGCGTAAATTTCCGGATTCGAGACCCTTCTTTTCGATTTGAACAGTTGAACGAACAATTTCAGTGCTATTATCGAATTAAGTGACGCCATTTTGTGAAGTTGAAGGTTCTTTTGGCAATATTCAAGCCATCCGTATGGGTTTTTGAACTTCACTTCAATTTATTTTATCTAAGCCTCATTTTTGGTTATTCCTTTGTGGTATTTTTGAGTAGGCGTATAGATAAATCCATATTTTTGGGATTTGATTAAATGGTGCTTCCTTCGGTAAGTTATACCTCATGCAAAATTATATAATGCCTTTTCTTGACACCGTCATTCGTTTATAGTGTGATTGCTAAGAGGGTTCGTTTCGAAGAAGCGTGGACATCCGATTTAAGATCACGAAATTTACCACCGGGTGTTAGCGAATTAACATCGCAGTTTGGCTGCTTAACCCCTATTCCTAATATAAAAGGGTAAGTGTTTACCTGTGTTTATTCAATAAAATCGTAAATTATCACCCATATAATAGCTACACGTACATACCTAAATATTACGTTAAATTATGGTATTTTGTTAATATTAGATCTATCGTTTTCTTTTATGATTAAATTCATTTTGTGTAATTAAATTTATCAGTCATAAATAAACCCGACTAAATTACTAATTTTAAGTTTTAATGGTTATTATTAATTTTTATATAAACTGTTGTAAATAATTTTGGAATCAGGTGCAATGATTATTTTTTGTGTTATGCTTAACCTGTTTTAACTATAGTTTGATCTATGAATTTTGAATTTAAATATATTTCATTGTGTTCCATTATTTTTATATCGTATATTCTTTTTATTTGTAAATTGGATTTCTAAATTGTAAATTGTATAATGACACACGTGCATCTGATTTAATTGATTTATTTACATATTAATTTCATCAATAATTCTGTTATTGTTTATTATTATAGTATACCTTCAGTTTGTGTTATCAGTAATTTAATCTTTAAAATTGCTTTTTTTTTCTTCTTTTTATTAAGCAGAGTCGGTACTTGTAACTTTAATATATTTTGTTTCTTAAATAATTTAGTGTGTAATTCAAACTTTAATTTTTTTTTTTTGTAACAAGTAGAGTCAACATTTGTAAGTTTAACTTTTCTTTCTTAAATAATTTAACTTTGGAATTTTTGGCTAATTCGCTTTTTCGACTAGGGTTTTTGGACCTGGCGAACATTTGTTGTTTTTGGACCTGGCGAGTAAAATTGTTTTTGGTTCTGGCTGAAATTATTTTTGGTATTGGCTGAACATTTGCTTTTGGACCTGGCGAATATTGTTTTCTTTTTGGACCGGGTGAATATTTCTGGATCAGGCTAAACTTGTGCCTTACCATCATCAAAGCAGCAGGCTAATAACGAAAGCCTCACTACCAGCACTGCAGATAACAGATAAGCCAAAAATTTAATTTTAAGATTAAGACATTGTAAAAGTTGTTGGTCGAATATTGATTATTTATAGTAATTTTTAATTTTTAAATCTTTCATATTGCGCTGGGTGATCACTCATAATTAAATCTGCCAGGGTCTTGACATTATTGTGGAACAAATTTTCTGATAATCGCTAATTTTCTTTATTTCATTTATATATATTTTTATATATTGTATAACTCAACTGTTGGGTTTATTGTGCGGGGGGGGATTATTTTTTTTTGTGAATATAATTGATAGATCTAACTTTGTGTTTTACTCAGATCTTCACCCACTCACCACATTTGTTACTTAATCAATTTTCTTTTTTTTTAATTAAGATTCTTAAATTCATTATTTATCTCCAGTAAGATAGGTCAGTGCCTGGAACATCAGGGGTTTCCGATTTGAACCGTTAAAATCGGTGGCGCGACTCACATTATTTTGTTTTGAATTACCCTCTACGGCTGAGCTGGGCACAAATTTGCCAGTAGAGAAACCACTTACCCATCTTAACTGGAGTTGGAGATTTCAATTTAAACCATAAGTTTAAATTTTCAAAATTTGATTTTATTTTACTTTTACTAAAAGTACGTGGCAAAGGGTCCATTTCAATTTTTACACTTATCTATACTTATAATAAATCTGTAGAGAGGTCAATTCTGTACATGAAATATATTTCCAAAATAACTATCAGGGGGTGATTAGGGATCGATACTGATGCCAAAAATGAAATCAGTATAGTATATTGTAATACAAGTGTTACAATGACAGGTTTCGTAGTACGAGTTCAGTTTGTGAAACGAACCGCGAAGCGGTGAGTTTCGCAAAGAACGAGTACTACAAACCGTCATTGTAATTCGAGTGTTACATACTATTTTTTATAATGAACTTTTAAAAGTATAAAAAAAATAAATAAAATGAGAGTTTTTCAAAATATTTATTTATGTTGGCAATCTTGACACTTTTGACACTTAATGATTTTAAATTTGAATGTTTGTCAAATTTGTATAAAATATTCCGAATTTAGCAATAACGCTGATAATGTAGTTAATAATATACTACAACATACTTCTTGATTTACTACCTGAACTCTTTCGTGGACAATCAGTGCAGTGCAACCAATTGTGTACAACAAAATGTTACCAAAAACAGTGTTACAATGAAGCTATTTCGATACTGTTTTTAGTGTCGAAATAGAAACTTTGTGGACGTGAATTATAAAAAAAATTTTGTCTGTCTGTCTGTCTGTCTGTCTGTCTGTCTGTCTGTCTGTATAACCGTTATAGAAACAAAAATTACTCGACGGATTTTAACGAAACTTGGTACAATTATTTTTCATACTCCTGAGCTGGTTATAGGATACCTTTCATAACGCTACAATCAATAGGAGCAGAGCAGTGAAGGGAAATGTTGGGAAAACCACTTTTACGGTGTGGGGGGAGAAATTTTTATACAACAATCTATACGTTACGCGAATGACGTCGCAGGTACATCGATATAGAACCCAAAAATGTGGTTAGATTCTTTTGTTGTACGTCTGTCTGTCTGTCTTTCAATCTTTATGTTTGTGCGCGCATCACATGAAAACTACTGAACCGATTCGAATGCGGTTTTCACAGATGTATTTGTCTTTTTTCAACATAACATCTGGTGTATAAAAAATTCTCCTCCCACCCCATTAACGGGACGAGTGAAGAAATTTTTAAACAACAATCAACACGCGAACGACGTCGCAGGTACACCTAGTTATAAAATAAATGATTAAAAATAGCGATTTTTAATTTACTTAAAAATCTAATTAGATTAATAATACTGTAACGGGATAACCGTGAAGGGACCTTAATTTGAAAGATTGTTATTGACAGATGATTTTTAGAAACTTCTAAAAACACTGACTAGATTATATAATGTTTCTAGAAAATTCTAGAAACTTCTAAACACACTGACTAGATTAAATAATAATTCTAGAAAATTATAGAAAGATCTAAACACACTGACTAGATTAAATAAAGTTGTATATAAGGGGATGTATGGGCAGTTAACGTCAGTTCAAGTTCAAATATTCACAAGAGTTCATTGTATTGTCAAGTAGTTAGACGTTATCCAGCAGAGTTCAGTGTATCTTAACAATTTTGTAAATACATTGTTTAAAAGTCCCCATAAGTGTTTCAAATTGGTGTCAGGTGTGGGGTGAAGATATAAGAATGCCTGGAAAAAAGATAAATGAACTATTGGTGGCTAAGCTCCGAAGAGAGCTCGAAGAATTAGAGTTGGAAACTACTGGGAGAAAATCCGTATTGTTGCGAAGGCTCCGTGAATACTACCTAAATAATACGCTGTGGAGTTCGAAGACCCAGTTTAAAAATTAAATTCTGAAGTAACTCAACAACTTTCCCGGCTGCAAGAGGAGCTATCAGGACGAATGACGAGCCAGCAAGAGGAGCTATCCAGTCAGATGTAGAGCCAGCGCGAAGATATGTCCCAGCTGTCACACCAAATGACGAACCAACAGGAGGAGCTATCCAGTCAGGTGAAGACCCAGCGCGAAGATATGTCCCAGCTATCACAGCGAATGAAGAACCAACAAGAGGAGCTATCCAGTCAGATAAGAAGCCAGCGCGAAAAAGTGTCCCAGCTATCACAACGGATGTCTACCCTACCAGAAGAGTTATCCAGTTCCTTTTCCCAGAAAATATCACATCTTCGTGACGAGCAAAATCAGCAAGTTGCCAACTTGAATCAGGAAGTGGACAACTTGAATCAGCAACTGGACAACATGAATCAGCAAGTGACCAACATGCGAGACGAGCAAAATCAACAAGTCGCCAACTTGCGAGACGAAAAAAACCAACAAGTGACCAACTTGCGAGATGAGATCAACCAGCAAATGCAGTCCGAGATAAGGAAGCTTCAACGAGAACACGAAGCTTGTCGAAACCAGCCCATCCACCACGGCGACGAAGATGCAGAAAGGATGAAAACCTGCCACGTAGACGTCGACCGACGAAGAAATGGGGAGACTACCCAGATACGAACGACGATGAAACCCCCGACGTTCGACGGGAAGACTTCCTGGCCAAATTACCTGAAACAATTCGACGCAGCGGCCAGAGCTAATAGATGGTCATCCCAGGAGAAGGCATTGTCCCTAACCGTAGCTTTGCGAGGCGAAGCTTTAGACGTCTTGCAATCATTGACACCGGATGAAGCTGACAACTTCGAGTTATTGGTGAATCGTCTAGAGATGCGTTATGGTCAAACTCATCTACAACCGGTGTACCGAATACAGTTAAAGAGCCGAAAGCAGAAAAATGGAGAGACTATCCAGGAATTTGAGGCGGAAGTAGCCGGAATGGTACGACTTGCGTATTTAAATGCAGCGGAGGATTTCCTGGAGTGCCTGGCAGTCCAAACCTTCACCGATGGTCTTCGAGACGTCGAGTTGCAGCGGGCTGTACGGTTGGCGCGGCCGAAGTCTCTTGTGGACGCCTTGACCATTGCCCTGGAGTTTGAGGCGGCGACGGAGGCCTCACGTGGAGTTGCTCGACTAAGGGAAGTCACCGGTAACTACGAACATGCTGTTCATTCCGTTAGCGACGTCGAAGCGGTAGTAGAGAGGTTAATAAAGTTATCTCCAAAAAGAAGGCGTCCAGTGAGATGCTGGAACTGCGGAGAACTAGGCCATATAAGAAATACTTGCCCCCAAAAAGAAAAATCTTCTGCTGAAGTACCCCAGCAGCAGGAAAACTAGAACGGGTCGACTCCTGGAGGGCGAAATCGACCCCAAACATTTCTGAAGCCCCTCATACCATTAAATTGGCACCTCTGCAACATCACGTGGACAGCTTATATGTAGATGGCCTCATTGATGGAAAGAACTTTAGCATGCTGGTAGACACTGGAGCTACAAAAACTATCGTTCGACTATCCATCATTATGCGAAAGAAGATGTGGCCTACTAGTTGGAGACTGCGTACCGCTACCGTTGATTCTGCTAGAGTCTACGGTGAGATACAGGTGACGCTACAGTTTGGTTCAACCTCTCTGGTTTACTCGGTCCTGGTGGCTGACGTTGATGAAGATGTTGTTCTGGGCATGGATATTATGCTCCACTGTGGTTTTCATTTGGATCTTCGCCGACGTATCCTTCGTACTGGTAATGAAGAAATATTCCTGCACCGAAAAGAAGTTGACAATGCCTCGATTAAGCTAATCGATGATATCGAACTTTCGGCGAGCTGTGAATGCGCAGTTGGATGGACTGGAGCCAGATAGTGCCCCAGCCATGATAGAGCCGAAGAACCATGACCATGAATTGGGAAAAGGACTCCTTGTGGGGTAGACTCTTGTTAGATCCGCCAAAGAGGTACCTGTTAAGTTTTATTTTTATTTTTGTTTTTGATTGCTGAGGTGACGAGAATAATAATACGAGAAATCAGCCGTCAAAAATGATAACATTCATTGCTGTTGTTAGCTGTAATACAATTCAAAAATAAATCATAAAAATCAATAGTCTGTAATTTAAAATCAACATAGTAATAAGAATCATAACATTGGTCCTTCGATCAAGATATTCACAATTTTGTGGATAAAAATTGAACCAGCACATGGAACTCAGTACATAACCATAAATCAAGAACAAAGAAAAAGTGTGAGCCAACCTAGCGCCAAAATAGTAAGTCTTTCCTTTCTTTCTTTACATCTCAAACATTTATTTATTTGAGTTATAATCATGTCTCCTAAAAAATCATGCAAACAACTAGAAATTTATTTAATTCAAAGAGAACAAATATTTAAACAATTAGAAAGATTTGAAACATTTGTAGAAACTTTTGACATCAAACAAAATCGAATACATAATTTAACTAAAAGACTAGAAAAGATAGAGCTATTATTCAGTGAATTTAACTCTTGTCAAATTGAAATTGAGTTATTAGACAAAACAGATGATGAAATGCGGAACAATTTTGAAACTTTTTATTTTAATTTGACTAGCAATGCCCAAGAAATTATAGCCAAAATAAACTTAAATAAAGAAACCCAATCTCCTGATGATTTGAAAGATTCTAATCAGCCTTTAACATCAATTTCTTATGATAATATAAAACTACCAGACCTCAATTTACCATCTTTTGATGGCAATTATGGTGATTACATGGAATTTCACGACACGTTTAATTCCTTAATTCATGAAAATAAAAATTTATCAAACTCTAGAAAACTACACTATTTAAAATCATGTGTTATTGGCGAAGCTGCAAAATGCATCCAAAATTATAAAATCACTGACGAAAATTATTTAACAGCCTGGCAAACAATTAAAGACACTTTTGATCACAAAAGATGTATCATAGAACAACACATTAAAACATTATTTAACATTCCCCCAATTCTTAAAGCAAATTATGAAAATTTAAAAAACTTTACATTTACCGTAGTAAATCAAATTGGTTGTTTAAAATCACTTAACTTAGAAGTAGAACATTGGAATCCACTTTTAATACACCTTTTAATTAACAAACTAGATAATAGTACTAAATTAGCCTGGGAATAACTGGTTGAAAAGCAAGATAACAATTACTTACCATCTCTAGATAAACTCATAAAATTCTTAAGAACTAGAACACAAACAATTCAAAAGGTGTTTAGTCCAAATTATCAAAATCCAAATCAAAAATTAGATCTTAAGCATTCACAAAATCAATGTAACAAAAGGTTTGATAACACTAAGACAAGTTACAAAACAACAACTCATCTCTCAAATTTTAACAAACCTAAATGTCCTTTCTGTAAAGAAACACATTTTATCTACACATGTAAAAAATTTCTAGACCTATCTAATCAAGAAAGATATAATGAAATCAAAAAAAGGAATCTTTGCACAAATTGTCTCCGATCTAACCATTCAAAACAAGATTGTATTGCTCAATCCTGTAAGTCCTGTAACAAAAAACATAACACTCTCCTTTGTTTCTCTAATCAACCTATTGCAACTAACTCCTTGAACCAAGAAACCAATTTGGAAAATAATCCGACAACGTCGACTAGTCTAAACTCAAGTTTATATCATCCCAAGCGTTTAATTTTACTATCAACCGCACTTGTAGTCATATATAACTCAAAACAAAAACCCGTTACTTGTCGAGCACTTTTAGATTCAGGAAGCCAAAGTAATTTCATCACATCTGATTTAGCCAAGAGATTGAACTTAAAAACTCATGAAACAAACGTTTCTTATTATTGGAATAAATCAAACTTCATCTAGCACCTATCTTAGCACAAATGCAAAAATCCACTCAAAATTTAACAACTATTCCAAGGAATTAAATTTTCTTATTTTGAACAATATAACAACTTCTCAACCATCAGTATCCTTTCCAATCACTTTTGATGTTCCCAAGAACATTAACTTAGCAGATCCCTTATTTAACCAATCTCAAAACGTTGACCTACTATTAGGGGTTTCAGTCTTCTATGAGCTACTTTGTATTGGTCAAATCAAACTTGCCAAGAATCAACCAACATTACAAAAAAACACAATTAGGCTGGATTATTTCAGGAGAACTTCAATTAAAGAACAAACATAACAGCATTACTTCTTTATTATTAATTAATGATATATCTATACAAAATCAATTACAAAAATTTTGGGAAGTTGAAGAAATTCTTGAAAATCCTCTAACTAAATTCAATCAAGAAGAGCGTTTCTGTCTAGATCATTTTGAAAAAACTCATAGTCGTGAAAATACAGGTAGACTTCAGGTGTCACTTCCCCTAAAAGAAAATTATATATCATTAGAAAACAATTTAACAAATGCAAATAATAGGTTCTTATCAATAGAACGTAAATTAGAAAAAGATTTAAATTTAAAATCATCTTATAGCAAATTCATGACAGATTACGAATTATTAAATCAGATGACCAAATTAAATAAATCTGAAATAAATAATAAAGACATAAAATATTATCTACCGCATCATTGTGTATTCAAAAAACTCACAAATAAAATCAGAGTAGTGTTTGATGGTAGTTCGCGCGATTCAAATGGTCTATCCTTAAATGATGTTTGTTATGTAGGTCCAACAATTCAGGATGATCTATTTTCCATCATTCTAAGATATCGTAAACATAATTTTGTATTAAAGGCAGACATAATAAAAATGTACCGACAAGTTAGTGTAAATCCTTCACAAAGATTGCTTCAATGTATATTGTGGCGAGAAAATCCAAATGAACCATTAAATCATTATACTTTAAACACCGTGACTTACGGAATTGCTTCTGCAGCATTTTTAGCAATTAGATCGCTGCAAGAGACTGCTCATAGCAACAAACACAAATATCCCGAAGCCAGCGAAATAATTCTTTCAGATTTTTATGTTGATGATTTGTGCACAGGTGCCGAAACAATTTCTAAACTTAAAAACATAAAGCAAGAAATTGAAGCAATCTTAAATACCGGATGTTTTGAACTGTCTCAATGGATGTCAAATAATCCAGGAATTTTAAATACACAAGAACAAGATTTTGATCTAACTTATCATATCTCTGATAGTGAATCAATAAAAACACTAGGAATATTTTGGAATCCCGTTAAAGACACATTTCAATTTACAATCAATATTGAATCTCCCAACAAAACAATTACCAAACGTGTCATTCTTTCAATAGTGTCACAAGTATTTGATCCACTTGGTCTAATCTCACCCATAATTATTAAATCAAAATTCATTTTGCAACAATTATGGAAATTAAACTTAAATTGGGATGAATCAATACCAATATCAATTCAAACAGAATTTTTATCTCTATTAGATAATATCAAACAATTATGTTTTCTTGAAATACCCAGACACGTTCTATTAAAAAACCCAATAAATATACAAATCCATGGGTTTTCGGATGCTTCAGAACTTGCTTACGGTTGTGTCATTTATGTAAGATCAACTGATCATCTCGGAAACATATCAATCAATCTTTTATGTTCAAAATCACGTGTGGCTCCTTTGAAAACCTTGTCATTACCTCGTTTAGAATTGTGTGGGGCAGTGATTTTATCTCGATTACTGAGAAAGGATCAAAAATCTCTAAAATTGGAAATCAACACCACATCTCTCTGGACAGATTCTCAGATTGTTTTGTCCTGGCTTTCTCGTGAACCTAATCATTGGAAAACATTTATAGCGAATCGAGTAGCTGAGATTCAGCTAAATTCAAAAAACTCTCATTGGCGTCACGTAAATTCAGAAAACAATCCAGCAGATTTAATATCACGTGGATGTGAAACATCTCAACTTCTTAATAATAACCTCTGGTGGCACGGTCCTCAATTTTTGTCCATTCATGAACAATATTGGTCACAAACATCAATTCATGACTTTCTGAATGTAGCAGCTCCGGAAATAAAAATACAAAGGGTATCAGCAAATTTATCTTATCATGATAATAGCATATTTGAAAAATTTTCTTCGTATATTAAACTCATAAAAATAGTAGCTTATTGTTTTAGATTTAAAAAAAATTGCAAGTTTCCAAAAGATCAAAGATCCTTAAATTTTCTTGATATTACAGAATTTGAATTTGCCAATAAATGCTTAATCAAATTAGCACAAAGTGCTACATTTTCCAAGGAAATCAAGGATTTGTCAAACAACAAACAAGTATCAAAAACTAGCAAATTAGCTAACTTGAATCCCTTTCTTGATGAAGACGATATAATCAGAGTAGGAGGTCGTCTTTCAAATTCTGAACTAGATTTTCATAAAAAATTTCCTATTATATTACCTAACAAACATCAATATACAAAATTATTAATAAATTATGAACATATAAGAACTTACCATGGTGGAGTACAAACAACTATTTTCTCAATCAGGCAAAGGTACTGGCCTTTAAATGCTAAAAATGAAGTAAAAAATGTAATTAAAAATTGTTTAATTTGTTTTAAAACAAAACCCAAAGAAAGTAATCAAATAATGGGAAACTTACCTAAATCACGAATAACACCTACTTTACCTTTCTCATCATGTGGAGTAGACTTTGCAGGTCCCTTCCTTATAAAAGATGGTACTTTGAGGAACAGTAAACTTGTCAAAATTTATATTTGTTTGTTCATTTGCTTTACTACAAAGGCTGTACATATTGAACCAGCAGGAGATTTGAGTTCAGAAACGTTTCTTAATGCGCTTAAGCGATTCATCGCACGCAGGGGAATCCCTAAAAATTTATACAGCGATAATGGAACTAACTTCGTTGGGGCTAATAACATTTTAAAACGAGAACTTGACATTTTAATCAAACTGAATAAAAATAATTTTATCAATAATTTTTTATTAGAAAACAAAATTATTTGGCATTTCATCCCTCCCAGAGCACCAAATTTTGGTGGACTATGGGAATCTGCTATAAAACTGGCAAAGCGTCACTTGATCCGCATTGTAGGAAATGCTAAGCTAAATTTGGAAAATTTCTTAACGATTATAACTCAAATAGAATCAATCCTTAACTCTAGACCACTTTGTCCTCTAACAAACGATCCAAATGACTTACAAGCGCTTACACCTGGCCACTTCCTAATTGGAAAACCACTTAATGCATTGCCAGAAAATAATGTAACATCATTTACTATAAATCGATTAAATCATTATCAACGAATGTTAGAGTTTTTGAACTTTTGTTTTATATTTTTGTAAGTTTTGTTTTTTGTAACCAAGACTTTTTGTTATTATATTATTTTGTCATTCAATTAAACAATTTTGAAAAGATAAGGTTGTCAATTTTATTCTCTATTTCAAAGTATTATCTTATCTTTAAAAAACAACCAATTTTTTATACAGTCCACTATTATTGTTATCGAACCAGCAATCACCGAAACATTGGTCCTTCGAGCCGGATAGAAGAAAAAAGAATTTTTGGCCAATTCCATACAAGAATCTATAGGCCCCAGGTACATTTTACGCTATTTTCCATTTGACATTTATTAAAAAAAATATGTCAGAGTCACAAGAAGAATTAAAGTCCTTGTCTCGTCATAGAGGTACTATTAAACAAAAACTTACGATGTTGGAAAAGTACATTGATACAATTAAAACTTCGTTAAGTGATGTTTTGCCTAAATATGATGATGTTGAGGTAAGGTTTCACAACAGTTCAAATTTATTAAGTGATTTTGACATTGTTCAAACTGAAATTGAAAGAATATGTGATGTAAAAGATTTAGATGATCATTTTGTAGAGCGGGAACAGTTTGAAAATCGGTTTTATTCAGCACATTTATATTTAAAAAACCTTCTGAAACAAAACGAACCTATTATTAGTAACCAAACTATTAAATCTCATATTGGTGGAGATTCTCTTCAGAATATTTTATTACCAAAATTAAAGTTACCAGTATTTTCTGGAGAGTTTCATAATTGGATCAATTTTAAAATTCAATTCAGTTCAACAATTTCAAGCAATAACACTTTAACTGATAGCCAGAAATTTCAATTTTTAAAAGCTTCATTAGAGGGTTATGCCTCCCATTTTATTGAAGATCTAGATAATGTTAATCAACCATTTAGTCAGGCATGGAAGTTATTATGTGATAGATTTGATAAAAAACAATTTCTAATAGACAGTCATTTTAAATCTTTGTTAAATGTGCAAGGTATTCAAAAAGAAACCTATTTAGGGTTGCGGAAATTTTTGGATGAAATATTAAAACATTTAACATCTATTGATGGTATACAAATTCCTAAAGAAAAGCTATATGATTCGTTGCTTATTCATGTTTTATTAGGTAAATTAGATAAAAACACTATTCGCGAATGGAAAGAAAGTAAATTTAATGATGATTTGCCAAGTCTTGATGAATTAATTAGTTTTTTAAAAAACAAAACAGACATTATGCAGTGTTTAGATGATTTTCAATTACCTAAATCCAACATTGCTAACAAAAGTAATCATTATAATAATAAATCCAATTTACAAGTACATCTTACATTTAAGGGTGTTTGTAACTATTGTAAAAAAGATCATTCAATTTATAAATGTCCCAATTTTGTTGCTTTGTCTGTTGATCGTAGAATTCAAGAAGTAAGAAAATTGAAGTTATGCGAAAACTGTTTATTAACTGGTCATAACAAAAAGTTGTGCAAAAAAGGTCCTTGTCCAATATGTAAAATTCATAAACATAATAATTTACTTCATAAAGATTTGTTACAACCATCTACTTCTAATAATCAAATAAATTCAACTAATGTGGTTTTGTCGGATGATCACAATTTACAAAATAATGATATAAGCATTAATTTTATAAATAATGAGAGCCAGGTTTTGTTATCAACAGTTATTTGTAATATTAAAGACGATTTTGGAAAATTTCATAAATGTCGAGCACTTTTAGATTGTGGTGCGCAAGCAAATCTTATTACTGAGGAATTTTGTCATAGGATGAATATTCCATTAGTTGCCACTAATTGTTCTATTACAAGTGTTAATCACGGTTCAATTGGTATTAAAAAACAATGTACAGTTCAAATTTCTTCCCAATTCACACAATTTACTTCTACAATTTCTTGTTTAGTGGTTCCTTTTATAAGTAGTAATATTCCGACATATTCTATTGATATTGAAAAATTGAACATACCAAGTTATGTGAATTTAGCTGATTCAGAATTAAGTGTTTCCAAAGATGTAGATTTATTGTTAGGTGCCAATATATTTTGGGACTTGTTAGGACAAGGCAAAATTTGTTTAGGTAAAAATTTACCAACTTTGGTTGAGACTAGTTTTGGTTGGATATTGACTGGAACAATACCAAATAATTCCAAAAATTATATATGCAACTTTGCCAAAATTAATATTATAGAAGACGAACAACTTAAAAAGTTCTGGGAAATTGAAGAAATTCCTGGACGAAATAAATTTGTTTCGGAAGAAAACATGATTTGTGAATCATTATTTGAATCAAATACTTACCGTGCTGATAATGGACAATTCGTGGTAAAGTTTCCTCTTAAACATTCTCCAAAACTCTTAGGAAATTCTAAATTATCATCTATCAAGAGATTTAGATCGTTGGAACGTAAGTTTTCGGATTTGAATTTTAAAAAACTCTATTTTGATTTTATACATGAGTATGAAGAACTGGGTCACATGACCAAAATAAACGATAATAACGATGTTTGCTATTTTTTACCTCATCATGGTATATTGAAAGAATCTAGCATAACTACCAAATTACGAACTGTGTTTGATGGTAACTGTCGAACTTCCACTGGATGGGCACTTAATGACATCCAGTATGCTGGCCCTAAAGTACAAAATGATATTTTTGATATTTTACTTAGATTTAGGATTTATCCATTTGTAGTATCTGCAGATATTTCGAAAATGTATAGGCAAATACTTATGAATCCTGAGCACAGGCCATTGCAGCAAATTTTATGGCGCGAAAGCCCTGTAAACGAATTTATGGTTTATCAACTTAATACCGTAACTTATGGTACTAGATCAGCACCATATTTAGCCATTAAATGTGTTCAACAAGTAGCAAAAGAACATTTTACCAATTATCCAACAGCATCACAGGCTATTCTAAAAGACATGTATGTTGACGATTTATTAACAGGTTCTGATAATTTGCAAGAGCTAAAAACAAGATGTAACAATATTTATTCTATTTTAAAATCTGCTAATTTTATACTGAGAAAATGGACCTCCAATGTTCCTGAAATAATTACAGATTTTGCAACTTCCGATATATCAAATTCTATTTTAAAATTAGGAGATCAAGATCAATTTAAAACATTGGGAATTCAATGGGTAACTAGTTCTGATTTTCTTACATATTCAATAAATTTACCCATAGGGCCCAATATAATTACGAAAAGATTTATGCTTTCAATTATTGCACAAATATACGACCCATTAGGTCTTTTGAGCCCTTCTATTATTATAGCTAAGATTTTAATTAAAAAACTTTGGTCTCTTCATATTTCTTGGGATGATCCTATCCCTTCAGAAATTTGTGAAGATTGGTTAAAATTTAAAAATAGTCTCATGCATTTTAATCAATTAGCTATTGTTAGAAACATTGTTTCAAAATGTATATGTGATATCCATTGTTTTTGTGACGCATCACAAAATGCATATGCTGCATGCATTTATATTAGAAGTTCTGACGATCTTGGCAATTTCAAAATAAATTTACTTTGTTCTAAAACAAGGGTATCTCCAATGAAAACTATAACCATTCCAAAATTGGAATTGTGCGCATGTTTATTAGGCTCACAATTAACAAAAGTTGTTCTTAATGCTCTTAATATAAATGTTCCGATTTTTATGTGGTCTGACTCTCAAGTCGCATTAAGTTGGATAAATCATGAACCTAGTGAATTACAAGTATTCGTGGCTAATCGCGTAGCTAAAATTCAGTTACTTTCTAATATAACAGATTGGAATTATATCAATAGTTCAAATAATCCAGCAGATGTAGCTTCCAGAGGCATCTTACCAAATTTATTAATTTCCAATCGATTGTGGTGGCATGGACCTGACTTTTTAAAATTACCCCATTCAAATTGGCCAAAAACTGAATTTATCATAAAAAAATCAGAATTAATAGAATTAAGAAAAACTTCCAAATTAATATATTTAAATATAGTTTCAATATCAAATATAATCACTAGGTTTTCAGATTTAAACAGATTGCAACGGGTAGTAGGATATTGCCTACGCTATTTTTATAATATAAAAAATAAAAATGCAAAAAGAACAGGACTTTTATCTATTTTAGAAATTAATAATGCTAATCATGTTTTAATTAAACAAGTACAATTAGAATCATTTTGTGAAGAATTATCTATTTTACAAAAAGATAAACACCTCCCCATCAAACATAGATTGTCGTCATTAGCTTTGTTCATTGACAAAGACGGGATAATTAGAGTTGGAGGTCGTTTAAAAAATACTTATTTACCTTTTAATATAAAACATCCAATATTACTATCATTTAAACATTATTTTACAAAATTAATTTTTGAACACAAACATAAATTGCTTTTGCATCCAGGTCCTCAGTTGTTATTATCATCAGTAAGACAATTTTATTGGCCAATAGGAGGTATCATCTTAGCCAAAAAAGTTGTAAAAAATTGTCTTACCTGTTTTCGATTTAAACCTGTTGCATTTAATAGTCCAATGTCAAATTTACCTAATGAACGAATAAAACCCGCTTTTCCATTTGAAACTACAGGTATTGATTATGCAGGGCCTTTTAACGTTTTAAATAAAAAAGGTCGAGGGGCAAAATTAAATAAATGTTACATTGCTCTTTTTATTTGTTTCTGCACAAAAGCTGTCCATTTAGAAGTTGTTTCAGATTTGACTGCTGATAATTTTTTAGCAAGTCTAAAAAGGTTTACTTCTAGACGAGGCATTCCTTCAACAATATATTCGGATAATGGTGCCACATTCATTGGTGCTAATAACCAGTTAAAACGATTAGGACATTTTTTAAACAAATTTCATAATTCAATTGCTGATCAGACTAGTCAATTTGGTATAAAATGGGTTTTTATTCCTCCTTATACCCCTAATTTTGGAGGGTTGTGGGAAGCTGCTGTTAAAGCTACAAAACATCACTTAAAAAGAGTTCTAATTAATAACAATGTCACTTTTGAGGAATTTAATACCCTTCTTATACAAATCGAAGGGATATTAAATTCTCGTCCTCTTTTCAAAATGTCAAATAATCCTAATGATCTTTCTCCTATAACACCTTCTCATTTTTTAATCGGCCGCACTTTAACCTCTATACCAGACTATGACTTGACAAATACTCCTTCCAATCGCCTTTCAAGACTTCAACACGTCCAACAATTGTACCAACAATTTTGGCGTCAATTTTCAAAAATGTACATTTCCCAATTACACCAACAATACAAGTGGAAAGAGGCTCCAAGTAAAATAAAAGAAAATACATTAGTCTTAATAAAAAATGATTCTGTACCACCTTGCAAATGGTCTATTGGTAGAATAATAAAACTGTTTCCTGGTCGAGATGAAGAAAAGCGAGTAGCAGAAATCCTAACTTCACATGGAACTATAACCAGATGTGTTAGACACTTGTTCCCTTTACCATTACAAAGTGAAACGTTAAATTAATATTTAATTTTTTGAAGGTTCCCTTCAAAGGGGGGGCTAATGTTAGAGTTTTTGAACTTTTGTTTTATATTTTTGTAAGTTTTGTTTTTTGTAACCAAGACTTTTTGTTATTATATTATTTTGTCATTCAATTAAACAATTTTGAAAAGATAAGGTTGTCAATTTTATTCTCTATTTCAAAGTATTATCTTATCTTTAAAAAACAACCAATTTTTTATACAGTCCACTATTATTGTTATCGAACCAGCAATCACCGAAACAACGAATACTTCAATTAATGCAACATTTTTGGTCACGATGGACATCAGAATACTTGAACTCACTTCAGGTTCGAAACAAATGGAAATTTAAAGGTCAACAAGACTTAAAAATGAATGACATGGTTATTATCAAAGAAGACAATTTACCTCCCTTAAAATGGAAATTGGGAAAGATTGTTGAACTTCATCCTGGTCAAGATGGTTTAACCAGGGTTGTGACAGTGAAAACTAGTGACGGACTTGTTAAGCGTGCAATCAATAAACTTTGTTTTTTGCCAAATCAATGATGCTTATATTGTATTTACTATTTTTTTTTTTAATTTGTTATATGTTTATTTTGAAAGTAATTGCATACTTTCAAGGTTGGCGGTTTTATGTTAAGTTTTATTTTTATTTTTGTTTTTGATTGCTGAGGTGACGAGAATAATAATACGAGAAATCAGCCGTCAAAAATGATAACATTCATTGCTGTTGTTAGCTGTAATACAATTCAAAAATAAATCATAAAAATCAATGGTCTGTAATTTAAAATCAACATAGGAATAAGAATCATAACAGTACCCATCCGAGTTATCAACTTGAACGATCACCCAGTTCTTCTCCGAAAGAACACGGAAATGGGAAGTTTAGAACCAGTAACGGCCGTAATTCACAAAGTAAACGTTACGAAAACAGATGAGACCAATGGAATTGAACAATTAATGACAAAATTAGATCCCTCTTTGTCAAAATTAGAAAAGAAACAGGTAAGAGATCTACGTTACCGTTATAAACCTGTATTTGGTTCTAAAAGTAAACTGGGAAGAACTGATGTTGTACAACATAGAATTGACACTGGTTATGCACGTCCGATTCGACAGGTACCCCGAAGGATGCCTCAAGTTAAGAAGGAAGAAGCAAACAGAGCCCTTGAAGAAATGATTCAAAGTGGCATAGTCGAACCATCCAGTAGTCCGTGGGCTTCTCCTGTGGTATTAGTGAGAAAGAAAGACGGATCAATGCGGTTTTGTGTCGACTATCGCAAGCTAAATGATGTCACTAAGAAGGACAGTTATCCTCTGCCAAGGATTGATGATGCCCTCGACGCTTTGGCGGGTTCTACTCTGTTTTCTTCCTTGGACCTTAAAAGCGGATACTGGCAAGTTAAAATGAATCCTGCAGACAAAGAAAAGACTGCCTTTTCTGTTGGGATCAGGAATGTCAAGAGGCGTTTGAAATATTAAAGAAACAGCTTACGTCAGCACCTGTTCTTGCTTATCCACTTCCTGATGGTAAGCTTATTCTGGACACCGACGCCAGCAATGTGGGAATTGGAGCCGTCTTGTCACAGCTACAAGATGGTAAGGAAAGAGTGGTTGGTTACTTCAGCAAAACTTTATCGAAAGCAGAAAAGAACTACTGTGTAACTCGGAGGGAACTGTTAGCAGTTGTAAAATCCGTCGAACACTTTTATAAATATCTGTATGGCAGAAAATTCCTGATCAGAACAGACCATGCAAGTTTAAAGTGGCTACTTAGCTTTAGAAACCCAGAAGGACAGATAGCAAGATGGCACGAAAAACTGCAGGAATATGATGTTAAAATCGAGCACAGACCTGGAACAAGACATCGTAATGCTGATGCACTTTCCAGAAGGCCATGCCGACCTGATTGCCCCCATTGTACCCGCATGGAGCAGAACGAGGAAAAACTTGCCTTAGTTAAGGTTGTAACAGAAGACGAGAGCTCTATGCTGGAGGAGCAACAAGAAAACGATCCCGTTCTGAAGAAGATTCGAGAATGGACCGTCGTCCGTTGTGGAGAGAGATATCCTCATCCTCTCCTGCTGTAAAAGCATACTGGGCCCAATGAAACTCTTTAATTTTGGACGGTTGGCTCGTTAAAAGACTTGTAGAAAATTCCGAGGGCACAGAAACAAGGAAAGAAATAGTGGTCCCAAGAAATGCTGTAACGGAAATTTTAAAACAGATGCATAATGATAGTTCCGGAGGACATCTGGGTATCACGAAAACGCTGCAAAAGATCCGAGATAGATTTTACTGGGTAAATTGCACTAATGATGTTAAAGATTGGTGTCATAAATGCACCACATGTGCTGCCAGTAATGGTCCGCACCGAAAACCGAAAGTGGAAGTGCAGCAATATCTGGTCGGAAGTCCTTTTGAAAGAATCGCAGTAGATGTATTAGGGCCACTTCCACAGACCGATGAAGGAAACAAATACATCTTTGTTGTAATGGACTACTTCACTAAATGGGTTGAAGCCTATGCAGTTCCCAATCAGGAAGCCACCACTTTAGCAGATATATTAGTTAAAGAATTCGTAAGCCGATTTGGGGTACCACTAGAATTACACTTAGACCAAGGGAGAAATTTTGAGAGCAAGTTTGCCACGTACTTTTAGTGAATTGAATTGAAAATAAAAATAAGAAAAATAGATTTTGAAAAATTAATCAAATACTTCCAATCAAAGTTCAACTCCAGCTGAGAACGGTAAGTGGTTTCTCTAGTGGCAAATTAGTGCCCAGCTCAGCCGTAGAGGGTAAGTGCCAAAATAAAGGTGAGTGCGCCACCTATTTAAACGGTTAAAATCGGAAACCCCTGTTGTTCCAGGCACTGACCTTTCCCACTGGAGATAATTAAATAAATTTAGAATATTAAACAGTACTAATTGAATTGTACAATAAAAACGATAAAGTGAGCTAAATAAAACAAAATATCAACTAGACCCTTCTTTAATAAAAAAAAATAAAGTATTAACACTACTGTTAAGTCGCGCTTGACAACGTTAACAATACCAAAGAAAAATATTTAAGAGTAATCTAAAATAAATTAATCAATTAAGTGTGATCACACGCAGTACAAGAAAAATAGGAAAAATTTAAATTTAAGCTAGTCACGACTTAAATCTAATATTGCTTATCTGTTAAACTAAATACGATTCCTTGCAGTCCTTGGCTTCTTCAATACTTACGCCGGTACCAAAATCAATTCCCAGAAACAAATAGGCTTGCACCAATCAAAAATAACTTAAGCTCGTACTAAGTATCAGGTCTGCACCCAAAATTCAGCCTTATCTAGGACTTAAGCCCGTAACTAGGACCCTAAAATCGTAATTCGGAATTAACAATAGCTTAAACAAATTTTAATGACTCCTCGAATTAATTGATTTAATCACGTTATACTACTTTACTGACTTTAATACAATTTGAACACATTAACTTATATTTGCTCCACAATGAAAAAATGAAATGAATTTAAATGAATTACATAAGATTTAGAAGCTGATATTTCTGAATTTTACAATTTCTAATCAGAACTAATGATTCGAATGCACTTAACAAACTTAAATTTGACTTACTAGCCATAACAAAATTATAACAATAACTAAATTAGGATTTAACATAAAATTAATTAATAATAGCATAAAAGAACCGAAAGGAGTCTAGTTTCTCAAAATAATACACACATACAATACACAAAGAAATATACATGTAAAATCAAGATATTAAACTAAAATAGCGTCTATATGGCGTTATTAATCATATAAAAATATAATATTGTAACTCACCTATTGTAATAGGTTTTTTTTTTTCCTTTAAAATCGTGACACACCTAGCTGGTTAACGGGTATAACAATATTCTCGTTGCTAACTGCACCAATAGGGAATTCTAACCACAATTCGCTGCCTGAACGGTATTGAATTTACCAAATATTCCACTGTCTGTTCTGTGGGCTATCTACACTTCGTAGGAAACAAAAGGAAAGAGAAAAACCATGAGGATTGAGCAACCACATGAATAAAGAAACGTGCTACTCACCAACAAAGATTTTACTAAAATCCGACTATGCGGTTTTTTCCAAAGAATCCGTCCCAAAAATCTACAGGAACAATCCACACGATTCAAAATGGAAAACTGAGGTTTAGTTTCGTAAATCCAAAATTAATTGGACCGAATGAACCGAGAGTAAAACTTAAACCCAAAAATCTTCTAACGACAAGTTCTCAAGTCAAAGGTTAATAATGGAAAGAACTCACAACGTGTTTCCTCTCATGTAATTTGACACACTCCAAAAATGGCCTCTACTACTGTAAGGACAATAACCGAGGGTCGTCAGCTAACAGTTTACGAACAAACGGTGGTTTGATACAACTTATCTTATTACTTGTCAAGATAACAACAAAAATCTCAACATTACTCAATTTCTCGTTCATATTCAATCTTAATATGCTAGATAACAATATAACGGAACATCTGGCTGTAGACCATAATACGTCGAGTTATCGACAAAAAGAAAGAGAGAATACCTCGGTCAGGTGAAAACGAAAGTGACAGTAATTTTAAAAAAAATAAACATAACCACAAAAATTCATGATCTGAATTTAATAAATATCCTTTCAAAACAATATTAGCAACAATTATGGCCAGAATAATAAACAATAGTTGGCGATTATCTATAATCGAACTAAATCAATCGGTTCCTGACTCGATTAAACCCTTAGTAATGGAAAATTATAAGGTAAGAAAACAATTTTGTTTGCAAATTAAGATATCTATCGCTAACGAGAAATTAGCCCGTGACAACATCCCTTCCCCTAAGAAAGGAGAAAATCTAACGAAGATTTTCGACGATAACTCAATAAATTTTAAATAACGCCAACAATCACAACGAAAAAGACAAATCCAAAACAACAGCTAACAAAGAAACAACCAAAAGGAGAACAAACAAACAAAAGAAAAACACAGAAAGGTATCAACTATGGTTGTTAAAATGGCTGGATTCAAGTAATGTAGCAAAAGGTAAGGAAGGTAACGAACACATGTTTCCCACTAAGTCGACCAAAATTCCTCGACAAATCCCAAAAGGTGGTAGGAGAGATAAGGTAAGATGTTCGTAGGATTCTCTTCAGAGAATCTCCCTCGACTACCACTAAGGCTTTTCCCACCGGACACCCAAACCAATGGTCCAGTCGGGAAAACAAAAAGGTTTGGCCTCCAAAATCCACAAAACGTGAAACAGCATAACAGCCACATAAAAGAGGCCCAAACCATGAGGGTAATTTAAAGTCGAGGAAGCAGGCAACAACAAAGGTAAGATAAGGTAAGGTAAGGGAAGATAAGGAAAAGATAAAGGTAAAGATAAGGAAATTACTTGAATCCAGAAGTGTTAAGGTTGGAGGACTTCTACCTCCCCGCCTGGAATATCCTCGGGTGGTGAGATTCTTCTACTCCCAGCCACAGGGCACAAAAGAGTCAACGATGGTTATGTTGAACAAGGGCTGAATCCAAGTAACGAAAGATACCATAAGTTAACAATACTTAAATTCCTACTAAATAGACTCCGAAAAATTCCTCTACAAATCCCACTATGTGGTTTTTCCACCGGACACTCAACAACCAATGGCCCGGTCGGAAAATCAAAGGTTTGGCCTTGAAATCCACAAAATGTGTCGTAGAACCACTACGAATGAAACCAAAACCATGAGGTCATTCTAAAGCCAAAAGCAGGTAAACGAAATAACAAAATAAGGTAAAGTAACGATAAGTTTACTAAAGGTAGAACGAAACTTGGATCCAGAAAGTGGTTAGGTTGGAGGACTTTTACCTACCCCGCCTGGAATATCCTCGGGTGGTGAAATTCTTATGCCTCCAGCCACAAGGTACGAAAAAAAAAACAACGAAACAGAAAAGTAAAGAACAAGAAGAGAAATAATAAAAGTTACAGAGGAAAGTCAACCAAAGATTCGTAGAAGATAATACCAAGTAAACAATAGAGGATTGTCGTCTGGAGCGAGTGATTCACAAAAAGGCTTCAAATCTTGGACATGCCAAATACCTTTTGAATTTCCCAATTCATCCTGGAGTTCATAGGACCAAGAACCACACCTACGTTTAATAACAAAAGGGCCAAGATACGCTGGTGCTAAGTTTGCCGAATAGAATTTCAGAGCATCCGACAGGACTTTATTCTTTCTCCAAACTTTATCCCCACAACTAAAGGATAGAGGTCGACGACGCAGATTATAACGATTTGCATTTTGCACTCTTGCGGACTCTATACGCTGTAGAACCTGCAGATATAGCTTCGCAAAGCCCTCACGACGGTTTTTAGCGTAGTCGTTAATTTCTATTGGGTCCGTCCGAAGTTTATCCTCGTAATCCGTTCCGTAAAGTTTGTGTTCCCTACCAAAAAGAATAAAGTATGGACTGTATTTGGTGGTTTCACTCGGCGTTGTCCTGATTGCGCAGCCGATTTCATTAAGGTGCTCATCCCAGGTCCTGTGGTTTTCTTGCTTTACATAAGTACGTAACATGGTCGTAATAACCCTATTGTGTCGTTCAGTGGGATTAGCGCGTGGATTATAATGAGCGGTAAAGAATATTCGGGTGTTATACTTCTCACACAGTTTCCGGAATTTGTTCGACTTCATTTGAACACCATTATCGCAAGTTAAAGTCATGGGTGCTCTATACAACAAAAAGAAACCTTACATTATTTCCGTCAAGCTTTTCGTGGTGGCAGTTCGGCACGGATATAAGAAGACTGACTTACTGAAACTATCGGAAACAACCAGAATATATTGGTAACCCCTTTTTGATCAAGGGAGAGGTCCAATGTAGTCTAGACTTATTGCCTGGAAGGGTTCGGATATTACAGGACGATCGCCCATCAACCCAGCTGGTGCTTTCTGCTCAACTTTATTCTGAGCGCAAGTCTTGCAGCGTCGAACATACCTAGCCACGTCAATTTTCATTTTGGGCCAGTAAAAGTTCTAACAGATTTTCCCAAAGGTCTTATGTACGCCTACGTGTCCTGCAGATGGTATGTCGTGGCATCGTTTCAAAATAGATCTACGTTGATCCTTTGGAACCACAATTTTCCAGTCGTCCGAATTTGGAGACAATTTTCTGATGTCCGGCCTCGTATACTTATACAAAACGTCATCTTCTACTCGCCACAATGGATATTTTAAGGGGTTGTCCTGTACCTTCAACAACATTCTAGCGTACCACTTGTGGGTGGCGGTTTTAGGGGTGATGGAAAAATTGTCTATCACGTTCACTGACGAATTGGTCGTGCTAATACGGCACTGGGAGAAAAGGTCATGACCTAACGATTATCCCTGGGCCCGTTTCCCTGCTGTTTACATTTCAGACAGTCCTTAATAGTGACGTTAGGGGCACCACAGCGATAACAATATACCTTCCTAGAGTTGGGACAATTCCTATTGACGTGTCCAAGGTTTCGACAGTTCCAACAAATTGGAGCGCCGAAAGAACGACCAGCTCTACTAGTAGTCGTGTCAACTCTACCTATTCCCAACTGTTGAAGATCGGGGTTCTCCTGAATAGGTTGTACCTCCACAAAAGCAAAGTCAGGTTCGACAAATTGATTTCTTTTACGGGAAGGTGGCACATAATTTTCTACCCTATACTTCTTCGTTTCGAATTTCATGCACTCTTCCTCTAACTCCTCAATGGTTCGAACAACAGGCAATTGAGTAATATAGAATGGGGATAGATTCCTTATTAAGAGGTCTAATTGCATCTCTTGAGTAAGACTACTATGACGCCAAAACAACGCCTTCATACAAGATAAATAATCAATTATACCCTCGGTGGTGTCTTGGGTTCGTTCTAAGATTTCTTTGAAAAGCCTAGCACGATAATCAGGTGGTTCAAAATGTCGTAACAACAAATCTGACAAGCTTTGCCAATCGCTAAACCTATCAATGTTGGCCCTATACCAGGTTAATGCTTTGCCGGAGAAAAGATCTATGGCATTGGAAAATAACTGTTCCTCAGTGATATTACGAGCTATTCGAAGTTCTCGAACTCTATCCAGGAAATTATAAACAGAAGACTTAGTATTCCCGGTGAACTTCACATTTCATTTCTCTAAATTCAACGGTTTCATTTGAGTATAATGAACAGTTCGAGTGAGGTTAGGGGAATTAGGAAGAGCCGATACACGAGAACTATTATGAACGGGCGAAGATTCCTCATCTGAATCGTGGACAATATGACTAAGCTCCGGATTGCGCTTAGCAGCAGTATCAAGGGAATCTAGGGCAGCTAACACCTCCATCAACAATTTACCCCTCTCCGACTTCTCCTCAGTTGTTAATCCGGACTCCGAAATGCGTTGGGTACGATGGTATATATGGACTAATTTCGACAACGAAGAATTATATTTCCTATCGATATTTTCACCTTCCAGCGTAAGAACCGTTTCCTCTGACAAAACCTTACGAATTGACTCTAACTCACCCTTAAGATCTGCTACTGTATATGGGGGTCTCGTGAAAGTACCTGATCTCTCCATCTTTAAAATTGGCCGCAGGGCCATCCTCATCTGATCGATCGTTTGCTTTGAATCAACTAAAATCCCACGGACTAAAAGTTCATGAACCAACATGGCCTTTTTAAGATATGAAATATCCATTTTATACTCCATAGTATACGATTTAAAATAACAAAAATTCAACAATAAACGAATGAGACTACTACAAGGCTTTCCAACAAATAGACAACAAACTTGCGGTTCAGTACAAATTAGCAACGATGAATAATAATAATAAATAACTTACCAAAGATATTAAAAAAAATGCACACTCTATGTAAATTATTTCGCGATTGGTGTAATCAAGGGTTATAACGCCAAAGATTAAAAATATTAAAAATACAGTTACTACCTAGCTCACTTTATATATATTTACGATTACTTAAAAATCTACTCACAATTAACTAAATATTCGCCCAATTAAACAAATGTGGGCCCCACGTTGGGCGCCAAAAATTTGCCACGTACTTTTAGTGAAATGAATTGAAAATAAAAATAAGAAAAATAGATTTTGAAAAATTAATCAAATACTTCCAATCAAAGTTCAACTTCAGCTGAGAACGGTAAGTGGTTTCTCTACTGGCAAATTAGTGCCCAGCTCAGCAGTAGAGGGTAAGTGCCAAAATAAAGGTGAGTGCGCCACCGATTTAAACGGTTAAAATCGGAAACCCCTGTTGTTCCAGGCACTGACCTTTCCCACTGGAGATAATTAAATAAATTTAGAATATTAAACAGTACTAATTGAATTGTACAATAAAAACCATAAAGTGAGCTAAATAAAACAAAATATCAACTAGACCCTTCTTTAATAAAAAAAATAAAGTATTAACACTACTGTCAACTCGCGCTTGACAACGTTAACAATATCAAAGAAAAATATTTAAGAGTTATACTACTTTACTGACTTTAATACAATTTGAACACATTAACTTATATTTGCTCCACAATGAAAAAATGAAATGAATTTAAATGAATTACATAAGATTTAGAAGCTGATATTTCTGAATTTTACAATTTCTAATCAGAACTAATGATTCGAATGCACTTAACAAACTTAAATTTGACTTACTAGCCATAACAAAATTATAACAATAACTAAATTAAGATTTAACATAAAATTAATTAATAATAGCACAAAAGAACCGAAAGGAGTCTAGTTTCTTAACATAATACACACATACAATACACAAAGAAATATACATGTAAAATCAAGATATTAAACTAAAATAGCGTCTATATGGCGTTATTAATCATATAAAAATATAATATTGTAACTCGCACCTATTGTAGTAGGTTTTTTTTCCTTTAAAATCGTGACACACCTAGCTGGTTAACGGGTGAAACAATATTCTCGTTGCTAACTGCACCAATAGGGAATTCTAACCACAATTCGCTGCCTGAACGGTATTGAATTTACCAAATATTCCACTGTCTGTTCTGTGGGCTATCTACACTTCGTAGGAAATAAAAGGAAAGAGAAAAACCATAAGGATTGAGCAACTACATGAATAAAGAAACGTGCTACTCACCAACGAAGATTTTACTAAAATCCAACTATGCGGTTTTTTCCAAAGAATCCGTCCCAAAAATCTACAGGAACAATCTACACGATTCAAAATGGAAAAATGAGGTTTAGTTTCGTAAATCCAAAATTAATTGGCCCGGATGAACCGAGATTAAAACTTAAACCCAAAAATCTTCTAGTTCTTAAGTCAAAGGTTAATAATGGAAAGAACTCACAACGTGTTTCCTCCCATGTAATTTGACACACTCCAAAAATGGCCTCTACTACTGTAAGGACAATAACCGAGGGTAGTCAGCTAACAGTTTATGAACAAACGGTGGTCGTTTGATACAACTAATCTTATTACTTGTCAAGATAACAACAAAAATCCCAACATTACTCAATTTCTCGTTCATATTCTGTAACGTAATTACCCCTTAACTGTCGCCAGTTGGTAGCCAAAACAATCCCTTCGAGAAAAAGATATAAAGATAAAGAAATATCTCAAAGAAATTGTTTCAACAACGTCGGGCGCCAGTTTGTAAGGTGATTACTACCCTTGGCTAGCTCCAGGGTTCGTGGCTTCCTTCTGGTTTTCTTTAACTCCCCCCAAACAAATATTTAAGGGCGCCAAAATTACAGACAAGCAAATAAAAGATGTTAAATCAGTGTAAATTGTTTATTTCCAAAAAATTAGTAATTTAAGTTAATAAAGATTGATTAGTGATTAACTAAGTTCTTATCTTTTGATATCCAACTTCGGAAGACGTCTGAAAGCCAGAATAAAGATGCGGTTGGTACGATGTCTTCTTAAATTTAATGGTTCTGCAGTTGTGGATGGCAAGATGTTTTCTAACACTTGAATGATCTACTGATGTTTGATGGCAAGATGTTTTCAAAAAAATGAATGATCAACAGATGTGATGGCAAGATGTTTTCATAAATTGGGTAACTGTTAAAACCTGCTTACAAAGCTTCTCTCCCAAAAAAAAAAAAAAATGGCTATCTATAACAGCCCTATCTTGGGACCCTTCAAAAATTTGGCAATGGCCCTATGAATAAAAATTCACACCGTCAAAATTCCATCTCAATAAACCTTATTTTCGATTACAATCATCCAAAGTTTCTCCAAGTTCGAGAATAGAAAAAAGTTAATCACTTTATCTGTTTACATATTTTTAACACAATAAAAACTGATTTAGACAATGATTGTAATCGAAATAATTTAAAAGTTAGAATAATAAAATTATTATAATCAATAAGATATATTCACCAAGTTTTTGACTATTAATAAAAATTTTTAAACAATTAAACTCTTACTCACCAAATGAAGGGAGAAGAAATAGGAATAGAAGCACAAAATTGTAAAGGAATTAAAATACCGACTCTCTTTACGAGAGAACACGGTTCCCCGCTTAAACGGAAATCAACTCTGCGTCAACTCCATAGAATCGTCGCAGAATCGAAAAAGTCAAACCGACGTAGGCCAGGCCAAAAATATCGTAGCAAAATAGACGAGAAATTAATGAAATAAAATAATCTTAGGCCAGGCCAAACAAATAACGATGTAATCGTTACACCACGGTAACCTGACGGAAAAAAAAAGAATTGGAAATTCTTTTTTTTTTCAAAAGATAAACTATTAAAATCCAAAAACATTAAAAAAGTAAATAATCAAAAACTGGTGAATCAGTAAAGAAAAATAAACATTATTACATAATTAAAGGCAACCACAAGAATTTGTGTATAAAAAAAAAATTCTCGACAAAAAATTCAAAAACACGAAACCTTACTTATTACGTCACAATCGGTAAAAATAAATTAATAACTGTCCTATTTAAGGTCGTCTAAAAAAACAACACTAACAAGATGTACGAAAGAAACAAAAGATTAATGTTCACAATACAAGGCAAAAGTCTATCTCCAAAGGTAAAATAATTTATCATAGCAACGAAGACAAAGATAAGACTGACGTCAACAGGAATCATTGAATACAAAAGAAAAATTACTCAACTTGAGTAATAAAAATGAGCCCGAAAGCCAAGGAAATATTCAATGAACGAGATAAATTGAAACCAAATATCAGTTGAACGAAAATGTGACTAAACACTAAAAGATAAATCAACTAATATTCAGATCAAAAATAAGTTGACAAGTCTTATCGCTAAGCAATCAAGAGGCATATAAAAGATAAAAGGAAATTGCTATCATAAAAAGACAAGAAATAGCTGGAGATAATGAAAAAGATAAACGAAAATATTTATCATTCAAAATGACAACAATCAACGGTAATAATGTGAACATCAAAAAAATAGGACAGTTAATAAAGGTAAAAATGACGAAATCGATCGGATCAGAAAACGAATACTCAAACGCTAAGAACACTGAAAGGCAATAATAGTCCCTAAGTAAAGAAGGAAAAAAAAATGAAAAAGGAATAAACTAAGAATCCAAAAATACTAATACTTATCTTTCTTAAAATTTAAAAAAAAATTAAATGACAATCGAAGTTAATCTAAAAGGTTGAAAAGAATTTTGAAAAAGTTTTTAAGAATTTAAAAAATCTAAGAAATAAAAATTGAAAAGTTAATAACTTATGCCTTCAGTGAAGTGACTCCAGTGTAAGAAATCCAAAAAATATCAATCAAAAGTAAGGAATTCAAACATGACGAGAAAAGATAAAATATAAGACGATAACTCAATATTTTTCACAAACAAGAAACTACAAAAAATTACAAACAACGAAACAAAAGAAAAATCACAAACTTTTTTATCAAAATGTCCTAGATATGTGAAAAACAGTCATAGATATTAAAAGTATTTCTGTACTTGGTGTATCACAAAATCAATACAGATAAAAAAATGAAAGAATGGTATGTGGAAAACAAAAAAATCCCGAGTAGGTACACAAATTCATGGAAAGTCTATAAGTTTCCCAAAGATAAGCCCTAACGGCCGAAAAAGAAACCAATATAGACCATAATCCCACAATACAATAAGATACGAAAAGATAAGATAAATTTCTATTGTGTCCCAACCATACGGAACACCAATAGAAGCGATAAGAAGCAGTTACTACCAACTGCTCCACGATAAAGAGGTCTCACGGACCCCTATAAGATACTAAGGTCTCACAGACCTTACACGGTAATAATGTGGTCTTCCAGACCACACCAAAAATATGCCCACGGCAAACAACGATAAGTACCCACACTCAAGATATAAAAAAAAAATTCCAATAACCACCTTCCAAATCCTTACTGCAAGAAATGAGATAAAAAGAGAGAAAAAAAGAAAAACCAAAATACAGAAATGAAAGGAATTCAAAAAAAAAATTTTGACTGTAACTCTCACACTCACACAATAAAGTAAAAAAAAAAAGACAAAGGCTAAGATAGCAACGAAAAAAAAAAGGACATAATGATAACACGACACAAACACTTCAAAATCTGCTAAGAAGCCCTAACTGCCTAAACGATTCTGCCAACAAATCAGGAATAATAAAGATAAATCAAAGATAAAGCCATATTTTACAACCATAGATAATGTATAGATAAGAGACAAACGGTATCGTAAAATATCTAACTGGAAAAGCGACATTATTGTAAGGTAAAATATTTAACTAGAGATAATAATATTCTCGATAAATGAAACTCGGTAAATTAAAAATTAAACTCGAAGTATACCAAACAATAGTGGTTAGCCTTGAATCTATCGATAATGAATTCCGACAAAACAAGTAAGATAAAAAGTGTTATTTGTTAGAAAAATATTAATAAAATATTTGCATGTCTGTAATTAAATTGATGGAAAATATAAAAATTAATTTAAAGTAAATGATTAGGAAAAGTTTCAAAAAACCAGAATACTTTAGTTGGGCGCCAATTTGTAACGTAATTACCCCTTAACTGTCGCCAGTTGGTAGCCAAAACAATCCCTTCGAGAAAAAGATATAGATAAATCTATCCCAGCCCACGTTGGGCGCCAATTTGTAACGTAATTACCCCTTAACTGTCGCCAGTTGGTAGCCAAAACAATCCCTTCGAGAAAAAGATATAAAGATAAAGAAATATCTCAAAGAAATTGTTTCAACAACGTCGGGCGCCAGTTTGTAAGGTGATTACTACCCTTGGCTAGCTCCAGGGTTCGTGGCTTCCTTCTGGTTTTCTTTAACTCCCCCCAAACAAATATTTAAGGGCGCCAAAATTACAGACAAGCAAATAAAAGATGTTAAATCAGTGTAAATTGTTTATTTCCAAAAAATTAGTAATTTAAGTTAATAAAGATTGATTAGTGATTAACTAAGTTCTTATCTTTTGATATCCAACTTCGGAAGACGTCTGAAAGCCAGAATAAAGATGCGGTTGGTACGATGTCTTCTTAAATTTAATGGTTCTGCAGTTGTGGATGGCAAGATGTTTTCTAACACTTGAATGATCTACTGATGTTTGATGGCAAGATGTTTTCAAAAAAATGAATGATCAACAGATGTGATGGCAAGATGTTTTCATAAATTGGGTAACTGTTAAAACCTGCTTACAAAGCTTCTCTCCCAAAAAAAAAAAAAAATGGCTATCTATAACAGCCCTATCTTGGGACCCTTCAAAAATTTGGCAATGGCCCTATGAATAAAAATTCACACCGTCAAAATTCCATCTCAATAAACCTTATTTTCGATTACAATCATCCAAAGTTTCTCCAAGTTCGAGAATAGAAAAGTTTTTGACTATTAATAAAAATTTTTAAACAATTAAACTCTTACTCACCAAATGAAGGGAGAAGAAATAGGAATAGAACTGCTGGTTATGAAGCACAAAATTGTAAAGGAATTAAAATACCGACTCTCTTTACGAGAGAACACGGTTCCCCGCTTAAACGGAAATCAACTCTGCGTCAACTCCATAGAATCGTCGCAGAATCGAAAAAGTCAAACCGACGTAGGCCAGGCCAAAAATATCGTAGCAAAATAGACGAGAAATTAATGAAATAAAATAATCTTAGGCCAGGCCAAACAAATAACGATGTAATCGTTACAATTCAATCTTAATATGCTAGATAACAATATAACGGAACAACTGGCTGTAGACCACAATACGTCGAGTTATCGACAAAAAGAAAGAGAGAATACCTCGGTCAGGTGAAAACGAAAGTGACAGTAATTTCAAAAAAAAATAAACATAACCACAAGAATTCATGACCTGAATTTAATAAATATACTTTCAAAACAATATTAGCAACAATTATGGCCAGAATAATAAACAATAGTTAGCGATTTTCTATAATCGAACTAAATCAACCGGTTCCTGACTCGATTAAACCCTTAGTAATGGAAAATTATAAGGTAAGAAAACAATTTTGTTTACAAATTAAGATATCTATCGCTAACGAGAAATTAGCCCGTGACAAGCTGTTTCAAGAAGTTTGCCAAAGATTAGGCATCCGCAAAACGAAAACCACAGTGATGCATCTTCAGTCTGATGGAATGGTGGAACGAATGAACCGGACTATAACCAACTATCTGTGAAAAGTGGTGTCAGATTGTCAGAGGGATTGGGATCGACATATTTCACTATTTCTAATGGCAATTCGATCGGCCATCAACGAATCAACTGGCCAAACGCCTGCGACGGTCCTTTTCGGTAGAGAAATGAGGCTACCATGTGACTTGGTGTTTGGTTGTAAACCTGGTGAAGAAATGGCCCGTGAACAATATGTCGCCGACCTTCAGAATCGAATGGAGAATATACACAACCTGGTGCGTGGAAAACTACAATTATCTAGTGATCGGATGAAGAGGTACTATGACACACGGACAATGGAAGAGAGTTACCAAGTTGGAGATTTAGTCTGGCTCCATAACCCCCGACGGCGTCGAGGTATTTGTCCCAAATTACAGAAGAACTGGGAAGGTCCTTACACCATCAAGAAGAAGATTAACGATGTCATGTATCGGATCGGGAAAATTCCCAGAGGGAAACCCGTCGTGGTCCATCATGATCGTTTGGCGCCTTACCAGGGAAACCACAGTGGAGATGCGCAGCAACTCCAAGAAGATGGTTTGGCTGGCTCAGGGAGTGTGCGGGACTCCGATGTAGGAGATAACAGTCCAGGAGGAATGAATCGTTAACGAGTTTGTGTCTAGATAGATTTTTTCGCTCCGTTATTTTACTGTATTTTAGTAGTTTTTAAACGTCAAATAATTCTAAAAATTAGTAACTTCATACGTTTAAGTGGTAAACTACAAATAAATAAATTTGAAAAAACTAAAAGTGCAGTGAAATCAAGAATTTTAAGTAAATCTCGTTCTGCAAGGTCAGTAAATTTCCAAACTTTATTTACATTTCTCCCACCATGAACTGTGCTAATTGCTCCAAGACAATCGACGATCGCAAATCAAAAATTCAGTGTGACGCTTGTAAGCAAGACATACACTTGAGCTGTACAGATCTACGTCCAGACGATCGCGTTACTCGACAGAAAGTACGAGGTAATAAAATTCTTTGCAACAACTGTACTTTGAATTTCGAATCCTTTGCTAGATTGCAGAGCAAGATCGAAAAAATTGAAGAAAATACCATAGGAATAAATGATAAATTAATAGATATTGAGAGCAAACTAAGCATTGTCGACCAATTCTCATCGGCAAAGTTTACTGATAAACTTGCCAATGAAGCCCTAGATCGGATAAATCGAGCGAAAAATGTTTTCATTAGAGGAGTACCAGAGTATATAGGAGATAACCAAACCAAAAAAGATCATGATAAATCCGTTGTAGAAGAAGTTTTACAAGCTGTGGAATGTTCCCAAGATCCAGTTACATATTTTAGAGTATGCAAAACAAATGGTAAATTTCGTAGAGTGATTAAACTGGTAATGCAAAATGAACATGACGCTAAAACTATTCTTCGTAATAAAAAGAAACTACTATTAAAAGCCACAACAAAAAATTACTCTATAAAATAGATGACAAGACACCAGTTCAAATTGAATGCCTAAAGGAACTACGTTCGGAACTTGAATTAAGGAAAGGAAAAGGTAAAAAGGATTTAACGATAAAATATTTTCGGGGTGTCCCTAAGATAGTTACTTTTTGCCAATAATTTTGTAAGTTCGCATTTCCACAACTGGCTACTTTTTTATACGAACCTGGCAACTCTCAATTTTAAATTTAATGAGCTGTTAATAAACATACAACAAACCCAACCAAAAATTATCCTTATTGCTGAAACTTGGTTAACATCCAATGATTCAGATTCTACCTACAACATTGCAGGTTACTCTTTATATAGAAGTGACAGAAGAGATTGTCGTGGAGGAGGTGTGTGCATCTATTTATCGTCCGATATTACTCAAAATTTTTCTGTAACCACTATTGATATATCAGTAACTAACATGGAAATAATAGTTTTAAAAATTTGTCACAATTCCTTTGTTCTTCATATTGCCTGCGTAGATCGTCCAGGGGATTCTAATTTAGCTGATGATACTAATCTCATTGACAAACTTCAATATATATCTACTTTGGAAAACACTATTATTTTAGGATATTTTAATTTTAGAGACATAACCTGGCCAATAACTGTTCCACCTACTGATTTTATAAATTCAACAAACCTTTTTATGGATTTTGTGATAAACTCCAACTTGAAACAACTAGTACAAGAACCTACACGTTTCAGAGTCAACAACATGCCTTCCACGTTAGACCTGTTATTTACAAACGATATACAGCTACTCACAGAACCTTTAATAGGCTCCCCCATAGGAATTTCGGATCATGCAGTTATTACCACCTACATTCAATTTAACATAAAAAACTTAGCTTCAACAGACAACATTATCACATATGAAATTACTGATTTTGATAGCCTAAACCGAAACCTAGCCACAATAGACTGGAAAGAAGAGTTTGGTGATTCGATGGATCTACTAGATATGTGGAATAAATTTTCTAATATTATAACTGTCCAGAAAAACAATTCTTCTAAAAAGAAAACCATGTACAAAAATAAGATAAAACCATGGATTAGTGGTGAACTTATATCCTTAATCAAGTATAAAAGTAAACTATGGCGTAAGTACAAACGTACAAAAAATACGGTTGACCTTGAAAACCATAAATATTTTGCCAAGGACCTCAAAAAATTTATTAACGAAGCACGAGCAGCTTACGAAGAATCAATTACAAACAGTGACAATAGAAAAAAATTATATAAATTTATTTGCTCCTCTTTATCAAGCAAAGTTACTGTTCCATTACTAAAAAATGAAAATGGATCGCTTTGTGCAGATAACACAGAATCAGCCAATTTACTTTCCAACATATTTGTTAATGTCTTTTCAATTGAATCCTCTCAAAATGAATTACCAAATATTTTGCCTCCAAGGATATCCTCTTCACTTGACAACATTAACTTTAGCTGTGAAACTGTAAAACTTCACCTTCAAAAACTCAAAAATAACTCATCTCCAGGTTTGGATCATATATCTCCATTATTCCTAAAAAAGTGTTCCGAAGCTCTTTCTTTTCCATTATCTGTCATCATGTCCGCATCTTTCAATACGCACACTTTACCTTCTATGTGGAAAACAGCATCTGTAACCCCCATTTTTAAAAAGGGAGATAAATTGGATCCCGCTAATTATCGCCCCATTAGTCTTACACCAATAATCTGTAAAGTTATGGAATCCATAATTACGGAGGCTCTTTCTGATTTTGTTTTACAACATGAAGTTATTCCTATAAACCAGCATGGATTTGTTAAAGGAAGATCAACAATGACAAACCTGCTGTGGTGTGTAAATGAATGGACAGCTGCTTTGGACAAAAAAAGACCAATTGATACTATTTATCTAGATTTCGCCAAAGCTTTTGACCGTGTACCAAAACGAAGATTGATTTATAAACTTGAACATCTGGGCATTCGTGGCAATTTACTTCAGTGGATAAACTCGTTTCTAACAGACAGAAAGTTTTGTGTTAAAGTTGGTGATTGTATTTCGGCCGAAAAATCAGTTTTAAGTGGAGAGCCTCAGGAATCGGTTTTGGGTCCATAATATACGCAAGCGACCTTCAATATCATATAAAGTGCAAAAGGGCCTTCTATGCTGACGATTCAAAAATATTTTGTGATCCTTTGGCTGAATCTCTACAACTTCAATCAGATCTGAATTCAATATTTGAGTGGTGCAAAGATTGGATGCTACCTCTCAACGTAGACAAATGCGTGGTTCTGCATATGGGTAAAAATAATCCAAGAAATGATTATACTTTAAACGGTCACACTCTGAAAAAAGTCGCATCATACAATGACCTTGGAGTTATAATTACTGAAAACCTTAGTTGGTCTGAACACATCTTGCACGTTTCTAAGAAATCAAATAGCAGATTGTATTTTTTAAAAAAATCATTCGCGAAATTGTCAATTAATAGTTCCATTCGATTGAACAAGTCTTATATCCGTCCACTTATGGAGTACTGTGGAACTGTCTGGTGGCCTGGGTTAGTACGAGACAAAAACATCTTTGAAAATATTCAGCGACATGCTACCCGGTTGTCCTTCGGCAGATCTAGACCTGATTATGAGGATAGGTTAAACATGGCGGAACTACTTCCATTTGAACAACGTCGTCTTCGTGGTGACCTGATTATCACTTTCCGAATAATCAGATATAACTATGGGAATTTAAAAGGAATGTTCAAAATAGACAGTCAAAATCGACTCCGTGGGCACCAGTGGAAATTGCAAAAAGAATCCTTTTTAACTACTGCGCGGCAACAATTTCTAGTCAACAGAATATTTTCAACATGGAATGATTTACCAGACGAAATTGTGGGTACGGAATCTGTTAATGTGTTTAAGAACAGGCTTGATATAATTCTTTTTAGTTAAACTTTTATGTTCCTCACATATTTTGTAATTTCTAATTGGGCTTATGGGTCTTAACCCCTGCCCTTACTTTGTCACGGGTTTAAATTCACAATAGTATAATTTATCGCTTACCTTAGGTATTTTCCGTTATTGAGGAGTAAATTGTGACAAGTTCCAGTTGATTTAGATTGATTATAGTTAATCATCAATTTATAAATATATTCTGGCCATAACTAATGTTGCTAATATTGTGTTGAACAAAAATTTATTTAATTCCGGTTATGAACCCTTGTAGTGTTTATTTTTGAAATTATTGACATTTCACTTTCATCTGTCTGTAAGTGCTACTTCTTTCTTTTTGTCAATAGCCTGACGTATAGTGGTTTCGCAGCCAACGTTCGGTCATATTTTTAACTTTATTATTGGTATCAAAAATAAATAGGGAAACTAAGTAATGTTGGGTTATTTATTGTTAGCTAATTAAATAATAAGATTAAACGTATCAAATGACCTCTGTTTGTTCATAAGTTGTTGGCTGAATAAGCTATGGTTATTGTCCGTATCGTAGTAGAGGCCATCATTTTTCTTTCTGAAGTGTGTCAAATCGAAGTGAAGTTTGATAATTGGGGGACCTTCTCTCTTTTGACTTCTAGCTTTTGTAGTGAACGCGTGTTAACGAGAAAATTTTTGAGAGCTTAATTTGCATCCTTGTACATCGGGGACAACTCAGGTTGGATTTGCGTAATTAAGTTTAATCTGTTTCCATCGAATACTGTGTAGGAGTTATTTTTCTGGATTTTGGTAAATTCGGTGGAAAATACGGCTGTGTCCGGCTTTTTAGTGAAATTTTCTGTTGGTGAGTACATGCTTCTTTATCCATGCAATTATTCGATTTTTATGGTCCTTTTTGTTCCTTATGAAACAGACAGTAGTGGAGATTGGTATTTTTGAAACCTTTTGGACTACAATCGTGGTCGGAATTTGCTCAACATTGCATTTAGCAGCGAGGAAATTTTTTTTTAAGTTACCCAACTATCAGCTGGGATATCGAGTTTAACGAAGTAAAATAACCCTATCTTTATAGGTGAGTCACGTAATTTTATTTTTTTTTTATAATATTAATAACGCCATTAAATCGCAATCTTGGTTAAAATCTTTATTTTATATGTGTATTTCTTATGTATTGTATGTAGGTTTTATTTTTGTATAACTAGACTCCTATTAGTTTTTTTTAACTATTAAAAATTGATATTCTTGTACTATTACAAATTAATTTTATGTTAAATTCTGATTTAATTTTATTGTTATAATTTTGTTGTGACTAGCAAGTCGAATTTAGTTTCGTAGAGTACATTTCAATCATTAGTTTTGCCTATTAAATGTAAATTCAGAGAAGCCATTTGCTAAATGTTGTACTATTCATGTAAATTCACTTTGTTCTTTCATTGCAGTGTAAATTTAAGTTAATGTATTCAAGTTGTATTAAATTAATCAAGTCAAACTAATTCAAGGAGTCATTCAAATCCGTTTAAGCTAATGTTAATACTAAATTACGATTTTAGGGTTCTAGTTACCGGCTAAACTTCCTAGATACAGGCATTAGATCTAGGTACAGGCATTAGTTCTAGAAACAGGCATAAGTCTTGGATACAGGCTTCTTTTGTGAGCAGGCCTGATACTTGGTTCGAGCATACGTTTTGTGTTTGGTGTAAGCCTTTTGGTTTTGGATAAGGCTTGATTTTGGAACCGACCCAAGTATAAGACCAGCCAAGGACTGCGGAAACTTATTTAAATTAACAGATAAGCTATATTAGATTAAGTAACTAGTTAGTTAAGAGTTAGTTTTCTTGTATATTTTTTTTGTATTGCGTGTGATCACACATATATTGAAACTTAACTTTAAAAGTTATTCATTTATTAATTCTTTGTGATATATATAAATATTGAAAGCGTTGTCAAGCACGAGACTTGACAGTTGTGTAAATTTTCAAATTGTTTATTAAAGAAGGGTCTAGTTGATATCTTGGTTTTATTTAGCTCACTTCATCGCTTTTTTTTATTGTACAATTCAATTAGTTCTGGGAAAAATTTTGAACTTATTTAATTATCTCCAGTGGGTAAAGTAGTGCCTGGAACAACAGGGGTTTCCGATTTTGACCGTCTAAATCGGTGGCGCAACTCACTAATATTTGTTTACTTACCTCTACGGCTGAGCTGGGCACTAATTTGCCAGTAGAGAGACCACTACCGAACTCAGCTGAAGTTGTATTTTATTTAATTCATTTATTTGTTTTTCAAAATTAGATTTTGTTTTAACTTCATTAAAATACGTGGCAGCTTGTAAAATAATAATAATAATAATCTAAGGAGAGGGCAGTGTAACGGGATAACCGTGAAGGGACCTTAATTTGAAAGATTGTTATTGACAGTTGATTTTTAGAAACTTTTAAACACACTGACTGGATTAAATAATGTTTCTAGAAAATTCTAGAAAGATCTAAACACACTGACTAGATTAAATAAAGTTGTATATAAGGGGATGTATGGGCAGTTAACGTCAGTTTAAGTTCAAATATTCACAAGAGTTTATTGTATTGTCAAGTAGTTAGACGTTATCCAGCAGAGTTCAGTGTATCTTAAAAATTTTGTAAATAAATTGTGTAAAAGTCCCCATAAGTGTTTCAATACTATCTTAAAAACTATAACACAAACAACATTTATAGGTTCATAGTTACCGACACATCACAAAATTAAGTTACTCTTTTTCTTAGGTCTTTCTTTTCAGTGGTATCAGAAGATACGCTATTTGTGCGACGACTCTTACTTACTGAGGTGCCCTTCGAGGCAATTGGTGAGTCTGAAGTAGAAGTAGTGGTTCTAAAATTAAGCTTCGGTTTCGCCTTGTTGATGTTTCGCTTTTCTCTCTCCGGAATTATCATGGAAGGCCCTCCGACCCCTACTTGAGATTCCACGGGCTTATCCAAATCTTCCAATAATCTATTAAGTTCGATCTTCTCCTGTGATGGAGTGTTGGGCGCAGATGAACTTCTTTGTGGCAATTCAATCTCGGGCAATTCGTCAGTGAACAGATTCCCTTGTTTCAGTTCAGTGAGAGAATGCTGGGTATTGCCACCCACCAAAAAACCACCCCTAATATATGCAGAAGGATTCTTTTCCCGTGCCTTGGATAGAAATTCCTTTAATAAGCGATAATCTGCACGTTGTGCAGCAGTGGAATCGTGACCAATACTGTACGGAGTCCTTTTCAAAAGTTTAACGTTTGAAAAATTTTCCTTTTTTGTTAACAAGCTAATAAATTCAACAATCACAGGTCTTGGTTCTTGTCTTCCAACTGTATAAATATTGTTTATGTCTGACTTTTAAATTTTAGTCTTTAAACTATCACGAAAAAACGCTAGAAACTCCTTCAATAAATCATCAGGTTTTTTAGGTAAATTAAATATAACAATATTATTTTTCTTATCCTTTCTTCTGGTAATTTCTAGCTCACCCCTGAGAATTTGATACACCTGTAATAGACTATCAATTATATCTTTATTCTCGATAAGCTTAGATGTTAATCCAGTAATTTTCTCCTCCAACTGTTGCTTTTGTTCTCTGGTCTCTTTGATTATTAATTTTAGTAGATCTCCATTAGAAATATTATCGGGGATATCTTCCAAATTCATAGCTAGTTACACTTTAAAACATATAGGTAATTGTTCTCGAAAATGTTTTTTAAATAAAAGAATGTAATATTCGATTTAAAATAAATATTTCCTACCACTCGAGTGGCAAAAATCAAGACACAAGCTGGGGAAATAGTTCGTCCAGTACAAAGAATTTATCCCTTAGAGATTTCGACTGAAGAAGAAATAGCAGAATTCATTTCTAAAAGTAAAGACAAACTCACACAAGACTGTTACATCGACAACAATAGAAAAGAAGAAACAAATTTTAAGCAAGTTCCATTTAAAGAAGAAAGAAGACAGAAGTTACACGATAAATATTCATCACAAGAAAGCGAAGATAAAAAAGAAAAGATAGTTACTACCCGTTCGGGACGTGTGGTCAAGAAGACAAAACATTTTCATTCTTAGTTTTGCAATTCACATTGCAAAAGGTGGGAGTATGTTGCGGAATATGATGACCCAGTAGATTTTTATTTTTTTTTTATTGTTACTAAGTTACAAATATTTATATATATATATATATATCAATTTGTCATTGTAAAAAGTTTGAAAGAAAATTAAATAGACTTCTCAATTTCAAAATTTGAATCAATCTTTCTTTTCTTGAAATCCTTCATAACAGCTGTTTAATAATAGCTTACTATCTAAAATTACCCCCAAAGCAATCACCTCACTAACTCTCTTAAGAATTACACCATTAATGCCATAATTATAAACCACTGGATGTCTAAGTTTAGCAAAAGTAATGCAGAGAGAGAATGTCATCCATTTCTCAAATGTGGTCTGATGGTAATACCAAAGAAAACTCAAAGTCTCGTACCACACAAATTATTTTGTTGTATTCGAATCAGAATAATTGACAACTAGTTTCGACCAACAAGGTCATCTTCAGGTCTGTGGAAAAATATGGAAAAAATAGAAAGTAATAATACTAAAGTTAGAGTTTAACAACTTATCAAATGCAAAAAGTAAAAGTAATAATAATACAGTTGTATAAAAACAATATTTCCATGGAAAGTAACTTAGGTGGTAGAACTGGTTACAATATCTTTAACACAAAATGTCCAGCGGTATTAAAACAGTAGTATAGAGTGAGAAAACAACGAAAAAGTAGAATTAACTAATTAGTGGTCAACAGACAATTAAGGTGGTACGGAAAATGAAAGATTTTACAAATTTTAATTTATAAATTAAAAACATTAAAAACCTTAAAAAACTGGAACTGAAATCTTTGAGCCATAGGCTACGGCGTAAGCATTTCGTTGGTGATGAATAATCCAAACATAAGATGGAGTTTGGGGTCAAAAAATTATAAAAACTACTTATAAAAACACTTCAAGAAAAGCAGCAGGTGTTCGATAAGTGAGTGTGACGAAACCCAGCAGATCACCGAAAAAACAGTGAAAGTATGGTGTACATAAGCAAGAAAGTGTTTGACCTGTATGTGGAAGCAGATGAAAGTGAAAACATGTGGGGGATAAGTCCACGGAATAGAACAGGATCTTGAATCACCAAATATGATATACGTATTTTCATGGAAACGTAGTAATACATAAAAGAAAGGCAGTGATGTCTGTTGGAAAAGACACCAGAGGCATGTGAAGAGACAGGCTTCAAAATGGTTGACCATAGGGCCCTAGGCTGTACAAAGCTTCGTCATTTTCTAAGAAATCAGCTCCAGAGTTACAATTGTTCATAACACCACACTAACACCGAAGATTTTTTGTTGAAAAACTTGGATGTTAACTGATTAAATTTCTTGAAAACAGTAGGAAGTTGGCAGATGCACGGTACGTCAACGATGGAGGCTACACAACAATTAAGAATAAAAAGAAGGATTACTGCGCATGAGCGGAAACAAAAACGCGGAAATCATTATGAAGGCAGGACATTTAAGTGCAGAAGACATAGAACCATAAAATACAATGATATTGTTTATGTATGTGTAGCCACATAACAATTTTATCTCCCAATCCAAGAGCTCTCAATTTAGTCATTAATAATGCGTAAACAACTCTGTCAAATGCCTTGGAGAAATCAGTGTAAACACTGTCAACTTGTAGTCTTTTCCCAAAGGTACCTAACAGATGATCTTGGGAGGTCAATAAATTGGTCATTGTAGAACGCTTCGAGCAAAAACCATGCTGTCCCTTCAAGATAATTCTCCCGCAGAAAGCAGAAAGTAGTGTAGTAACAGATATCAATAATATACCACCGTTACCTAGTACAGAATCAGATAGTGATCTAGAAACGGAAATGGCTACTAACTATCAGCTCTTAAAATTATATGTTGATACCATACCAAATTTTGATGGTAATCCACATACTCTTGGTGTTTTCTTGGATGCTTGTGAGAGTTTGATTGCTCAATTCTCAGATCGCACGACACCAGCTAGCCAAATAAATTCATATATTTTACGCGCTGTTATAGGAAAACTAACAGGAAGAGCCCTTAGTTTAATAGGCTCACGTACCGAATTAAAAACATGGAATGAAATTAAAAATTTACTTAATTTAACTTTTAACGATCAAAGAAATATTGATTGCTTAGTGCAAGATTTAATTGCATTACAACCATACAAAAATGAATCACCCTATAATTTCGGCATGCGATGCCAAGACTCCCGAAGTCTCATTACAGCAAAATTAAATGCTATGCCTATTAACTTACAAGAAAAAACAATTCACCTTCGAAATTATGACGATTTAGCATTAAAAACTTTTATTCGAGTCCTTACTGGTCAATTACAAAATAATGTTAGACTTCGTAATCCAGATTCTTCAGAAAAAGCTATGTCTCTTCTCATAGAAGAAGAAAATTTTCTTTATTGCAATCAAAAAGAAAATTTTCTAAATACACATTCTTTTAAACCAGGTCAAAGATTGACGCCCAGTAACCACAAAACTGACAGACAACAAAAACAGTTTCAACAAAATTCTAAACCTAATTACATCCCCAATTTCCAATATAACAATAATAATTTTAATAGACAATTTTCTAATTTTCCCAATAACTCAAACTCCCAAAACGTATCGAACTCAACCCCTCAAAGACCACAATTTAGTAATCAACAACCCTTTAACAATTTTTAGAATTTCAACAGAACATCTAACGTATTTAACCGAAACAGTCAAATTTCTAAAAATCCCAATTCTGTTCAAAATTCGAATCCATTTGCTCGAAACAGTCAAATTTCGAGAAACCCCAATTTTAACAATAGACAAAACTACGTCCCAGAACCAATGGATACTTCGACGGGAAATACTAGAATTAATAATCATTATTTACCAGATACATTTCAATTTGAAAATCCCTTCGAAAATCAACATAACGAAGATCTTAATTTCTCAGAAAATGATGATATGCAAAATAATTATCAACAACACAATTGCGATTCCTACGAAACAGAAAATGAGATGTACTCTTATCAAGATCATTGTGAGAACACAAGTTCATTGCCAATTCCACAGAGTCAGTCACACAGTGTATCAAATGACCATATGGGAAATTTTCACATAGACCTTCCTTATCAAACAAACAAGATAATAAATCCTAACTTATTAAAAGCAAACTTGCCTTTTATATATATTCCCGAACTAAATGCAAATTTTTTAATAGATACAGGAAGTAGTAGAAGTTTAATGAATCCGAAATTAGCCTACCAATTTTACCAAAAATTTATTTTCAATGAACAATTTAATATACAACCCGTCACAGTATTAGCTACCATAATGAAGTAATAATAATTCCTATTTTTAACTTGTTTAAAGTAAAAGAGAGACACAAATTTTACCTTTTTAATTTTAGTAACAAATACGATGGTCTTATAGGTATAGACTTGCTAAGACAATTAAACGCATCCGTAGATTTGAACAAAAAACTAATTATTACTCCTAAAGTTAAAATTCCGATTATTTATGAATCCGAAGAACTGTCCCAATTAAAACACAAATTAAAAATTGAAAATTATTCTATTAATATTCCAGCCCGAACTACTAAAATAGTTAAATTACCAGTTAATGAAAAAAACGGTATAGGATATCTCAATTATATTAAATTTCACAATAACTTGGAGACACCACAAGCATTAGTTAATATAGAAAATCATTTTGCTATAACTTCAATAACAAATTCTGACACTTTTCCTAAAGTAATTACAGTTACTGCTCCTTTTAATGTAGAATTATTAGACATAACACAAATAAATTATATGGAAAATATAGAGCCAGACGATAAATTACTTACCTTTGACAATTATATACTAACAAAAAATTTAGAAAATTTAAGATTAGGTCACTGTAACCTAGAAGAACGAAAAGCTATAGAAAACCTATGTTTCGAGTATAAAGATATATTTTATTGTGAACAAATTCCTTTAACTTTTACAAACGCAATACAACATCAAATTAATTTAACTAATGAAACACCTATATTTACAAAGACTTATCGCTATCCTCAAGTACATTAAGCCGAAGTAAAATCACAAATTGAAAAAATGTTATCACAAGGCATTATACAGCATTCGCACAGTCCATGGTCCAGCCCCATTTGGATTGTTGAAAAAAAACTTGACGCTTCAGGTAAACGTAAGTGGCGACTTATAATAGACTACAGGAAACTGAACGAAAAAAACGGTTGACGACAAATATCCCCTTCCGAACATCACAGACATTCTAGACAAATTAGGGAAAAGTCAATATTTCAGTACACTGGACTTAGCGAGCGGGTTTCATCAGATACAAATGGACAAAGACGATATACAGAAAACAGCCTTCTCAACTGAAAATGGACATTATGAATTTAAAAGAATGCCTTTCGGACTAAAAAATGCCCCTAGTACATTTCAACGCGTAATGGACAATATTTTAAGAGGTTTACAAAACGAGACATGCTTAGTTTATTTAGACGACATTGTCATTTTTAGCACATCCTTACAAGAACATTTAGAACGACTTCGAGAAATTTTTGATAGACTCAGACAAGCTAATTTTAAAATACAATTGGACAAATCCGAGTTTTTAAGGAAAGAAGTCAGTTACTTAGGACATATTATAACACCAGACGGAGTAAAACCTAACCCCGACAAAATTGCAGCAGTAAAAAATTTTCCTTTACCAAAATCTGCTAAAGAAATAAAAAGTTTTCTTGGACTAATTGGATATTATCGTAAATTTATAAAAGACTTCGCAAAAATTACCAAACCAATGACAAAATGTTTAAAAAAGAGTGCAAAAATAATTCATGACAATGACTTTTTGACCGCTGTTGACACTTGTAAAAAATTGCTAACTAATGCCCCCATACTTCAATATCCAGACTTCTCGAAAGAATTTATATTGACTACAGACGCTTCGAATGTTGCACTTGGAGCTATCTTATCTCAAGGCCCTATTGGTTCCGATAAGCCTATAGCTTTCGCATCAAGAACCCTCAACGAATCAGAACAACGATATAGTACTATAGAAAAAGAATTATTAGGAATTGTATGGGCATGCAAATATTTTCGACCCTACATTTGGGGTAGAAAAATCAAAATTTTCACCGATCATCGACCTTTAGTTTGGTTATTTAATCTAAAGGAACCAAATTCCAAACTTACTAGGTGGAGACTTAAACTCGAAGAGTTTGATTTTGAAATCATATACAAAAAGGGTAAAACTAATACCAATGCTGATGCCCTTTCGAGAATATCTTTAAATGTTTTAGAAAACGAATCCACAGTAAACAATCCCGGCAATATTAACGAGGACACTTTAAAATACCTTCAACAACTAGCAGAGAACCCTATAAATATTTCGGACGAGGACCCTAACATAATTATTCATTCCGACGTACAGCTAAAACCTCCCGATCCATTAATTGACAAAGACACTCTCCAATCAACACAGCATACAACTGCCAATGAAACCACTAACGACGGAATAAAAATATTAGACGACATTATTAATAACAAAGTAAATCAAATTATAGTTTTTGGACAAATTTATCAAAAATTAACTGTAAAACATGACGATTATGAACATCATAAAATAATTACCGTCGAAATTCCGACTGAAAACAACCATAAATTGATTTTTGACTTCTTAAAAAATTATACAACAGAAAAAAGAACTTATTGTATGTACTTCCACACAGACAAACTCTACAGCGACTTTAACACAGTATACTTAAGACACTTTTCAGAGAAAGGACCAAAACTAATTAGATGTACAAAATTAGTTAATACAGTAAAAGACAAAGAGGACCAAATACTTCTTATTAAAAATCATCATGAAAGTAAAACTAACCATCGAGGAATTTTAGAAACTTTAGAAAAAATTAAAAGAAATTATTATTGGATAGGTATTAAAAACACGATCACTGAATATATAAACGCTTGCGATATATGTCAAACAACAAAATACGCTAGGAAAAATCCATATTCCCCTTTAATGATTACAGAAACGGCTTCTAGACCATTCCAAATTGTTCACGCTGATTTATTCTTCTTCGACAACAAAATTTATCTGACAATTGTAGATTCATTTACAAAATTTGTTCAAGCATACGAAATTCTAGGAAAAACCGCTATTCACATAAGTAATGGACTAATTAAATATTTTACTTCTTTTGGAGTTCCAGAAAATTTAATTTTAGACAATGGTACAGAATTTAAAAACGATGTAGTATCCGAAATTTTAAAGGTACATAAAATCAAAGCCCATTTTACCACAGTAGGTCACCATGAAAGTAATGCCATTGTAGAACGCTTTCATTCGACAATAATTGAGCACCTAAGAATTCTCAAATCTCTATATCCAAATGAAAAAGATAACCTTATGAATTATGCAATTTTAGGCTATAATAACAGCATACACAGTATAGTACCAACTTTACACCTTTCAATGAAATATTTCTACCTACATCATTTTTCACAGATTATGCAGAAAACCACAAGAAAAGACTAGAACATGTTTACGATAACGTTAAAGATAAATTAGAAACAAACAAAAAGAAAATCGCGGACAAACACAATATACAAGGCAATACAAACGACCAATTCAAAGTAGGAAACATTGTATATAAGAAAAATTTTCAATACAGAAATAAAAAAGACAACAAATTTATAGGCCCCTATAAAATATCTAAACTTCTAGATAGAAATAAAGTCGAAATTATAAATGAACAAAATAAAAATAAAACTGAAACAATTCATATTAAAGAACTTAGAAAACCTTTCGTTACAGATTTTTCGGAATCCTCTACTTCGCAGACATCAGCCTGACGAAACCGACCTTCCATAAAATACTTGACAATCCTGGACTATTGCCTCTAAAATTAGGAAACGCTGAAAATATCGTGGACTATTGGTCATTCATTAGAATCATTGACATTACAGACATAATTGAAGAATTCTTGACACTTCAAACGAAATTTATTAGTTTGAAACAAATGATAATAGACAAAACAACAAACAATACCGTAACTTATTTTGAAAATATATTGAATACATTTGAATCCATCACTATACTTGAAAATAAAACTAAATCTCAGATCAACCAACCAAATCCTTGTTTTAACCAAAACCATGTAAAGAAACGAGGACTAATTAATGGCTTCGGTTCCATTATCAAATCAATAACGGGCAATCTAGATCAAAGCGATGCTGACAGATATAATAAAGCAATCGAAACTCTCTCAACAACACAAAATAAAATAAAAACTTTAGTTAATGAACAAATTACAATTATCGAAAATTCTATAAACACTTTTAATTCCAGTATTCAAGTTTTAGCACAAAATCAATTAACAATCAAATCACAAATTGATAATATTGCCAATATTATTAATACAGCACAAGCACAGGCAAAACAAACTTTTGAGCTTGCCTATATTAAAAGTGTTACTTACCAAATAAGTAATTTATATCAATATATCTATGATTTATTGGAGCAAATAGAAGTGGCTATTACCTTTTCAAAAGCCAAACTTTTTCACAATTCAATTATTGAACCAGAAACACTACTGAGAAATATTAAATTAATTGATGTTCATTTATCAAACAATAAGTTGCCTTTTGAACCTATTATTAGCAACATTTTAAATTTTGAAAAAATAATGCATATAAAAAGCTATAGTTATAATAACAAAATCATATTTATAATCGAAATTCCAATCGTAGAAATTGAAAATTACGATCTGTATCAGCTTTTCCCTTTACCAATCCTTAAAAATGACAGATACCAAATTATTATTCCAAAAACCCAATTCCTGATCCTAAACGAGCAAAACTATATGTCATTTAACAAAGAATGTCAAGAGATCGATAAAGAAGAATTTATCTGCCACGAATCAACACCTTCATCAATTAAAGAAGATGCCCCTTGTGAAGTTCAAATGTTAAAATTTACCAGTGACCATACAAACTGTGAAATTGACCAAGTAGACATTACCGACACCAAAATTTATAAACTTCGTGAAAATAAGTGGTTAATTGTTTCGCCATTTGTTACAGCCGCTTAACAAATTTGTGGTGGCACCAAAGACAATATACCTCTCTTAGGAACTTTTGTAGTTTAACTAGACAAACAGTGCTTAGTTAAAATAGAAAAAACAGTGCTTCGTAGTAATCGACTTCCGAAAAGTGAATTTAAAATTATTCAACTTCCAAAACTTAACTTCAAAAACTCTATTAATGGAAATTCTTCAACCTTTTAAACTTAATGATATAGACGTTGGAAAAATGAATATTCTAAAAGACTCTTTAGACTTACAAACTAAAAAAATGAGTGAATTTTTTCAAAAACCCAGTTTATTACAAAAATATTAGCATATGGACAATTTTCGTATATGTCTTTATCACTATTACTATATCCTATGGTTTTTATTATTTTTATTCTAAATGTTATAGCAAGAAATTAACAGAAGAAAATAGTCAAGAAAACATGGAAATTCCTGTGAATTCAAATCCGGTTGCTGCACCACGGATTCTTCTCTATGGGTGGAGGAGTTATAGAAACGCATCTAGGCTATTCCCGCTGATGTCATCAGAAATAGGAGATGCCCCTTCCACAAGAAGGTTCTAACAAAACTCTCGACATCCCGGCATTTTTAGCTTTTTAACATAATATTTCATTGTAATAACTTGTTAATAAAGTTCCTTTTCGGTTTAATTTCAATTGTAGTTTTTTAAAAACATAACTTTCGGTTTCGAATCTAAAAGTCCTGTAATGTCTTACATCACTGCGGACTCCGGAGTTAAAGATTGGAGTTATAAATGAATTCTTGCAGAAATTTGGAAAAATTCATTGCTTTAAGGAGTCATTAAATAATATGCTTGCTCAACGTATTTGGTAATAAAAATTGTATAAATCGGTTTTACCAACTTAACACGCCACACCGTTTTGAAAACCGCTGTGTTAACCTGTTTATAAAGTTGCCGAAATCCTTTTAAACATTTATAAATGCAGACTTTCTCAAGATATTGACCACAAACCAAAACTAATAACAAAAATTTTTGAAAAATCAACCACATCTCAACAACGAATACAAAAAACGATACCAAGCCATAGAGATCAAGCCTACCTGAAAGCTATGCAACTTGTATTACACTACAAACAATATTAGTTTTATATTTGGTGTTTTACATAATTATTCTAGTTTATTAGATATGTAAAACTATAGTATGTATATAAATTAAATGATTTGTCAATATGCTTCTGAAAATGTTCATTAAAAATAAAAAATGTTCTATGTTCTTTGTTTACTCGTATCATACTCGAACTGTCAAGAGTGTCAAGAAATGTCATACGTCATAACATTACAATGTTAGCATAAGATTTAGTCAATTGATTCTAAATTGTGTCAATGGATTTAATATAAATCACTAAATAGAAATATAAATAATAATGGGACGAAGATATTATTGTGATTATTGTGAAAAAAGCTTCATAGATGATCTTGATGCAAGAAAAAAACACTTACAAAGTTCCCATCATGTTAAATTAAGACATATACATTATGAATCTTCTAGAGGTATCTATATTTATTATTATTTTTTTTATACTTTATGTATTTGTTTTAGATCCAGAAACTATGTTAAAGGAAGAACTTTTAAAAGTACCATGTAGAAGATTTTTTCAAGGTGGTTGTCCATTTGAAGGCATTTGTCGTTACACACATTACTCTCCAGAACAACTTTGTGAACTTCGTCAGCAGGGTAAGAATATTTAAAATATTATTCTTATTTTCATAACACACATTATGAAAACAATGGTAACAATTTTCAAATTTTATGCATAGAGAATTCAGTTATAAATACGAGGATAATTAAATATTGTCTATAGTCTATAGCTTCTTTGTGGCATCAACTGTATACATTTACTTCTTTTATTGGGGAACTTTTTCCACTAAAATCAAAATGATAAATCAAGATGTGGAAAATGACACTTGCTTATTTATCTTGATGGATATGTCAAGTTTTAAATTCTAAACTCAAAAAAACATGGCACCAAGATTAAATATATTAAAAAAAATTATCTTTGAAAACGATAACCGATTTGGTTGTCGAATGCTCAGGAAGGAAAATTATTTTAATTTTTGTTAGTCATTTTCAGTTTTTAAAAAAAACAACCCTTGACAAATCTGACATATCCATCAAGATAAATAAACAAGGGTCATTTTCCACACATTGATTTATTATTTTGATTTTAGGAGCAAAAGTTCCCCAACACAAAAAGGAAATATGAGGATACTTATTGTATTCAAGGGTCAATTATGCTCAGTTTTATAACTATTATTATTCAGACAAAATAGGTTATCGTATCTCAAATGTGGGTCCCAATGGTAAATAAAGATCATCAAATTTTTTATACACTGGCTGTTTTTCTTCTTTTTATTATATTTATCTGTGGGAGACTTTACGTTCTATTCCTATTTACTAAATTGTCAAGAAAAAGTCGTAAGGTCAAACAATTCTGTCCATTTTATGCAAAGGGAATTAATATTTTTATAAATTCACGTTGCTTCTACGTCAACTAGCCTTATAGTTATTTTGACAATAATTATCGGTTTTTTCATGTATATTCATAAGATTTTTCCGTAAACTATATCAAATTACTGAACTCAAGCTGACTTAGAAATATATTTACTACTTACCGATGCATATTTGATGCTAGTTTACTTCTAAAATAGGTATTTTTTATTGAATAGTTAATAAAAAAATTCCAATTAAAAGACAAAATATCGATATAAGATGTAACAATTAAAATTAAAATAATAGATATTATATTTCGTGTCAAAGGTTATTTGAACAATAATGATTAAGTACTCTCTAGCAATTTCAAGTATCATTTTTTGCGTTTTTCCCATCACACCTAGTTGATACTTTTTGCATTGACAAATTACCTGTAATAATTGCATAATCTATAAATATATAGAAACCAAAAGAAACAAATCAAAAATTTAAAACTCAAAGCATTGCATTAAGAAGTATATGTAAAAACTTTTATCTTTTAAAACGACAACCGATTTGGTTGTCGAAAGCTCAGAAGAGAAAATTATTTTAATTTTTGTTAGTCATTATCAGTTTTGAGAAAACGACCCTTCACAAATTTGACATATCTATCAAGATAAATAAGCAAGGGTCATTTTGAAAATACTGATTTATCATTGTATTATTTTATTTTAGTGGTAAAAGTTCTTTGATTAAAAAAGTAAATTTATAAAATTATGCCACAGAGAAGTTATAGACAATATTTAAATACTATTCTACCTAAACTTAAACGCTCTATAAACTAAATTAACCAGGTATTAAATAGTTCATTAAACCAATTAAATCTAACAGTTTATCGAAGCTGTTATTATGAAAAGAGAATATCAACTTTTTCTGATGTGTCATTTAGGAATTGATTTAGTTTTTTTTAATAGATATTATATAACTAAAAAAATATACCACAGCTGTGGTTTAACCCAAGATTTTCTGTTCAACACAGACCCGTTCGACCAACTAAATCATCCAGTTATTCAATTTTTGCTGAAATATCGTGAGTTCTTATAATTTATGCAGAAATAAAGTTAGTTGATTAGTGAAAATAACGATTTTTTAGTAAAAAGGGTGGATACCAATGCAGAGCTTAAGCATATATGACTTATTAAATAGATTTTTGATTTGCAAGTATATACTTATAATTACCCAAAATATTGAATTTGAATTTAATTTCATAAATAAATAAATTTTAAAAAGAGAGATGATAAAGTAAAATAAAAAAAAAGGTGAGAGATGTCAAGGAACACCCGGATGGAACGAAGTTCCTTTCGATTAATTAGTTAAGGAATTGTAATTTGTAAACACAACAGAGTGTTTATACATTTATTATTGACTGTATAAAATCTCCACTTACCTAACTCAGGAATATCCAAAATTTGTGGAGAACCACAAATGTCAGGATATATTATTGTGATTATTTTCTATTATTTTATTATTTATTATCTACAAAAACCTGTATAAGCTTAACAAAGTCGCGACACTACACTATAGAAAATAGTAAATCCATACCTGAATATTTTCAACAGTTTCTTTCTTTTAACAAAAGTGTCCATTTATACAATACCAGAGGTTTAGATGACATATATCTAGAATTACTATTTATTTCAATTTAATTTAAAACAGGAATTAACAATTTAATACAAAATTTTAAAATTAAAATATTTGACAGTAACTGACAGTTAAGGTAATTTGACGTAGGTAACTAATTAGTCAAGTTACGAACTATTTTTAAAATGTTTATGAATTTATTGATTTATAAAAACATGATGAAATAAAATATAATACTATTATAGGTAATTATTATTTTTTCTACAGTATTTTCTTTTTAATGTACATCTTTTAATTTAAAATAGTGTCTTTTTAATTGTAATATATCTATCTATGAGAGAGAGGGAGAGAGAGTTATTTATTTTTTGGTCTGTGAGAGAGAGAAACATGCGTGTGTCGTGTCGTGACAACTTTTGGTATGAATTTTTTTTGGCTAGCTCCTAGCCTCAGTCGTAACTGGTCGTAACGCCCTAAAGGGAACTTCGTTCCAATAACTGGGATATCCAGGTTCACATCACTGTCGAACTGTAGAATTTGGGAATTGTCTTAAATCCTATAAAATAACTATAGTGAACTAGCCGAGCTCCAGTTAAGATACAAATACCTCTCTTTAAAATCTGATGATTTTGATGTTTAGATGGGATCGCGAGAACAGGAATTATGTTTGGAGTTTAGTTAACAGTGTTTTCCAGGTTACCAGTCTTGTTACTATTGTACTGGATGATGTTGCCTGCAGTCGGAATTTGGTCAATAACTAACTCATTTACATCGGCGAATGTAACATTTCCCTGTTTTTTTTTTCTAATCAAACTTTTTCTTCTATCTGGTGCAATATAGGTTGGGGAATTTAGGTGTTATTTAGAACAAATCGTTATTCAGCTACGGCGACAGCTATTCGAGGGAGATAATAATAATAATAATAATAATCTTTATTTATTTAGCATATTACAGCTATTACATAGTACAAAAAAAAAAGAAAAAACAATATTTAACAAATTTTAAAGATTACAATTAAGTCTATTTTGTAAAATGAGAGTGGACACTTTTTTTATGAAAATACTCAATGAAGGTGATTGTTTTATTTCGTTTGGCAGTTCATTAAAAAGACGAACGCCTTCATGAAACAGGGATCTCATTAAAAAAGTTTTGTTCGTGAAGTCTATATTAAAAGTATCCTTAGATCTTAGGGCACGAGAATGTAAGCCATGTCTAGTAGTCAGCTGTTCACTAAGGTACTTTGGAATATCTTCATGAACCATTTTATAAATAATTGTTAAGTTCGCTTTTTTAATTCCCTCTTCAATTGTTAGCCAATTTAATGTACTTAGCATAGAGTCTATTGATGTGTATATATTACAACCTAATACCACCCGCATACATTTGTTTTGCAAAACTTGGAGCCTTTGTATCTGTTCCTTTGAGCAAGATATCAAAAGTGACATACAATATTCAAAATGCGGCTTAATCATACAATTATAAATTAATATTCTAGACCATTGGCTTAAATTATATGAAAACCTTTTGAAAAAACCAATCTTTTTACCTATTTTCTTGCAGAGATAATCTGCAAAATTCTTAAAAGATAGCTGTGGGTCAATTATAACCCCTAGATATTTAATTTCATTGACCTTTTCAATTTTTTCATTATTTATATGAATAATATGGTCTTCTTGGACATATTTTATACAATTAGTTTTAGTTCCCACTACAAGGTATTTAGTTTTTGATGCATTTAATTTTAACTTATTTAAACATAGCCACTTATATAATATCAGTAATTCTTTGTTTAAAATATTTGTAATTTCATTACCATCATTTCCTGAGACAGATATTACGGTGTCATCAGCAAATAAATTTATAAATGAGTTAAGTAAATAATTTTGCAAGTCATTAATATATATAATAAACAGAAGTGGCCCTAAAACACTACCCTGTGGCACTCCAAATGAACTCTCAATTTTACTAGATGACACATTTTCGATTTTAGTTCTATGATATCTATCACTTAAGTAATCACTAATTAAATCTAACGCTTTATCTTTCAAACCATATTTTTTTAGTTTAGTAATAAGAAGTTTACGGTTTATAGTTTCAAACGCCCTTTTTAAATCCACAAAAACATTTACAACAATCTTTCCACTATTAATTTCTTTTCTCCACTTTGAACACACATATTGAACAGCAGTTTCGCACGAATGCTTAACACGAAAACCAGACTGACCCCTGTAGAGTAGGTTTTGATTTTCAAAATATTCTTGTAGTTGGTCTTTTATTACAATTTCAATAACTTTGTCCACTACCGGTAATAAATTAATGGGTCTGCATTCTTCCGGACGAGTTGGTGACTTTACTTTAGCAATTGGTATAATTGTACTAATTTTAAGGTCTAGCGGAAAGCGGCCTTTAACTAACACTAAGTTTACTAAGTTTAATAATGGATATCCTATGACATAAAAAAGATCTTTTAAAAGTTTTATATTAAATCCTTCATCCCCAGTACATTTGTTCTTTAGAGAGAATACTATTTTATGGAGTTTATTGAGGTTTATTTCATTAAATTTTGACAAATTAGTTGTTGCTTCTACATTTATTTGATTGCCATCTAAAGATTGTATATTTTTAATACTATTGGCAATATCATTGATACTATTGTTGTGGTAGGTCACTACTTTGTGATGTAAAATAATTATATGGACTGTATTAATATATTTAACAAAACACTTTTATTGAAAATGCACAATCATATAATACAAAACGGTAAATATTAAAATAGTTATGACAGTAGAATATTACGTTCTATTTTAACCAAGTACTGTCGAGAAGTGATAACATGAAACATGCCGGGTCGTATTCGCAACCACCGGCGGGGTAGGGGTTGGTGCTCGGAACTATCCATAGGCGTAACAGTGGGGCTTTAACATCCCGCCCACCTTGAAAGGTCTTGACGACTTTCAATGTAATTGAAAGCTTTACTGCATGGGTAGGACGCACAACTTGGTTAACGCTCTGCGTAAAATTCCAGAGCTGGTACGGACGTCTGCTACTCTGCAAATTCCATCTTTACCAGGATATAATTGAGCGACTCTGCCCAGTTGCCATCTCATAGAAGGAAGGTTTTCGTTTTTAATCAGTACCAATTGGCCAACTTCAATTAAATTCGCTGAATTTTGTCTCCACTTAACTCTGGTTTGGAGTTCGTTTACATACTCTTTGCTCCATCGAGTCCAAAAACGCTGGCTGAGGGCTTGGAGTTTCTGGTATTGGCTAAGCCGGTTCTCGGGAATCATTCTAACATCTGCTTCAGGAAGAGCTATCAATGGTCGACCAAGGAGTAGATGAGCAGGAGTAAGGGGATTTAAATCGTCTATATCAGAGGACAAAGGACAAATAGGACGGGAATTGAGAATACTTTCCACCTGACTCAGGACTGTATAAAAATCCTCGAAAGTAAAAACAGATTCTCCTATAACGCGCTTTAAATGAAACTTCGTACTTTTAATGCCCGCTTCCCATATACCACCAAACGTGGGAGAGCGCGACGGAATAAAATGCCATTTTATGCGTTCATTTACTAAAAAATTGCCAATGTTTTCGTTCTCAGAAGCAAGAAAGTTATACATATCTTGTAATTGCCTATTCGCGCCTAAAAAATTGGAGCCGTTGTCCGAAAATATATTACACGGTTTGCCTCTTCTCGAAATAAACCGTTTGAGAGCATTAAGGAAGGCTTCTGAAGTTAAGGAAGTAACTAATTCCAAGTGGACAGCTCGGCTACTCATACATATAAAAAGACAAATATACGCCTTTGTGATTTTTGCTCCACGGGATTTGCGATCTTTGATGGAGAATGGACCACCGTAATCGACACCGACGTTAAGAAAAGGTAAAAACTCATTGACGCGACAAGCAGGTAAGTTTCCCATTAAATAATTATTTTCTTTAGGTTTTACTTTGAAGCATCTATTACATAACCTAATTATTTTTTTACAAGAATTACGAGAGGACAAATGCCAGAAGCGTTCACGGACAGCGCATAATAAGGCTTGAACGCCACAATGAAATAATCGATTATGTTCGTATCTTAAAATCATATACGTTAATAAATGATTTTTAGGCAAAATAATTTTGTGTTTTTTCTCAAAATCACGTTTTGAATTTTCTAACCTTCCTCCTACCCTTATTACACCTTGACTAAGAAATGGATTTAAGGGTAACAATGTACTCTTCTTGGGTAAATCTCTCATTTTCATTAAGCAATCATATTCAATGGGAAAACAATTAATCTGTACTGATTTTACTATTAAAATTAAGGCGCTATCTAACTCTGGTGGGGTCAATATTCCACTCAATTTAGTTTTATTACGGCAGTTATTTACGAACCTTAATAGGTAAGCGACAACACGCAATAATTTTAAAAATGAAGAAAATCGCTGAACTAATTCTATTATTATATCAAACTGACTTATTAAAACGCAGATATTACTGATACCCTTTTCTTCTGGCACCTCAGTTAAATTTAAATTATTCCGTAAGCACCATTTAGTTTTATCGGTGAAAAGAAAATCTGGTCCATGCCAATAAAGGTTAGATTTACTAAGTTCGGCAGCAGTACTACCGCGAGACAGAATATCTGCCGGATTGGCATTGGAGCGGACATGATACCAATTATTTTGACAGGTCAAGCTTTGAATTTCGCTCACCCGATTAGCAACAAACGTTTTCCATTTGCTCGGTTCAGCATTTATCCACGCCAAAGTGATTGTGGAGTCTGTCCAAAAATATGTCGAAGCAAATTTCATTTCCGAAGCCGCTAAAACGCGATTTACTAAATTGGCTAGCAGGACAGCACCACAGAGCTCAAGTCGTGGAAGGCTTACTTGTTTTAGGGGAGCTACCCGGGATTTTGTGCATAGTAAATTACAAAAATAGCCTTTAGTAGGGGAAAAACCTCTTACATAGCATACAGCTGCGTATGCTTTTTCAGAAGCGTCACAAAACCCGTGTAATTCCAGAAAAGTATAGTCTGACACGATACAATGTCTAGGAATTTTTAACTCATTTAATAATTGTAAATCATTGTAAAATTGCATCCACTGGGACGCGATATCAGAAGGTACCTCTGTATCCCAAGAGGTTTTGAGTTTCCATAATTTTTGAATAATTAATTTTGCTACCATAACAACTGCATTAATTAATCCTAAAGGATCATAAATCTGACAAATCGACGACAAAATATTACGCTTCGACAGTTTGTCAGTTCCGATACCCTTAATATTGACCGAATATTGAATAAAATCTGAATTGACGTTCCAATAAATTCCGAGGGTTTTGTTATTGATATCATCCCCGATTGGTAGAACACTGGCTTCCAAATGGTCATGGATAACGAGTTTCTTTAAAATATCTGCATCATTCGACACCCACTTGCGTAATTCAAAGCCTGCACTGGATAAAATTGATGAAACGTGTTTTTGAATATCTAAAATTTCTGACTCACTGTCAGCGCCAGTTAGAAGGTCGTCAATGTAAAAATCTCGAGCGATTATTTTGCTAGCTAATGGAAATGTATCTAAATACTTCTCCGATAAATATATTAGACACCGAACTGCTAAATAGGGCGCTGATGCGGTTCCGTAAGTAAGAGTTTGCAGCTCGTAGCATTCTAACCTTTTGGTAGGGTCAGACCTCCAAAATATCTTTTGATATTTTCGTTGACTGGGATGGATCAAAACTTGCCGATACATTTTTGAAATATCTCCAGCTATTACAAATTTATATTTGCGAAATCTCAATAAAATATCAAATATCTCATTCTGTAAAACCGGTCCGGGGTATTGTAAATTGTTTAGTGATAAACCAGAATCTGTGGGACAGCTTGCATTGAAAACTACCCTACACCGAGTAGTAAGGCTCTTATCTTTCAATACGGCATGATGAGGTATATAATAACCTTCATTTTTATTTTCAAATGTCTCGTCAATTTTAATCATATGCCCTAAATCTGCGTATTCTTCTAAAAAATTAACATAATCGGTTCTTAAGTTAATATTCTTTAAAAGTCTATTTTCGAGACTATAAAATCTTTTAACAGCTATTTCTCTGGAATTACCGAATTCCTCTATATTTGGTTTGAAAGGGATCTTTACGACAAATTTTCCATTTTCGAAACCAACGGTTTTATTAAAATTATCCTCACAGTATTTTTCTTCTTTAGTTAGAAAACGTTTAGAATTCACCTCCTCTAAGGACCAGAATTTTTTTATTTCATTGTTTAAATTATTGTCAGAATCCTCGTTCTGTATGTGAAAATTAACAGATTGATTATCATACGGATGTCCGACATTACCGGCAACAATCCACCCAAGCTTGGTGTTTTGTAAAACCGGTAAATTTTCGCCTAACCTTTGTTGTCCGGCAATAATAATGGACCAAAAAGCATCCGATCCCAATAGTAAGTCGATTTCATTGGATACGTTAAAATTTACATTTGCCAAGTTCAGTTCCTCCGGTATCCTAAGAGGAATTTTATTAAAAGTGACTCTTGGCAATTTTTCTGTTATTTTATTTATAACTAAAAAATCTGTTTTCAATTCAAAATCTGAGCATAAGGATTTTAATGATAAAATTGCTTTATGATTAATGTTTAACAAACTTGGACCGATTCCTTTAATCGTATGTTTAATACGAAATGTAGGGGCATTAATTGCCTTACAAAATTTTTCTGTAATTAGATTACTCTGTGAGCCACTGTCCAAGAGCACACAAGCTTTAAATATTTTCTGATTAACTTCTACGCTTACAATTGCTGTGGACAATAAAACTTGACCACCCGTGTCTGATGACATGTGCGCACTTATTACGGTTGACGATTCTATATTATTCTGTTCATTTTCATGTCTTAAATTTTGAAAATTCGAGTGGGTAGTAGAACAGCCCTACCGACGGTTCCGACCTCGGCGTTGCGTCTACATCAATCGTTTGTATAGTATTGCCACCGCTTACGATGGCAACGTTTGTTGTGTCTGGCCTGGCACCAGTAAATTCTACATGAAGTAAAGAATTGTGAGATTTGTTACATTTAAAACATTTCCTAAAACGGCAATCTGAAGTAACGTGATTAGGGTTCAAACAATTTAAACATAAATTCCTTGTTTTAGATTCAGAAATCCGTTTATTAATAGATAATTTCAAAAAATCTGAACACTTATAAATAGCGTGCTTTCCTGCACAAAAATAACATTTTAAATCCGAAATATGAGACACTAAACTGTTTGAAATAAAACCTTTTTTACTGGGTACCTTATTATTACCAAATTTAATATTTTGATGTTTTTCGATATTATCGGTTTTATGATTCGCTAATTTTTCTAACATACTACACCTCTCGCTTAAGAATGCATGCATATCCTCCATTGTCGGCAAAGTACCTTTAAAATGATACGATTCCCACCCTCTTCTAGTATAACTATCAAATTTTTTAACCAAAATAAAAATAACTAAGCGATCCCAGTGATTAACTTCCTCACCAAGAGACTCTAAAGAACGTAAATGATCGTTTATAGTATCAAACAAATTGCGTAATTCTGTGTAAGATTCTTTATTGATTGAGGGCGCATCAAAAATACCTTTAATATGGTTTTGAATCATTAAAACTTTGTTTTCATATCGATCCGTTAAAAGTTTCCATGCTGAAGTCTAATTACTTCCTAAAATATCTAGGTTTTTTATAATTTTTAAAGGTTCCTCTCCCAATGAGGTTTTTAAATGAATAAATTTTTGTATGGGGGTTAAAACTGGATTTTCCTCAATCAGAGCAACAAACAATTCTTTAAACTCAAACCATTTATTGTAATCTCCCTTAAAAATAGGAATATTTATCGTCGGTATTTTAAGATGATTAAACGGGTTGGGACCAACGGGATTGTAACCAGCTACAGACCCACTTTTAACTGACTCATTATCATTATTATCTACATTCTTTGCTTTATAAAAATTATCGCACAACTTTCTTGCTTCCGCGACAATAGAAAAATAGGCATTCTCAAATTCTAACCTATCGTTTCCCTCGGGCTCCCCGACTTTTGTAGCCAATTCGATTTCATTTTGAAGTTCATCAAAATCGTCATGTAGACCATTTAATTTTTCCAATCTAAGCTCAACATTTTTAACAATTGAGTCCGTTAAATTAATAATATCTATTGAATTAAAAAACGTTTCAAATCGCGTTAATTTTGATTTCAACTGTCCTCGTTTTTGCTTTTTTATGGCAATATTCTCGGCCATTGTGTCTTGATTTTGATTTGGCACAATGAATCGGCCAAATACAAAAATTAAAACGAAAAGAAAATCTCTTATAAAAATATAAAAAACTTAAAAACGTAAATACGAGTACAGGTGGTAAAATATTTTTAAAAAAGGTGTCAATAAAATGGAAAGGACTTACAGATATGGTCGTCTTCTCTTGATCACTATCTTTTTTGCATAATCTCGTGCAATCTTCAACTCGCCAGCCAGTTTTTATCGAGTTCACAGAACCAAAAACTTTATCGGGCTCGAACAGGACCATAAAATATGTTGTGGTAGGTCACTACTTTGTGATGTAAAATAATTATATGGACTGTATTAATATATTTAACAAAACACTTTTATTGAAAATGCACAATCATATAATACAAAACGGTAAATATTAAAATAGTTATGACAGTAGAATATTACGTTCTATTTTAACCAAGTACTGTCGAGAAGTGATAACATGAAACATGCCGGGTCGTATTCGCAACCACCGGCGGGGTAGGGGTTGGTGCTCGGAACTATCCATAGGCGTAACAGTGGGGCTTTAACAACTATCATGATAGTATTTGTTAAAATTTTCCTCTGCTTTCCCATTATCTTCATTAAAACATATCTTATCACATTCTAATTTACCTTTTTTTTGACCCATCATTTGTTTTATGGTCCGCCACATTCGCTTACTATCATTTTTGGCATTATCTATTTTTTTCTCATAGAATAACTTCTTTTCTTGTCGTATCTTGGATGTTACTTGATTCCTTTTAACTTTATAATCTGTCCAGTCTGTTTTTAAACGGGTATGATTGAATTTTTTATATGCCACATCCCTTATTTTTTGCAATTTTTTAACATTTTTATTTATCCACGGTTTATTGCTGACTTTTACTTTTTTAATAGGACATAGTTTATTTAAAGTTCCTTGGATATTATAATGAAAATTATTATACACTAAGTTTATATCTGTAGATGTAGTTTCCCAATGCTTCCCCAACAACTCGAGTCCAATTTGATATAATTTTTCCTCAGTTATTCCTTAAATTGTATACTTTTTTTTACAAAAAGTTGCATTTTCTACATTCTACATTTAAAAATGGTTACTAGTTTGGGTGATAAGGAAGTTATACTGTCCGTGAGAATTAATTTATATCTTGCTTTTGTCCGCAATTCTGGCCAGACGGTATTGTATAGGGATAACCGAATAAGGAAACGACCTTTACTTGCAAGACTGTTTTGAGGTTATTTATTCTAGAATATTCTTACTCTTTCTAGTGTGTAGTACTGATTAGGTTCGAACTAGTTCTTTGTAATTGTCAAATTGTTTAGACGTTTAGAGTTCTTGTTACAATTTTGTTGAATAAATTGTGTGAAAGTCCCCATAAGTCTTTCAGTATAAATGTTTCAACGAAAGAAAGAAAAGGTTAAAGGTTAATAGAATACTGAATATAGGACAAGTGCTCCAGATGGTCACTTTTTACGACAGACGAGCAGATTTCCTAGGAATATTTTTCTAAAACGGCCGTACTCAAGACGATTTTATTATTGTTATTTTTCTCTGTTATCACACAGCCATAATTCTCTGGTAAGTTTGGAGGGTCACAAAGTGCACACCGTGCACCTGGGGTGATCCTTCTCTTCTTATGGCACATTGCGGGTGATATGAGCGGTGCTCAACACAACAGTCTTCTGGACAGATATCAAGTTGTGGGCACCAAGTACTTGTCCAATGGCTTCAGTAGTCTTATGCCAGATCATTCCGGTGACTTTGATTACAATGGGCTCTGTTATGATCTTTATATTCCATATTCTTTGTACTTTAATTTAAAGGACTTTATATTTAAGGTATTTTTCAACTTCTTTTTCGGTTATGTTGTAGTCGAACGTAATGTTTTTTTTTCTTGTCTTTAATAATTACCTCTGGCTGGTTGGCTTTGTTGAATAGGTCAGTTTGAATCTGTGAGTCCCAAACATATAACTAACGTAATCTTATTTAATACACAATGTAATGCCGCAAGTATAAAACTATTTATTACTCTAAATTAAAATTAACAAAATGTGTTACTTTCAGTCAAGATAGCTTAAAAATTATAATGTATGTTATTTTAAATTTTAGAGAGAGAGAGAGAAAGAGAGAGAGAGAATATATGTTTATTGTCTAAGAGAATTTATCTTGTTGACAAACACTATGTTACTTATGTACAACAAACAACAAGTATAAAATCTATTGATACTTATATGCACTACAAATAGTGTAGCAATGTCTTATAAAGTAGCAGAAAACTTAAATATGAAATGTAACATATTAAATTAACATATAAATATAACATATTAAATATATTAGTTAAAATAAAAATCAGGCAACACCAAGTACAAAATACAAACACCGTTCGAATCATATAAGAGCTTTAGTGATCACAAAAAAACTCTGTCAGATCATAATAAGCTTTGTTAGCGAGCATTGTAAAGAACGAAGTCTTGAATGTTTTACTGGTCTCCAAATTTTTTATTTCATTGGGTATTTTATTAAAAAATTTGAGACCGTTAAAGATAAAAGAGTCTTTGACTAATGAGGTTTTAGGAATAGGCAGTGCCAAATTCCCTGCAAAACGTCCAGATCTGTTATTATTAATATACAAATGTTTATTTTTATAAATACTGCATGCCGTTTCTAAAATAAAAAGGGAAGTCAGAGTAAGAATATTATATTTTATAAATAGAGGCCGACATGTTTCCCTCCACTTTGCTTGACACAATAGTCGTATAGCTCTTTTTTGTAATAGAAATACTCTAGAAAACAGTTCTTGATTACATGCTTCCCAGAATGGGATACCATATCTAAGGTAAGATTCTATTAAGGCAAAATAAACAGTCTTTGCTTGTCCAAATCCAAGCTCCTTTCTGGTAGATTTTATAGCGTAACAACCTGATGCGAGTTTTGCGCATAAAGCATCAACGTGAGTTTTAAATTTAAGATCCATATCTATGTTTAAACCAAGAAATTTTACAGATTGGTGAGATTGAGGTTCTGGACAAATGTTAGACATTAAAGACTTAAAGCAGAGAAGTTTGGTTTTGGAAGTGTTCAAAGTTAAAAAATTTGCAGAGCACCAATTTTTTACGGCTTGAAAATCTTTATGCACTATTTGAGCTAAATCACTTAAATTTATAGCGTGCCATAGAAGGGTGGTATCATCTGCGTATAAAGTGAATTTTGCGGATATGTCAAGGTTAGCTAAATCATTTATGTATAATAAGAAAAGAATGGGTCCCAAAACCGAGCCCTGTGGAACCCCCCAAGTGATATTCATTAAATTTGAGTCTCGGCCTGTTCTAACAAACTGACTACCTGACAAATATGAATCAATCCATCTGAGAGCCTCATTCTGGATACCGTAATGTTGAAACTTCCTCAGCAATAAACCATGACTTACACAATCAAAATCCTTTGTCAAGTCGCAAAAGACTGCCGCAACAGCTTCACCTAAATTAATATTATTGTAAAGCATCTTCCAAAAAATTAAAAATTGCATCGGATGTACCAGTTCTGCTACGAAAACCATACTGTCTAGGGCTCAGTACACAGTTTGCCTCTAAATATGTTACTAATCGTGCCTTAACTATTTTCTCTATTATTTTTGCCAGTATAGGAATAAGGGAAATAGGTCTGTAATTTGATGGATTGAAGATATCGCCACCTTGTGCAATGGGATTATTACATTGGTTTTTAAAAAATCGGGAAATCTGCCCGTTTTAAAACTATTATTAATGAAAATAGATAAAAAATCCAGAGCAGAGTCTGGTAAATTTCTAAATATTTTTATAGACATACCATCATATCCTAAAGAGTTTGTGTTTTTCATTAATTTAAATATTCCCTTCAATTCTAAATAATTTGTTTCATTTATGATAAACGGACACTTATTTTTTATGGGCTTAAGATACGTTAAAGGATTTTGTTTAGATTGCAACTTTGTTGACAAAGATTCAGCTGCATTTCAGTAGAATTCATTTGGATCCAGTGGTGTTTGGATATTGCCAGATGTCTGTTTACCCTGTAGTTCGTTTATTATACACCAAGTTTCCCTAGATACATTTCTAGAGTTTTCTAATCTTTGTTTATAATATATATCCTTCGCGTTTTTAATAACACCTCTATAAATTTTTCTATATTGATTATAATCAATACATAGTATAAAACAAAGTCGCTTTTTCTGTCCCTATTTCCCTTTGTATGCTTAAATCTTTAAAACTACGCGACGGATTTTGATGCGGTTTTTTTAAATAGATAGTGTAATTCAAGAGGAAGGTTTATATGTATAATAACATACATTAAGTAGTGGAGAAATACTGTTATTTTTGAGGTTTCTAATGTGATGTCGTTAATTATCATTTTTTTCCACTTACATTGCAAACGCAGGCTGAACCCTACGAGATTTATCAAAATAATGTACTAATTATTTGTACACATTGAAAAGGTCTACAGAAAACTCCGCGATGGTATATGTCTATCTCTTATGGATATCCCACAATAACATTTTTTGTCATTTACTTTTTACGACAAATAATGGCTAATTTTCGAAGCGATTTTAAGCAATACAGCATTAATCCTTATCCAATTAAATAGCTTAAATACATTGTTGATTTAATATAGATCTATATGGTCCTTTAAAGCACAAGATTTAAATGAATATTTTCGAAGATATTGCAGATTTAAAATTGCGGGACGTAGCGCTTGCGGTGGTACTGGCCGGCAGGGGAAGCGGTAACAAAGGCCGCGATTTTCCTTATAGCACTTTGAATTTTGCAGCGATCGGACGCGTTTATTACGAAATTAATCATTATGACGCTACCCTAAGGTGTCGCAGTTGAGATGTTATAAATTTACACCTGTAATTCTTACATAATTAAGTACTAGGACGCCACCGTAAGGTGGCGCAGTTGATATCTCATATATTTAAAAGAGCAAAACTTACTTACCTAAGAACTATGACGCCACCGTTAGGTGGCGCAGTTAATATATAATATGCCTAAGTGATAAATTACAAAGTACTATAAATAATAGTAAAAACTGGTAACTAACGAGAAAATATGATAAAAAATACAAAAAAATTATCGTAAAAATAAAAAAAATGGAAAACACATTAGTGTTAGGCGATGCGAAGTTCGCCGGGTCCGCTAGTACTTTATAAATCAATCATCTTGGTAATATTTTCTGATTAGGTGGAGGGATCTTATTATTTTGCAGGAATTTTTAATGCCATTTGTGATCCAAGGTTTTCTACTTTTTATTTTAAAAATTAAAACAAACGCATTATATTTAATACATTTTTAATAAGTTTTAATTCCTAATTCTACAGCAATTTGTGATATTTCTGAAACTGTGCTAAGTTTTTTGCTCAACCTTTTACCAATTATATTGTCGTGACTTGGTTGTTCTTTTGTCTTATTATTAAGAACTGGTATCTCGAATCTCATAAAGTAACTAAAAATTTAACATAATATTCACAATTTGAATTAGTTATTTAAGCACTTTAGTACTAGTATTACATCTACAATTTATTTGTGAAAATTTTTGAGAAACAAATTTCAAGATCGTTCTTACGATAGCGTTCGTTTTACACTTGAATCAAAATTTATTAAATTATCAACAGCCGGTTGAGAAACGTTTAAAATTTTACTTACCTTTTGTATTTTTCATCGTTTACTTTTTATTGCATAAAACAAAATTATCAACGAAGACAAAATTTACAATAACCTTTCTTTTTTTGTTGTCCTTTGTTAAAGTTGGTACTCCTGAATTTACATCAATATTTTACGAAAATAGAACATGATATAATTTGGAATATTGAATAAAAACTTTGAAGAAAACACAAAATTTAATATGAAATAGTGACCTTAAATAAACTAATAAATTTATTCACTAAAAAACTGTAGATGTGATACCAACATAATACTTACATGTTTACAACACCTAATAGTAACAATATTCCCGAATTAATAAAATTATAAATTCCACTGTCTATCTCCAATGTAGCATTGTATATAAATGGATAGATCAGACTTGCTATTGTATTGCCTACCGCGTCAATAGTATTGAAAGTTGCATAGATTTTACCAACTTCATCTGTTGATACTAAACATGATAATAGTGTTCTTAACATTGTTGATGTTAACCCAGAAAATGAACTTACAAGATATGCTAAAAACAAAAGTTCAATCAATATTCTCTTAAACAATGAGAAAAAGAGTGTGCGTGTAACCTTTACGTGCGATTGAAGTAAAACTTATTTGACCTACGTATCGAAAAATAAATATTAAATTACAATTCAATTATATTTATTGTCTATATACTTTACAAAAAATGTTATATTTATATTATTCATTAGAAATAGAAATTTGAAAGTTATCACTATTTTTTATATATAAAATAATAGGTTGTAACCTCTTTTGTCCGGAAGGTGTTAAATGCTCGATTGGAGAGGCTAACCAATGCGAACGGCACTCAGGGGGTTGGAGGAGAGCGAGCGTGGATTCGATCGAGCTAGATGATAAATTATTGAAAAGATAAAAAGTAATATATTTAAGAGAATAATAAAAGTTAAAAGAAATAAAAAAGAAAAAAGAAAGAAATGAAAGAGAACGGAAAATGGGCGCCACTCTTATGTTTTTTATCCTGAGGATGGGGAAATATAAGAAACCCAGATAAAATAAGAAAGATATAAGAGATATAAGACAAGATAAGGTAAAATTAGATAACCCGGCAGATTGTTCTTGCTAAAATTTAAATTACACACTTTTATTTAAGAAACAAAAAGAAAAATTATACTTACACTTTCCTTTTACTTATCCTTATGGTTATAAATCAAATTTGTAAGATAAAGATATATTCAAAAAACAAAATATGAATATGAAAATATTGATCAGAGTAACAGGCTCTAGCTAGGAAAAGAAAAATCTCCACTTAACAATAACAGTATTTATTATTCGGTATGGTAATAAATGAGATGTACAATAAATAAAATGGAATAAAAAAATGTCAGTGTCATAAACAGTAAATCATATTAATCAACACATTTGTGTTTAATTCAAAAACATAACTATTACTACACATAAAATAACAGCTAAGTAAATTCTTTTGTTATTTTTTTGTACTCTGATAAGCGAAAAGTGAGAAAGGGATTAAAGTTAGATAAAACGATATATATAAAAAATAAATCACCTTTTGCTTTGGTTTTAACTCGAGTTAAAAGAGTACTCACATACGAAGGTATAAATCCTAATTAAATAGGTACGAGATAAAAATAAAAAATACAAGTAAAAAAGTTTACAGATAAGAGATACAAAAAATATGAGTAATAAAAATACAGGTAAACGATACACGAAAAAAAATTCACTTCCCGGATACTCTCATTACGGCACTGTGCACTTTACTTTTTAATTGCTGATACAGTAAATACAATTATAATAAAACTTTTCAGAGAAGTAAATGGTACTCTCATACTCGATAGAGGTATATAAAAAGTTGTAAAAACTTACGTTAGCTCCTAAATGTTTCTAAGATAGTTGGCTTCATTCTCTCGGTAAATGATCGAAACGGTAAGATATAATCTAGACCCATTCTTGTCTAGATTTGTAGGTATTTAGAGAAAAAACCATAAACTTACTCTTCATAGCTGGTGATCGAAGAATTACTGTAATACCGGTTAATTTGCCGCCATTATTACACGATATATGAAGTAATTTTAAAGATAGCACTGTCTGGAAATCTTCAGATAAACCTTCAGAATAAACGATAATACGTACTAGAAACACTTATTTGCTTGTAATTTTTTAAAATAAAATAAGAAAAAACCGCGAAACTAAAACTGAGGGTCTCGCGAAGGTCTTATCACCGAGAGCACTCCACCCAGAATGTAAAAAGCCGTTGGTACTAAAGAGAAGCTGTAGCGTCCCCGCTTCGCATGGCGGGATCTTAAACACAAAATTTAATTGGTCAGTTAAAAAAATCGATACTTTGCTTTTGGAAGTTCGTTAAATTTTTCAGTTCTGGAACGTTCTACCGAATATGTTAAGCTTGCAGGGTCGGCCTAGGTTCAAAGAAATTATAAAAAAAGAATTTTAGTTAATGGGGTTTTTTAAAACGCTACAAGGTAATACCATTAATGTATTTGAAACCGTTTGAAAATTTTATAAATAAATTTTGAAAATTTTGAAAAATTTGGAAATTTTGAAATTTTGGAAATTTTGAAAAATTTGGAAATTTTGGAAATTTTGAAAATTTTGAAAAATTAGCTGAAATCACACCGTTACTTATATCAGAATCTTCCTTTAGAATCTAACGTTAGAATATGACGTCAGAATTGTAACGATCCGTTACAAAATCTAACGTTACAATATGACGTCAGAATTGTAACGTTCCGTTACAATTACTTCCGTTAGAAAATAAATCTGAGTTACCCCTAGTCACGCCTAAAGAAGTTTTACTTCAATAATGTAATTTTTTATCTGTTACACTACTACACATTTATTCTTAACTTATATTTATATTACTAATGAAATCGATATCTTATCATTATACTTAAAAAAAAAACACAAAAAAGCATAAATGGAATATACCGTCGGGCTTTAAACAATTGGCGTTTTTTTTGTAAACCATCTTAATATGTTGTTGTTATTTGGTATTGCGATGTCTACTCTAAAAAAACTGAGTTGATTTCTTTATCCACCACCACTATATCAGGCCTGTTATTCGTCACCTGTCTGTCGGTGATAATCGGCCTGTCATAGAATAGTTTAATGTGGTCATTTTCAAGTATAGACTGAGATCCCGGGGCCCCCAGACCTTCCTTATTTTCTAACTCTCAAAATTATGAGAAATGGACGGGGTAATGTATGCTTAAGCACCTATGCATACCCGCTAACTTGATTAGCCGGCCCTTTTACAGGTAACAGGTAAGAAAGGTACATAAAAATAAAGCTTACTTTCGTTAAATTCTAACAGCTGGTTTTTGGATATGTTTTAGAAAATATTGGACGAAATCATAATCCAATATTGCCAGATAACTCTTGTGGGAGGTAACTCCCACCAGACGCTTAATTTGCATAACAAATTTCTTTCTTATTTTCTAACTTCCAATTTTTATATATGATATTCATGGGAGTATTTTAATACCTTTTGTATGCAGCCAGACCAACCCCATGGGCCAATCAACACCCCCCCCCCCAGACGCATTAAAGTTATCCTGTAAGTGTAAGCGCGACAGCATTATCTATGCGCTTGAGTGCGAGTGAGATGTACTCTGTACTCTGTACCGTTTTTTTTTTAAATGGTTATTTTTAAATTATTGATTTCGAGAGCGAATTTTCCTGATTGTCTGTAGACAGCAAAAACTTCTTCCCAATAAATCTGAGTTTCGTTGTAAGAAACAATATTCAAGTTTTATGGAACGGCTGAAATCTAAACATACTTCTTCACAGAGAAAGCAAAAACCTTAAAAGCGTCGTCATTATGGTCTATATACAGCATGATAAAAGCTACGATACAAGTAAATCATAATATAGATATAAGTACATTTGCAAAACTAATAATGTTTCTAAAAAAACAAAATGTTGATTACGTTCCAAAGAAATCCAAAGTATTAGATAAGGATACGTATTTTTTTTAAAGATATTTTTAGGTGGCTCTAATAATGGAAATATCTGGGGCATGTTGGCAAAGTGAGCTTACACAGATGACGGTAGATCACATTGAGGACAAAGACAGTATTTTAATTGTAAAGGTGCCTGCCACCAAAACAAATGTTTCTCGAACATGACTTATGCGCGCGGTAGTAGAAAAAATATTGTACGCAACACGGGAAGTAAGTAATTTGCAGTCTCGAAGTGTTTCCGCTCTCGGCTAACGCATCGAGCGTTAATATCCCTTCTCGACTGCAAACGTCTACTTATTTCCCTGGGTACGTAAATAACTATTGTAAAACATATCCAAAAACCAGCTGTTAGAATTTAAGGAAAGTAAGCTTTATTTTTATGTACCTTTTTTACCTGTTACCTGTAAAAGGCCTGCTAATCAAGTTAGCGGGTATGCATAGGTGCTTAAGCATACATTACCCCACACATTTCTCATAATTTTGAGAGTTAGAAAATAAGGAAGGTCTGGGGGCCCCGGGATCTTGGACTATAAGAAAGCTAAGGGAGTTTAAAATGATTTAAAATAATTTAAAAACTGTTTAAAAACATATTGAACTTACCCGCATATATATAATAGTCATTTGTTGCTATACCTCTCAATAAATGGCCAACTGCTCCTGATAATACAGCCAAAGTTATTAACTGACGTTCTGAAAGTTTCAGTTTTTTATATAACACAACAGTTCCGAAAATAGTACCTACTATGAATGTTATACTACTGAAACTGTTTGCTAATGTAATTTTTTGTAGCGTCCAATGTAGTTTTTTCCTTAAAAACAATGTTTTTACACTATGCTCCCCCGTTGATTGAAAAACTTGGGCAAACATTAATGCCATTATAACAAGAATAAATGCTCGTCTGTTTTTCTTCCTTTTTTGAAAAGTAGTTTTTAGGATATCATTAAATTGTAAAACTTCTCTAATTTTTGACCATTTGTGAACCTAAACATAAACGTCAGTTTATAATGTAACAATGACTTAAAGTTGTTGAGAACTTTACGTTTTTTTTAATTTTTAGAGATTCTGGTATTATCACAATTGTATAAAGCATTGCTAATCCAAGTAATCCAGCTGAAATGGTATAAACTGAAAAGTAACTTGTAGCATATAATAAATAAGAAGAAGATACATTTCCCAATAAGGATCCTACGGCATTTAAAGCTTCATAGAGACCCATCCTAAAAATGTCAGTCTATAGTAGATTAATATTGAATTTACTCGCCAATAACTGATTGAGTACATACATAAATACCAAAGTCTTTTACGAAGAATATGATAGTTTTATATTAAATATTTATTAATTAACCCTAAGCAATACTTTTTCTGTTGGCTAGAAGTCATGTAATAATATGTTAAAATATTTATGACAGTCCGAAATTCCCTTGGTGTTGTAAAAAATATTATTTGTTAAACATAAATTGTCTCTTCTGCCCCAATAGATGTTCTCGGTACATTTGTATTTAGGTCTATACTAGAGATGTAACGGATATCCGGTAACTATCCGGTATCCGGCCTATTTTCACTATCCGGCCGGATACCGGATAGTAGCGCACTATCCGGCCGAATACTGAATAATAAAATAAATAAATATATTTCACTAGATGTTGAATTCTTTACGTTCTACACTCGTCTATATCGCGCTTTTCCGTGGGAATACAAATTTTTCTTTATGCCTATATCCTTTCTCATTGTCTAATCTATATCTGTATCAAATTTCATCAAAATCGGTTCAGTAGTTTAGGCGTGAAAACGTAGCAGACTGACAGACAGACAGAGTTACTTTCGAATTTATAATATTAGTAATGGATTATTTTACACAAAGCAAACATGAAATAAAAATAATACAACAATAGGTTATGGACGGACAATGGAATAATCAACGAACGAACTGAGGAACAAATGCACACAATCTGGCATGAGCGATTACATTCGAACACTCCCGAGTCGTGCCGATCACGCCGAACGCGTCTGAATATTTCCGATCTTAATCGCGCGTGCATATTCAGATCAAATTGTAACGCTGTAAGCGGCCGAATATCCGGTAGCCGGTTGTCCGGCGCTCCGGCCTCGTAGCTAGCTGAATATCCGGTATCCGACCAAATCACTATCCGTTTCATCTCTAGTCTATAACTACGAGGACATCCTTAATAATAAAAAAAAACATTAGTATTATCATCGTTCACTTTAGCTCCGCCTTTGCAATTAACATTTTTTTTAACTTTGATATAAAACTTTAGAAATCAGTATCTTTGTGGTTTCTTATAAAACTTATAATCTAAAATTAATATTTTGTGTGCATGTAAGTATATCCTAATTTTTGTGTTTGGCGTAAACAATTATGAAAAATGCACGACACTTTAGTGGAGGTAGGGTTAACATGTTGAATAATAACACCGATGTTAAAATGCTCGAATTTTGTTCTATAGAGACGTAGCCTCGAGCAGTCTATTAGGAGCATTGAAGGCTGCCTTTAGTTGTTATATGCTTTAAGGAAAAAACAGGCTAAAGATGTGCTACTAGAAAACCAAAGTACTGATTATATTTTTTAGTTGAGAGAAATCTTTGGACTTAATTTCGACAAAATTAACTGTTGATAAAAGTCCAAATCTTCGAAATATATGAATTTCTTGATGCCACTTTACTACCATCGGTAGCATGAAGCCATGCATATAGAACAACGATAACAAAAATACAGATACAACAAAATAAGCGATAAGCGATTAACCTACCATGGTATATAGGTAAAAAGACATTAAACCATTACTTTGAAAAAAAATTATAGACACCGTCAAGTAGAGAGCCAAAACCATTTAACAGGACAGGATAAATCATGTAAACTGTGAACTGAAGAGATTAACAGAACAGGAACGAGACTACGAGTCCTGAAGACACAAAAGGCCAAACAAGAATAAAGAAATCACACGACGAAAGACGAAAAGTGGCCAAAAAGTTACCTAAAAAAAAGTTGTAGACGACAAAAGAGTCTAAAACAGGCCGCGTGCAAGTAAACTACAAACAATACTTAAGATACCATGAATATACTGTATAGTACCGAAAAATTGCTGAATCCACCTCGGAAGCGAAGAAAACTAGTGGATTTGGAAGACAGATCTCTGGATCTGGAAATTTGGGAAGGGGCGAGCTAGTGCTCAGTCAGCACTGAGGCCACATATGACCCATTGTGCATCCTACCGTGTGTAGGGATATCCTCACCTCAGGTTGTCACCAGGCCTAGTGATCTAAAATAGGTGCTGAGGCTCCCGAGGGGGATCTCCCTGACATCGGCTGGTGTAAGCCTGTACTATCCTAACATGGATCTTCTGATTTCAGACAAAGCAGAGCAGTCATACATTATGTGTTCTACTGTTTCCTCTGCTTGTTCGCAGCCTCTGCATAGCGGCGATTCTGTTAATTTCATCCTAAAGAGATGTTGTCGCAATTGACAGTGACCTGTCAAGATTCCCACAGCTGTTCGGAGATTTTGTCTGGTCAATGCCTTAAATCTTTTTGCTGTTTTCTCGCCAGGATGGGGTAATAACTCTCTGGCCAGTCTACAGTTCGTAGTTTCATCCCAGCACTGTACAAAGTTTTGGTGAGAGTGCTGTTTGATAAGGTCACGACTGCGGACAATGTTAGCTTGGTAGATGGACGAGGGCGAGGGACGAAAACTAGTGGATTTGGAAGACGGGACATGTCGTTCAGAGAAGCAAGTCGTTACCAAATGGTATGCTTCTCTATCTCGAATTCAATAAACTACTTGCATTTTGCAGAGAGTTTGGAAATTTATCAGCTATTTTTGACTTTTAAGATTTTAAAATAAAAAAGTGAAAATAAATCAGTATTTTCTGACCTATTTTACATTGGTAACCAGTTGTTTTAAAATATACAATTATTATTAAATTTTACTCGCAAATAAGAAATGGTTTCGCTATTAAACAGCTGATATAATAAATTACCAAATATATATTAAAACAAACGTTACTTTAGTTCGTTAAACATACACTGCATACACAGAACTATAAGACTTACTATGTTTGTATCGTTTTCATGTATTTGAGTTGTAAACTAAAATTGCACTCAAGTAGGTATTACAAAATCCGCACTTACTTATTATTAATACTAGTAAATTAGTTACCTTATTACTCTCGTTTCAGGTGTTGTTATATCTGTAATGTAAACAGTAATCAAAACAAAAACTGTTGTATAACCTCCAGTAAATACAGTAGGTATTATACTTAGCACAAAAAACCAGGGGCTTATTTGGGGAAAATATGTTATAACGCCTCCAAGAATCGTACTTATCAATACACCTAAAAATAGTTTTAAAAATAATTTAAAGTATTTAGTAAAAAATATATTTATATATGGATATTTCGTCAGAAATAACCGCCAAATATAAAAATGTATGTTTTTTATCTATACACACAATAATTGTAGTGGGTTCTTGTCTGTTTGTTTGTCTGAACACTTATGCGCAATAAAATCGAACGGATTTCATTACAACAGGTAGATTAATTCTTGAGGAAGGTTTAAATGTATAAAACGTTTGGGTTTTGTGTAAATTGGATGACGATGTTAATTCAACATGTCAAAATAAATTAAGCGGGTCTGGAGCTTTTATCCAAAACACTTCAAAACCTTTTAAACCCCCATAATCTATGATGTTTTGTAAATCTATACTGAAATCTGCGATGGTGTCTGTTATTTTCCTAATAACACATAAGAACTACTTTTTTCTTTTACCCATAATACTAAAATGATGGGTTGTTTACAACGCTATTTTTAAATTAAAAATAAATTACAATATTATTCCTTATTAAAAGAAATCCGTTACATACGTTGAGCATTTAATGTTGATTATTTCCTTCGATTCAAATTAGCCAATAGAATGTCATAATTTTTTGAAACTGGACCAATCAGAATCAAATATCAGCGACTATTGCACTAGAACAATATCAGCGACTATTTCTCTAGAGAAATAGTCACGTCAAATATTTGTCAGTTTAACAACGGCATTATTAATTATTGTTATAATTTTTTTACAATGGAAAAATTTGGTGCATTAGATTCTCATGCCATCGAAAAAGCTGTAAAGTCTTTGTCTCAGGAAATAATCTTCCTAAATATAACACGACCTTGATTAATAGTCTGCTATTTTTGTTGTTGCTAAGTTTCTCGAAAATTTTACAATTTGTTTTGACATAATTTGACATTAATAATCAAAGACTAAAGCCCTTGAGCTAAAGCTCTCGGGCTTTAATCAGATTATTACTGTCAAATTATGTCTCACCAAATTAATACTAAAATATTCTCGAAATCTAGATACCACAAAATTAGCCGACTATAATCAAGGTCTTGTTATATTACCCTTGACAAAAATTTGCTTGTACACTATATCAATAAAATACCTTATGTTATAAGTTACCATAAAATAAAAATTTTCAGGTGAGAAATTTAATAGTTAAAATATGGTTAAAGTAAAGATGTCACTCACATGCGTAAATAGATGCAATAGATGCAAGTTAATCTTCACCATCAATGAAAACCGAGTGTTGAAGCATCCATTATATGTCGTTATATTTCGTTTTAATGAAAAAAATTATTTGGATTTGTCTTCGTCCAGCAATAACATAGTAAATATTAAAATATGACAAAAATAATTTTTAATTAAAAACTGAGTAAATTAGGAAAAAATGGTAAAAACGAAAAATGATAAAATCCAAATCGTAAAAGAAGAAAGAAAGGGTAAAAAATCTAAGAATTAAATCAAAAATTGAAAAATAAACAGAAACAACCGGAAAAAAAATGCCTAAATTAAAAAAAAAAAAAAAACAAATTGGAAAAAGAAACAAAAACCCAAAAAAAATAGAAAAAAAAATTCTAAAAATAGAATAAAAAACAAAAAAAAAATAAACGCGAAATGTAAAAAACCAGAAAAAAGTAAAAGAGAAACTAGAGTAAAATAAAAAAATCAAAAATCAAAAAAGGGAAAAACCAAAAAAATCTAAACCACGAAAGTTTATTAATTGAAAATTAAAAGAGTGCCTTTATATATGTGTATGTCTCTGCCTGGAACGGTCTGATCAACCTTCTTCAGGCAGGGAAGCTATCCCCCGGGTACCCACTAAAAAAAAAACCTCCTCTTAGCTAGCTATTTTAACCATAAGCAGCTCTATCTGCTTTTTCTTTTGATTTAATGATTTTTTTTATTATTGCAGCACCCTTTTTCCAGCTCTCGGGTGTGCCTAGCATCCAGTCCAGTCACTCAGCAGAGGACCGGATACCAGGGCACAGCCCACCCCTTTCGTCGCTCCTTTTACCGCAGTGGAGCACCGTGTGTTACGGTCCTTAGAGGTCTGCCCCGCAGTCAGTGCAGACCGCCTCCTCGCTTTTACCTATAGGGTGAAGATATTCCCCGAAGCACCCGTGTCCATTAAGCCACTGGGTGACGTGGTAGTCTGTCACCCTATGTGGACAGCCCAACCATTTCCTATGTGAACAGCCCAGCCATTTTTTTAGATCACCTATGATACTTCTGGTACATCCAGCTGCTTTCATGCTTCAATACCGTGCCACCCATTTGTCCACAGTTAATTCCTTTTCCCTGTGTTTGTCTGCTGCGGTTGGCTTCCTTTCCAGTCGGTGTAGCCTTCCTCTTTCCTCAGGTCAATAGGGGGCGTCCCGCTGAGTACACACCGCGGACACCGTCTTATAGGCACAAATGACTCTTAGTAATATCCTCCTCTGAGCACTCCGCAACATATTCCTGTACTTTTTATATCTTAAGACGCCGCCCCACACAGGTGCTGCGTACAGGATGGTAGAATGTACCACCCCGGACAACAGCCTCCTTTTGAGGCAGCTAGGCCCACCTATATTCGGCAGCAGCCGTTGCAACGCTGCCGTATGCTTACTAGCTTTAACCGTTGCTTGCCTTTACATGCTCAGTGAAGGACTGCCTTTGATCCAGCCAGACACCTAGGTATTTGACATGTGTCTTTGGCTGGATCTCGGTGTCCGCCCATTTAAACAGAAGCCCGCCTCTTGCTCTCGGACTCCGTCTTCTGAGCTGCCACCTCCAGACCCGTATGCCCAAGCCAGAGACCGATCAGACTTAAAGCAATCTTGGCCTTCAGCTTCACTGCGTCCGCGTCTGGGGCCCGCACCACCAGAGCCAGATCGTCCGCATAAGCCACTGTGTCGCAGCCATACGGGAGATCTAGCCCCAGCCCCCCATCGTACAGAAGATTCCACAGCAAAGGGCCAAGAATCGATCCTTGAGGGACCCCCTGACTCGCTGCCATGTCCTCGCTTTCGGAGATCCTGAGCCTCCTTTCACTTAAGTAGACAACAGTTATGTATATTAGGTACTGACGGCGTTAGGAACCTACTAGGTTACTCTGCTAGGTTACTCCTTTGCTTAAAACGAAGATTACACCTATACTTCAAGGCAGCAACCCTGAATTATAGACAAATAATACTCTGAAGTCATAATTTTGCATGTTAATTACTAAAAGATACTACTATTACACTCTACAGTAAAAAAACTGAATATTGTCACTATTTTTTAATTCTGTTATAACTAACTCTCAATCTCTTGTCAATATTGTCATTCGTGTTAGGGAATTAAAAGGAAATAATCGTTAGACAACTATTATAATTAATAATTATACCAAATTTCTGATACAGTGTTCAAAAACAGTAGTTTAAAAATAACTCGGAGCTGTACCAGAACAGCTCGTTCGGATAAACCAAATACAACCATTATGTTCTAATTAGTGACAGTGGAATGAAAATGCCAGAAAAGCTTTGTTTTTGGTATTCTACTAGAATCCAACACATTAAGCAGTCGCATAGTGAGTAAAGTTGTGCAACTGTAAATTTAACAGATCGCTAGTTTAAGAAAATAAAATGATATGAATTTTGCAGTTATAAAAAAATAAGGGTGCTGAGTTGAAAAGTTTAATATCGTTCGTGATTTGTGTAGTTGTGATATATGCAGTACGAGCCCCTTCCCACCTCAGTTGGCCAACTATTAAAATTAGTGATTCTTGGGTACTTATAGTCATGGGAGATTTCAATGCGAAGGTAGGGCGAGGACGTGTTGAAAATGTCGTGGGTGACTTTGGTTTGGGAGATCGTAACGAGAGAGGTGATTTACTAATCCAGTTTTGTCAAGAACAAAAATTAATCATCGCGAATACATGGTACAAACTGCCACCACGGAAACTCTACACCTGGCAGTCCCCATATCATACGCATGACAACATCGTAAGCAATCAAATTGACTTTTTATTGATTAGTCAAAGATACAGAAATGGATTGCATGGAGTAAAAACCTACCCTGGAACAGATATCGGATCTGATCACAACCCCGTGGTAGGAAAATTAAAAATTAAACTAAAGAAAATTAAAAGAAGATCCATAAAGAAAATTGACATAAACAGCTTAAAGCAACCTAACGTTAAACTAAAAGTCACAGAAAAATTAAATGAGGCTGATATCACGGCAACATCTAAACAACCGGCTAATATAGAAGACAAAGGGAATAACAAATAGAAGAAATGGATGACTGACATAATATTATCAATGATGGATGACCGCAGATCATTTAAAAATAAAGACCAAACCAAATATCAGAAGATTAACCGACAAATACGAAAAGAGATCCGCAAAGCAAAAGAACAATGGCTGCTAGACAGATGCGCAGAAATGGAGGAATTGGAAGAAAAGCACGACCACTTTAACATACATAAACTCATTAAAGAAGTAACAGGTCATACAAAACCTTGCAGTTTCAACAGTATTGTAAAGGATAATAAATTAATTATTGATCCCAAGGAACTACTTCAACATTGGAGAAACTATACTCAGAAAACACTAGAAAAAACTCTGAAAATGAATATAAAAGCGAACCCTCCCCTAAAATATTGAAGTCAGAAGTTGTAAGGCAATTAAACAGAGCAAATGGGGAAAAGCACCAGGCCCAGATGACATATACATAGAGGTTCTAACAATGTTGAGTGAAGACAATATAGACGCCTTGGTAGATCTCTTTAATGACATTTATGGGTCCAGTCAAATACCACAGGATTGGCTTCAATCAATCTTTGTACCAATCCCAAAAAAGCCAAACGCTAATAGTTGCGACCAATTCCGAATGATCAGCTTACTAAGTCAGGTCCTAAAACTCTTTTTAAGGATAATTCACACAAGAATATACAACAGATGTGAGAGAGACATTAGCCCCACACAGTTCGGTTTCAGACAGGGTTTTGGTACAAGAGAAGCACTTTATAGCTTAACTGTCCTACTTCAGAAATGCAGAGATCAGCAAAAAAATGTCTTTCTATGCTTTATAGACTACCAGAAAGCGTTCGACTGTGTTAACCATTCAGAATTAATAAGATTGCTCCAAGAACGTTCAAAAGATGAGAATGATCTTAAAATCATAAAGAAACTTTACATGAATCAAGTAGCATCCGTGAGAGTAGGACAGGAATTTACATCATATTTCCCAATCGAAAAGGTGTACGACAGGGCTGTGTTCTTTCCCCCCTCCTTTTTAATCTTTACTCGGAAACGATTTTCGATAGAACCTTAAGTGACATTGAAGATGGAATCAAAATCAACGGACAACCTTCGCTATGCTGATGATACAGTCATAATAGCCGACAGCCAAGAAGCGCTACAACGAATAATAAATAGAATAAACACTGAAGGAGAACGACTGGGATTGAAGATTAATATAGACAAGACGAAGGTAATGGTGGTTAGTAGAACACGAAATATGCAATTGAATATAAGAGTAAAAAATAAGAAGATCCAAAAGGTCTCCAAGTTCAGATATCTTGGTAGTTGGATAGCTGAAGATCTAGATCCAGACCTAGAGATACGTAGCAGGATTGAGCAAGCCAGAACAGTATTTACTAATATCAGAACCTTGCTAAGCAACAGTAGCCTCAACTTAACGCTTCGATATCGCTTTGTAAAGTGTTACATTTACTCCATACTGCTATATGGTGTACAAACCTGGACCATAAAGGCCAACATGATGAAGCGATTGGAGGCCTTTGAAATGTGGGTATTTAGAAGATTACTTAAAATTCCCTGGACAGATCACACAACAAATGTTGAAGTATTAAATCGAATAGGCAGAGAAAGAGAGTTGTTGCCAATAATAAAAAGAAGAAAAACTGTTCTTAAAGCTTATAATGGAAGGGAAGAACGAAAATGGGGCATCGGAAGAAAAAAACACTCGTGGCTTAAAAACATCAGGGATTGGACAAACCTTGATGCCCATGCACTCTTTAGAGCCACACAAGATCGAGAGGAGTTTGCCAGAATTGTCACCAACATCCACTAATTGGATTAGGCACCTTAAGAATGAAGGGTACAACTAGCGTGGTCAAAGTACACAAAATATTCGTAAAATGCTGCAAAAATTACAAACCTTTTGGAAATTCAAATTTAGTTATTTAAGAGGATTGTGCTTAATATAAGAAAATGTTTACTAATTTAGGTGTGCAATTTTCCGGAAAAACATTGGTCGAAAATTTTTTTATTTGTTTTTTCACTCTAATTGTTTAAATAATAAAAATACACAAAAATGTTCAAATCAAAAATTGTAGCTAATGCATTTACCTACAAAATTTGTCTAAAAGTTTTCTGATATTTTCATTAGTTTTTGAAATATACCAAATTTTTCTAATAGTATTTTTAAACATCATCAATTTTCAAGCTTTTAATTTTAAGATAGCAAATAAACAATGACCCGTAGAAAAAATTATTTTTTACAAAATTTGCTATAAATGAAGGTATCTACAATTATATAATAAAAAAATTTTTTTGTAATAATTTTTTAATGAATTATCACCGATTTTCCACATAAAACTCTCCTAAAAAGTCGTTTTTTTACTACTACTCTCTACTAAACATTGAGAAATTAAACAATTTAATTATAAAACATTGTGTACTTAAAAGATGATGGTTTAATCTAAAAAAATTATTTGAAACTTTTTTTTGTAACTAGATTTTCCGAAAAGATACATACGATTTTCCAAATGCTACCGTTGAAATAAGCAAATTCTCGAAGTTTCATTTATAATTTTAATTAGTATTTATGACGACGAATATTTTTCATTTATAAGGTATTGTTGTTGATCAATATGTTCAGAATATCCCGTGCTTTTTTATCATTAAATTGGTTTTTGATGAAAATTCTAGCGATTTTCCACGTAAACCTTCTTTGACTATTATATATTCTTGCAATTTTTTGAATCAAAAAATTATAAAAATTAATAATAAAATTATTGCATGAGATAAGAATTAAGGACCATGATATAAATGAAAAAAATGTTTAGAAATTTTTTACTTTTGACATTTTCTTTTAAGGTAACACAGAATTTTCCTAAAAGCAAGCGTTACTGCTCATACCCTTTTGGGAGTTTTATACTTCAGATTCAGCATTTCAGTGTTAATAATTATTGATTTTACCACGCAGTTTAATGAGTTATATATATATCCACTATTCCTGTTTAATAAAAAATTTAATTTGTTAATAATAATTAAAAATTAAAAGGAATCTCAAGCAAATTTCCTCGTTAACTTGTTAAACCCCACTTTATTTCTACTATATTTTTATTAATAACAGCTTATTTTTTTACATTATTATTTTTTTTAATTTCACTTGATCCAATTGTCATTATTACTATTATTATTATTATTATTATTATTGTTATTATTATTATAATTTTAAATTTTTTTTATTAATAATTTATTAGCTGTGGGTAAAAAAAAAATGAAGTGAATTTTGAATTTTAGAGTTTTTATTGATTAATCATATAGAAATCAATCATTATCATTCTTCTACAGAGTAAGAGCATGCGCGCTGGCTCACAGCGCGATGGCGCGGAGAAGCAGTTGCCAGCGGCTTTTTCACCTGCTTTTTCACCTTCATTCGTACTCCCTTCTCTTTCGTACCTGACGCATAGGTGTGTTAATATGTATCGCGATCGCTTCTCTATACAATTATTATCAAGCTGGCAAAAATCTGAATAATCTCATAAGCACTGAAAAAAGTTATGCTAGATTTTCTAAAAGATGTCTGATTTTAGCACTTATCATAAATAATTGTCTATTATTTAAAAAATTTGATATTAAAAGAAAAACTGTATAATAGTTTTGCAAGTATATACTTCAAAGTATTTACAGATAAAGTTTCATTGAAATATATTAATTTGGAAAAAAGATATAATTAAATAAAGTTTAAAAAAAACGAGTGAAATTAGGCATGTAAAAAACAGAGATTTTTAAAAAGCATTTGTTTAAAAATTTAAACATGTTTCGCTTTGTTTTTGTGATAATAATGTTCAATGATCATTTAAAATTCTAAATTTAAAAGGAATTTTCGCTGCGACAGTAATTAATTAAATAGGAAATATAATTGTTTATTGACGTTTTTCTGCTCGTTTTTTTATAAATAAATGGATTTTACAGTTAGAAAATTTACTTTTTTAAACTTGAAAGTAATTTTTTTTTAAAGCTGAGGTCTTTCTCTACATTTTACATTACTTTGTCTGTTTTTTCAGTGAATCACAACCTTTAAATTATTAACTTTTAAATCAAGCCTTCAATAAATTCAGCTCACGGGACGTTCGCGCGCACCCACGAATCGACTTCCGCTGAAATAATTATATCTCGTACACTTTTCAATTTACAGAAAAACTTTTCAGACAAATTTTGTAGATAATTGCATCAGCTACAAATTTTAATTAAAACTTTTTTTCGTATTTTTATTATTTAAACAATTAGAGTGAAAAAACAAAAACAAAATTTTTCTCCCGACAATTTTCCGGAAAATTGCATACCTATTTTCGTAAAGAATTTTTCATATTAAGTACAACCCTTTTAAATACTCAAATGTGAAATTTCAAGAGGTTTGTCTTTTTTGTGAAGTTATATGTGTACTTTGACTACGCTAAACGAAAAAATTATATCTACATGTTTTTGTTGGTTATTAAATTAATTTTAGATAATATTGTAGCATCTACATTGACCATCAATATTTCAATACCATTAATTAGTTTGCATAACATATACGTATTCCACCTCAACATCTCTATTGCAGTGTTTTTAGTTTCAGAAAAGTTTCGAACCTTATTCCCCAAAACGATTGTCCCTTTCTTTCAACCCAATATCTTGAAATATCTTATGGGATTTTTTAAACTTGATTAACTATACAAACAAGAATATAAATGGCGTTAAAAAGAAATTGAAAAATTTTTGTATCCAGCAGGACTCGAACCCGTAACTTTAACGTTTACGCGGTTCCGTTTTAATCACAAAGCTACAGATACTTAGTTATTATAAATCTTTTTGGTCGTTAAATTCAACGCATATCCTCTTAAGTGAAAAAGTGGATAGAATTTGTTAAAGAAGGTAAAACATTTTATCAGAAGAAACAAAACAGATACAACACCACTATTTCCAATTCCAAAAGTCTCTTTGACGCTCGAATGACAGAGAAAGTAATGTCAAACCCTAATGGAAGCCGGTCCTTTTAGACTCTCGCCAAACATATCAACAACAATTTTACAACTAGTTCGTTCCCTCCACTCACATCAGATGACGGCTCAATAGTTACGCCCTCCACAGAAAAGGCAGAACTCTTTGCCTAAATATTCTCTTCGAACTCGACACTTAACCCACCGGACAACATAGAGCTTCCTTCTATTCTACGGGCTCCCCACACAATGAAAAATATCATATTTAGGGTTAAGCGTGTGCAGAGAATCCTTGCTACTCTTAATACCAACAAAGCAAGCGGCCTCGATGAAATAACTACTTTACTCTTAAAATGTTGTGCTCCTGAACTAGCGCCAGTTTTCACTGAGCTATTTCAACTATCATATGATACTGGTATTTTTCCAGAATCCTGGAAAACTGCTCGAGTACAACCAATCCCCAAGAAAGGCTGTCAAACCCAGCCTTCTAACTACAGACCCATAGCTCTTCTATCTGTTATTAGCAAAACTATGGAGAAATACGTCAATCGCGAGATCCTTAGCTACCTTGAGACACAACCTTTTAAGTGACAGGCAATATGGTTTTCGCCAACAAAGGTCAACAACCGACCTACTAGCATATCTAACTCATGTCTGGAGTGATGCCATCCACCGCTATGGGGAGACTCAATTAGTATTACCAGACATCTCAAAAGCATTGGATCAAGTGTGGCATGCCGCTCTTTTGAACAAACTGCCTTCATACGGACTCTCGCAAAACCTTTGCAGATGGATATCCAACTTTCTCTCCAACAGGCACATCCAAGTTATTGTAGATGGACATTCTTCAAACCTGTACAAGATCAACGCTGGAGTTCCCCAAGGATCGGCTCTAGCTCCTACTCTATTCTTATTACACATTAATGATCTACTAGAAGCCACTAATAACCCGATACATGGTTTTGCAGATGACAGTAACCTACACTGTAGCAAAGCGCACAACCGTCCCATACCTCTATATATTCTGCAAGAGAACAGAAGATCCACAACGGCTTCTCTCCATCAAGATTTGAGAATTGTAGACGAGTGGGGAAGAAAGAATCTTGTTAATTTCAACGCTTCCAAGACAAAGACATGTTGCCTATCCAACAAGAGGCAAACATGCGACTCATCCATTACAATCAACGATCAGACACTGGTAGCGGGCGACTTCATTCCGCTGGTTGTTATAACGATTTCCCAAGACTTACTTTGGAACGAACATATTGCATCCATAGCAACTGCAGCAGGAAAGAAATTAGGCTTTCTGTTTAGAGCATGGAAATATTTTTCTCCATCCAACTTGGCTACTCTTTACAAAGCCCAAATACGGCCTAATCTTAAATGCTGCTCGCATGTATGGGGTTCGGCGGCTCCGTCAAGGCTCGGAGTTCTTGATGCAATACAGAAAAGAGCAGTTCGACTAATAGGCGACACCAGTATCACCAAAAACCTAGCCCCATTATCCCACTGAAGAGCAGTGGCTGATCTTTCCTTGTTTTACCAATACATAAACGGATTTTGCTCAGAAGAACTCCGCTCTATAATGCCTTTACTTGCCAGACCAGCCAGAGCAACGCGACGTGCCAACTCTATGCACCTTTATACTGTTCAATGCCAGAACATCGAGAACGGATCAATTCGACCGTTCCTTCATCCCCAGGGTCTCCAGAATGTGGAACTCCTTACCTTTCCACGTCTTCCCCACTCGTCCTAACTTGCAGGCCTTTAAATCCCAAATTAATAAATTACCTGTTCTGCCCCAATAGATGTTCTCGGTACATTTGTATTTAGGTCTATACCTACGAGGACATCCTTAATTAAAAAAAATTTATTAACACCGGTATTTTTTTAAATTTTATTAAGTGAGTTTTGAAGTATTCATTTATTAACTTCTGTTACTAAATATATAAAAATCCAAATCCTAAAACATCCAAAAAAATTAAATTTTTTCTGTGTTCAAAAAGTAAAAAAATTACAAGAAAATTTTAACGATCTTCATGTGCTTAAAAAGTGCAGATTGACACTCTTAGTTGAGACGCAAGAAAATTTTGGGCTACTATTTTCAGTTAAATTGCTTATTAGCAGTTTATTTTGCTCGTGAAACTATTGCACTTAATGAGCACTTAAATCTCTGACAAAAAGAATATTATATTAATCATCATTTTCGGAAGTGACCGGTTGCAAGGATTAGCTCAGCGGTCCGAGTTGAAAAAAAAATTTAGTCGCGACCTTGAGAATTATCCATTAAAAAAATTACGAGACAAGAAAATTTTATCGATTTCTAACTGTTCTTAAACTGCCGATGTCCATTTTGGTTCAAAGTGGAAGAGGAAATGTGACGTTTTGCCATACTCAATCAATATATCCAATTTTAATAGGTTTAATTTTTAAATTTTTAATTTTATCTTTCGGGTTTTAGAAAGTACTTAATAAGAACTTAATTTGAAGATTATACAATCCTAGTTTTTTGTGTTTTTTTATTAAAGGTCTGCTAGGTTTTCAAAGACTGGCGTCCTTTGGTTTTTCGTGAATATTCCAAAAATGGTTAGTGCACCTAATTTTTGTTTCACGCACCTAAAAAGCACCTAATTTTAACCTAAATTTCGACAAATTTGTCCAATATGGGTCTGCCAACTTTATGGGGGTGGTTAAAACTATGATTTAACGAATTTTGTCATTAGGAATAGAGAGGTGATATTAACCAAATAACTTCTGGGTCGATGTTGCATACTTTGTATAAAATTTCTTTAGTTTGTCTACAAGTGTGGTATTTATTAGTTTTACTGGTTTAACTGCTTTCGTTCATACTTAAATAAAATTAAAATGTTGTTACATAAATCAGAATAAATATATTGCACACATTACTTGTATTTTAGCATTAGAAAAGCAAATAAAAAAGTAATCTCAATGGTGTTGGAAAGTGACTCGTATATGAAGTGTAGAAGTACATAATATACATTTTAAATCTCAACGCCCATTCAACATATATTTTTTAAAATGCTGAGGTAGTTATCCGTAGTTTTACCCTCCGCTGCTTTTTCATAAATGAAATTTCCTTTAACAATTGAAAAGTGAATATAAATACTAATAATCTAAATTTTAATTTATAGATACCTGTTAGTACGAATATTAAAAATGGCTTCCTGCCAAATTTATCAGATAATGTTCCAATAAACATACAAAGAATTGACGGTATTGAAGTGTGAATCACTCGTATTGTCATTGAGATTTGATTTACTGTTGGTTGAACCAGTGGTTCCAATGCAATTGTGACATTGTTTTCTACTTTACCCAATTGGGCACAGTCAGATTCATTGTAACCTAATATGGCATAACAAGTTCGATATATAAACAGATTTGTAGATAATGATTCTAAAATAAAAAATAACAATGTTATATTAATGTGTAAATCGCTAAAAATAATTCCTTCTTCTAAATACATACATACACACATACACAGCAAATAAATGCGTGTTAAAAAAATATACCTAATGCAGTTACAAAATATGTTAGCTTACCTAAAAGATATTGACTAAATAAAAATAACATTAACGTAATTTCTACCGAAAAGTATTGAGTACATGACGCCATGATAATGAAAAGTTTTATAGTCATGTAGTGTAGTAAACGATGAGATTTACTTATTTGGTTTTAACGAAGTTATAAGAATAATATATTTATACCAAAATTTATTGAGATTAATATTATCGAAAATTTAAAATAAGTGTTTATTATTTAAATCTTAATTAGAGGTACAGGTCAGAATACAATGCAAATACGTAATTACACCTATCTGATCTAATATTTAAATAAATATTAATACCAAAGTACACAACTAAACATGTGATCCTACCAACACCAATCGCAAAATTTATCAAGATAGAAATTTTTACAGTTAATTCTGTACTTAAACAATAAACAGAATAGATTTGTTTATTATACCAAATAAGAACAATTAAATCTAATGCAATAATTTTGTTTTCCAAAATTTTGGAGTGGCATGATGTTTGATTTTGATAGTCTGATTTTACGAATATCTTTTTTTATATTTCTCAACATCTTCACAATCAATATCATGTACTTACTCTCAACTTCATGTAGAATTATATTTATTTACATGTTTTTATGACACAAAATCCTAGATGATCAACGGTCCAAAAGGTCTAGGTGGCTAAACGCCATGAACTTTTGTCACGTGTTTTTACTATCTCACTTAACAAAAGGTTAAGGACTATTTTTAAGAAATAAATAAAAAAAATCTAATATCAACAATTAAACAAATTGCGCAAGGTTTGTTAGTGGTCACTCTACTGGCAAATTATGCTGATAAATAAGTGAGCCGCGCCACCGACTTAGACGGTACAAGCCGGAAACCCCTAGATATAATAGGCACTAACAACCCTTCCACAATTTGACAAAATAAGATTAAGTGATTAAGTGCAGCTCGCCCTGCAATTGCCCGCTCGTCCAGTAAAAGACCACTTTCGGGGCTTGTTACGTAAACTACTATTATGAAGAGCTAAAAAAAAGATAAATATAGGATGCATCAGATACAAGTTTATGCCGTCTTTTAAAAACATGTGGTTCTTACAAACTTGAAAATAGCAGGCGACTTTTTTGTGAAATGCTTCATGTATCGAAAAGGTTATATTTTTTAAGACATTATATTAAAAAATTAAGATTCGAAATCACACTTCCGTGTGTTTTCTTAGACGAAACATGGTAATATAAAAAGTGTAAGAAAAGGCCACCAAAATGTTAGAAAACGCTTCGTTATTTTACATGATTGAACCAAAGATGGGTTTTTAAAAGATGTTGGATTTTTATTTTCTATGGGTAAAGAATCTTTTTAAAATATGGATAAGTGAAAAGCTAATAACAGGAACAATCGTTAATTATTATGGATAACGCTTCCTATCACAGTACTATAATAGAAAAATTACCAATTTCTTCTTGGCATAAATTACAGTTACAAGAATGGCTACACGACAGAAATATAAATTTGAAAGTGACGCTTTAAAAATAGAGTTCTTGAATCTTTGTCTTCTGAATAAGTCAGTTCATCTTCGGTATGTTATAGAAGAATTGTTGTATGAAAGTGGACATTGTCAATACAATCAGATTGAATTGGTTTGGGGAATCGCTAAAGAATATTACGATCGCCATATTGGAGAAAACGGATAGAGAGATACAAAAGTTTTGAAAAGGTGATTATGCAATATTATTGCGTTGTACAGAATCGAATTTTTGACCAATTCGGAGGTTGGGATTGGGAGATGAAAATTATGATCCGGATTTCTAATTGAATAGCCATGGAGGGGTCTTTCCGAATCATCTGTTTGGTTCTTGCGGATTAAGCAAATCGATTCATAAGTAAACAAAGAAGAAGTGTTATTATTTTATATTTTTTGAAGATAGTGGGCTCTGCTGTGTAATCTCAGAGCATATCGGATAGCTCTTTTTTGAAGTTTGAATATACGATCGAATTGAGTCAGAGTGCAGGTGCCCCAGATAGGAAGAGCGTATCGCAAATGTGATTCGAAAATGTGCGAGAATTACATAAAGAATATATAATGTAAAATTTTTTAGTTCTTATATATTAAAGTCAGTCAAAAAAGCTGTTGTACTTTATTCTGAACATGATTCTGCAAAAAAAATGAAATGGTATCAGAATATTTTTTGATACATTGTCACCTGGTCTATATAGATAAAGCTTCGAAAGACATAACTGCCATCCGACAAATTAAGGACAATGAAGGAAGAGTTTTACAAACGTTTTGTAACGTTTCAAAAATCTTATTATTTCCTATTTTCCACCCAAAGTCCTTGCTACAATTACGTTTTTTCCGGTTTCCAGTTTTTCCTTATAAAAAGGTGGTGGCGTCCAATCTCTCGTCCTATTTTCCATTTAATTATATTTTCCGCTACCTCATATTTCGTTCCTTATGTAAATTTCTCTTCGTTTTTAATATTCTTTTTATTTTATAAATCCGTTGCCTTAAATATCTTTTCCTTATCTTATTTTTGAAACAACAAAAAGTAGTATTGAAAATCAACTCTATACCATTTAGAGAAGATTCTAAAGTTCAATTACAAAATTCAGAAATATTTATAATACTATCTTTAATTAATTGACAATAGACTGAGATCCCGGGGCCCCCAGACCTTCCTTATTTTCTACCTCTTAAAATTATGAGAAATGTGTGGGGTAATGTATGCTTAAGCACCTATGCATACCCGCTAACTTGTTTACCCGGCCCTTTTACAGGTAACAGGTAAGAAAGGTACATAAAAATATGGCTTACTTTCCTTAAATTCTAACAGCTGGTTTTTGGATATGTTTTACAAAATATTGTACGAAATCATAATCCAATATTGCCAGACACCTCTTGTGGGCGGTAACTCCCGCCAGACGCTTTAAATTTGCATAAAAAGTTTCTTTCTTATTTTCTAACTTCCAATTTTTATATATGATATTCATAGTAGTATTTTAATACCTTTTGTATGCAGCCAGACCAACCCCATGGGCTAATCACCCCCCCAGACGCATTAAAGTTATCCTGTAAGTGTAAGCGCGACAGCATTATCTATGCGCTTGAGTGCGAGTGAGATGTACTCTGTAGATTGGTTTCTCACTCTCAAACTCATGGACTATTTTGTTTATACGCATGCGCGTAGCATCTGCTTTCGCGTTTGTGCTCGCGCAGGCATTATATATTGTTATACGAAAGTTTTATGTTATTTTTTCGATTTTGGTTTTGATGAGTTTTTATATAAATATATAATATTTTCATAAAAAATTTTAATATAACAATATAATGCCTGCACGATCACAAACGCGAAAGCAGATGCTTAACCCAAAATATTAATTTTATAGGGTCTATCATCGCTATTTTTGAGTTTTAGTTCAGACTTTGATGTTTTGCGTTAGAACTGTCAAAAAATTAAAGTGAAAAAAATTTATTATTGCTTATTCTTATATAAAATTAAATTCTCTACAAAAAAGGTTTAATTGAAAATTTTCATCAGACAAGCCGTTTCCGAGTAATTGAGCGTAATAAATCGATATATTTTTTCGATTTGACTTTTTTACTTTGAAATTTTGTATCAATTAATATTTCAAAATGCTAATGATGGATTCTTAAAGCAAATTCAATGATCTACAAAAAAGTTCTCCTAATATGTTTGTCTAAATTTAAGTTTTCAGAAGTTATTCACGATCAAAATCGAAAAAAAATTGAAATTTCATTTTTTTTGTTTTTAACGCAATTTTTTTGCAGTTAATGAAACAAATTAACTTTTTCGATCATTATTAAAGATTATTCATCGAAAATCTAACAATATTTATTATTATAACAATATTATTACGATCACTTTTTTCTATTATTAATTGTTCATTGATACGATCAAGTCGTCTTTGGAATATAATCAATTGGCAAAAATAAATTGATATTTATTGTGAAATTTTCATATTTTAGTCATAATATTGTTAGAATAATAATATTGTTAGATTTTCGATGAATAATGTTTAATAATGATCAAAAAAGTTAATTTGTTCCGTTAAGTGGAAAAAAATTGCGTTAAAAACGAAAAAATTGAAATTTCAATTTTTTTTCGATTTATACAAGGTGTCCCAGAATTAACTACGGAAACTTCGTATTTGTATTCCTTGATGACAAATAAGTAGGGTCTTTCCTATAAAAAAATTTTTTTAGAGACTCCTGTCAGAGTTATAACCCTTTAAAGAGGGGTGGTAAAATACGGTTTTAATTTAATATCTTCTGATTGGTCCAAGATAAAAAATTAAAAATTTGGGTGAACATCATTTTTATAAAGACGCATTTCTCCTGCCACTTTTCACCTGCCCTACCCCATTCTAAGGGTGCAAATCAAGGAACCCCTCTTAATATTTTTTTTGTAACTTTCTTAGCAATTACTATTTGCAATAACAAAAAATTATTTTAGGAAGTTTTGATTATTTAGAAACTTTTTTGTTCCTTGTCGTTTTTTGCGAAATCGTTTCGGTTTGGAGTAAAAAAATAAAAAGTAGGACCATGTCAATTGAGTATCATGTATTGCGATCAAGTAGCGCACATTTTACCACCCCTCTTTAAAGGGTTATAACTCTGACAGGAGTCTCTAAAAAAATTTTTTTTATAGGAAAGACCCTACTTATTTGTCATCAAGGAATACGTATACGAAGTTTCCGTAGTTAATTCTGGGACACCCTGTATATATATTTTGAGATGATATATAAGTTACTATGCTATTTCAATTAAGTAAATATAAAGAAAATTAATAAAAATAGAGAAAAGGAAATTATATTCTTATTCCAAGGCAGAGTGCAAATGTAGTTAATTTGGGATAATTTATAAGCGTCGTCTTCTTCTCAATACCTAAAAAGAAAAAATAAAACAAAATGAGAAATTAAAATACACAAGTACATATAAAAAATATTCAAAGAATCAAAATAAGATAATTTATCTATAGCATATAAAATTCTAATAATCATGTATCAAATAGATAATTAGAGTAACTATTGAAAAAGTGTATAAATTTTACGATACCTTAGTAATTAAAACCGATTTTAAATAAATTAAGATAAAATGAAATAAGAAAACCGAATGTTAAGACATCAATGTAAAGTTTTACATAAATCTCTGTATAAAATATTAGAACTCATAGAAGGAAATAAAGAAAAAGTTTGTACTTACTTTTAGAATAGACAATGTTTGTTTTCAAGACATATTATGATTTGTTATTAGTATAATTTCCAAATGAAAAATTCTGAAAATAGAAAGACATTAGATTGTATTGTAGATAAGATATTATAAAATTAACAATGCATTTAAAGTATAGCAGATTTAAAAAAAAATGATTATTGTATTAAATGTAAATAATTAGTTAAGTATTAGATTTTTAGTAATTTTATTTGATCAATAATTTAGTAGGCGAATAGAACCTAATAATGATGGTGTAAGATTGTTTGGGGATTCAGTTGTTAAATTGTTGATTCTCTGAATCTCTCTCTTGTTTTTAGGGGCTTTTGAAGGGATAGCATGTAATAAATTTTGCTCTGTTAAAATTTCGATTTTTTTATTTAAATACTTATAAAAGAAAGTATAAAAGTAGTAAAAAGTGTTAACAAAGCCACAAGACAACTCTTGATAGCCATTGGTAAGAATTAAATTCATATATATGGAGAAATAAATGTTAGGAATGGTGTGCGGAGCAGTTTAGTTATATGAATGCTTCCTGAGTAATATAATTAAAGTAAAACTGGTTTCTGATAAGAAAGAGAGTAATAGTTTACTTACCATTTGATGCAAGATCAAGTTATTTCCGGATGAAAAGCAAATTTAGTCGTCTACATCTATAAAGTGTCCGTATATCATTGATGTTCCTGGGAAATGGTTGGATTCCAATAGAAAATGATAGCCTGTGCCTTCGGTTGTCCAGAGAGAATACCAAAACTTCAAAACACGGTATCTATTTCCAATTTTTTTTTTTTAAATAAAGAACATTCCTATGTTTGATTTTTCTGTAGTTGATGAACATTTAATTTCACTTGTACACTGTTTCACTGTTTAAATAAGTTGTTTTTTTACATTCTTTGATAAGTTTAATTTGATTTACTGATTACAAAATTCAGAATTTTTCATAACCCTTGATTTAACGATGTCTGAAATTTGAAGGTAATGTGTTTATGCGCACAAACAATAAGAAAAAGTGAGGTTAAGGTCAAATCGGAATTGTCGTACAAAATTGCAATTTGGTATATGATTGTTTAACTTTATTATATATTTTTTTTTGAAATTTTCAATATTAGTTAAATTTGAATCCATTTATTAGTTGAGATTTTTTGAACTCGCACCCTGAGAAAGAGAATAGATAAGAACTTATGTTAAAGTAACAATCATCAAAATAAAAGAAATTAAGTTGAATCTTACCTTATCCACATCTATATTAAAATAAAAATTTTCAAGGTATTTTCATATATGTTATAATATATATGCATTTTCGCTTATATGTTATAATGTTATATATATATATGTATAGTTCCGATATAACGAAATCTGTGGACACGATAGCGGTTGCATTTCTTTTTTTTTTTAAGAGGGGGAATGCTTGTTGCTCACACTCACAGGGGCACGTGCTCCTGTGGGTAGTGTTGGCTCGGCCGTGAGGCCCCTACCCACTAAACCCTTCCTCCTTTCGCCCCCCGTGGCATCTGTATTTTCGGAAGTTTCTTCATCGGCATGTTTTTTTTTTTTTTCGCGTCACGCACTTTTCTCCTCGGTTTTCACTCTTCTCCTCTTTCCCTTGCCTGCTGCCCTCTTTCTATTTCTTCTTTCCTCCTCATGATTTAACGGATCGAAATGAAATTTGGTACAAAAATCAATCGTCCAAAAATCTCGTATCGGACGAGTTCGTTAATGGGCCAAATCGGTCCGGCCGTTTGGGCGTGACATCAATTCAAAATGGAAAAAAATTCGTAACTTTTTTACTTCACCCTGTACAAAAAAATGTTAGGGGACTTTTTGTTTGTCTTAAAGAGACCTACAACTTTTATCTGAAACATTTTTTTCTGAATCGTATACTTTTAATACATTCAATTTATATACATCTACTGATGCGCCTGGCTTACCAAGGGCCATTTTTTTAGGAATTTTTGCTTTTATTATACAGAAAATCTATATAGTCATGATTTTGTTTATACTGATGTAAATAATTAGTGATTTTATTAGTTATTTTAGCTCCAAGAATGATTTTTCTATTATCTTCCATACCGAATAAAAGATTCTCAATATCTGAAAGTAATCTAGAGACAGAAATATCTTTAATATTGGGTGGAACTGCAAGTTTATGACCTAAAGATAAAAATCTTAATACATCAAGAGGAATATCAATGTCTGTTAGATTCCTTAACCATCTTTCTTGAACGTTTAATCGTTCATTGTAATCAGTAACAAGTGCATTTAATTTATGTATATTGGTTTCTTTAACTTTATTGAAGTTTTTATTATAAGTTATTTGTTGTTTACATTTAAATTCATTAAATGTATGTGTTGGAAGCATGTTATAAATTTGCTCAGAAAGAATGTTTAAAGAGTCCTCAATTTTTTTAAGGTTTTGATGTGTTATATTAATTTCAAAGTTAATTATTTTGTTTATTAACCTGTGATTGAAGTTTTCTATTTTTTGTACAGTTCCTTGGTTTTCAGTTACTATCAGTTCTTCTATTCCTTTCATCCTTTGCAGCACATATTCAAGCATTTCAGCTCCCTCAAGATTATGTTGTAATAAGTGTGGATGTAGTCTCACTTTTTACTAACATACTTTGTCAATTAATTAAAGATAGTATTAAAAAATATTGGGATAATATTTCTGCATTTTGTAATTTAACTTTAGAATCTTTTCTAAATGGTATAGAGTTTATTTTCAATACTACTTTTTGTTGTTTCAAAAATACTTTTTACAAACAAATTCTGGGTGTGCCCATGGGTGCTAAGGTATCACCAATTTTTTCTCAATATGTGATGGATGATCTGTTAGATGCTTGTATAAATCTGTTAAATTTTAGAATTTTTTTTTTAAAGAAATATGTGGATGATTTGATTCTAGCTGTACCATCTAACCAAATTAACGCAGTATTAGAAGTGTTTAACTCTTACAACACTTATATACAATTCACCGTTGAACTTGAAAAGGACAATACCTTTTCTAGATACACATGTTATAAGAAATGAAGATAATAGGATTATACTTGATTGGTACATTAAACCTACCAATTCAGGTAAATATCTTAACTTCTTTTCTAACCATCTACAAAAAATGAAAATTAATTTGGTTATAGCAATGAAAAATAGAATCAAAAAAAATTGTACATCCATCTTTAGTACAAAAGAATTTTAGAATACTGTTTATTACTGAAACACTTATGGGGACTTTAACACAATTTTATTTATAAAATTGTTAAGATACACAGAACTCTGCTGGATAACGTCTAAACTGCTTGACAATACAATGAACTCTTGTTAATATTTGAACTTGAACTGACGTTAACTGCCCATACATCCCCTTATATACAACATTATTTAATCTAGTAATCTAGTCAGTGTGTTTAGAACTTTCTAGAATTTTCTAGAAACATTATTTAATCTAGCTAGTGTGTTTAGAAGTTTCTAGAATAACAATCTTTCAAATTAAGGTCCTTTTCTTTACGGTTATCCCGTTACATTACTTTACTGTATAATTCATATCCTCATGGATTGTTAAGGAAGCTGATTTATTCAAGCATGACAGAGGAACCTTTACATAATCGAGACAGTTCCAATGTTTCTTTAGAGGTAACAGAGTATAGATTTGGCTCACTACCATTTATCAAAGATTTAACTCCCAGTCTAATAAAAATTTTCAAAGATGATAATAGAAAAATTGCACAAAGAAATATTAAACCAGTATCAAAGATTTTTACAAAACTAAAAGACAAAGATGATATTCTTTCTATAAGTAATATAGTTTACTGCAATTCAAAAGATATTGGACAAACCAAACAGACCTTAAAATCTCGTATAACTTCACATAAAAGTGATTGTAGACTTATGAAATCGAACAGTGCCTTGTCAGAACATGTACTAGTTACAGACCATCATATGGATTTTACTAACACAAAAATATTACATAATAAAAAAAAATTTAACAGAGACTTTTCTTAGAAATGATAGAAATATTTAAAGAAACTAACAACATGAATAAAAGATCTGACATTGAAAATTTAAGCCAAATTTATTCTTATTTGTTAACAATTGAAAAAAATAATATTAATAGAAATGACTTGAATGATGGTAGTTCTACTACGCAAGAGAATTGTCATTACTAAATGTACATCAAATTTAAAATTAGTTGTTAAAAAATTAAAAAATAAAAATACTTTAGTAATTAAAATGTTATAAAATTAAATTAAAATTGCATATTGTACTTTATTAGTTTCTGTCTATATTTTTGAATTTGATTATAATTTTTTCTGAAATCGCTTGGAAATGTCTAGTTTCTCGGATCAAATTCGAGCCGCAAAATACACTATTCTTGTATTTTAGTCCTTTACCGGGCAACCAACTTTTCCGTACTGTACGGGAATATTTTTTCTCCACGACCATTAATGAATGTAATAATTCTGACTTCATTTTTAATAATAGAAAGTGTTCATTCTCACTCTTGAGATAGAATATTCATTCTGAAACACTTGCTTCTTATGTGTTTTGCATTTATTTCCATTCTATAACTAGTGACGGAATAACATTCTGTAATTGCTCAACAAAAAACATAGATTGCCATGCGAATTTTAAAACTGTCACTCAGTTTGTCAGTGCGACGTTCTAATTGTTTTGCTACATATTTCAATTTAAATAAACAGAATTATTACATGGTCGTGGAGAAAATACAGTCTGTTACACGATTAGAATGAAAATTCGATTTACTCGTGGTTCCTCTCGCTCGCTACGCTCGCGTTCGGAATTCTCCACTCGTATCGAATTTTCTTTCTAACCTTGTTACAGAATATACTATTCCGTACCTGTGTACGGGAATGATCCATAAAACTTATATAAGCAAATTTATATTTTGCGCCTTGATTTTATTTGGCAATAAATTTAAAACCACATTAGTAGTAGTGTTTTTGTAACTCTGGAGGCGTTTTGCACTTCTGGACATCATCGTCACTGTCTATTTTAAATATAATTTAAAATATTTTAAGCAATATGTAACTAACCGAACTGACAGTTTTGTGACACTAATCAACAATGATAAACAAACAATGTCAACGAAACTTCGAACGTGAAAATCAAACTTCGATTCATTTTAAAATATTTTTAACCTAGTGTCATACAATATTGTTAAAATAGTTTTTTTACTTGTAATTTTTATCAATTGTAACATATTGCAGCCTTGAAAGAAAACAATAAATTTTCGAAAGCTTGGATTATTAAAGAGTATTCTTTAACCTAGAGCCAATTGAATATAGACCGGAACTCTTTATAAAAATAAATTTTGTTTATAAAAATAACTGCAATTTAACATCTTTAAGATAAATTTGCGTGATTTTATTATAGGATATGCGGTTACTTTATATCGAAACAAGAATAAAAATTATGTGGTACGAAGTTTCTACATTTCTCATTTTGTTTATCAACATATACCGGTTGAGGAAAAAGTATGCAAACCCCGTGGTAACTCAAAAACCATGGGTCACAGAAAAAAGACTTAAAGTTTATGGTCTTGGAAGTTTTTCTCGGCGACTAATACAATTTGAGTTATTGCGATGCTCTAGGAATTTTTTGTTTGACCTTGACCATGACCATCATGGTAAAATTTTTAAAAGGGTCAAGGTCATATTTGGACGTAAAATTTCACGCTCTTTCGATTCCCGTTGTCAAAAATACATGTTTCCATTAAAAAAAATTGACCTGACCATCGCCTGACCATGAAGGTGATGATCATGGTCAAATCCATCTTAACCATCTGATAGCCTGGGAAAAATCATAAATTTTATATTTTGCAAGTTTTTTTCTGTGACTCATGGTTTTTGAGTTACCACGGGGTTTCCATACTTTTTCCTCACCCGGTATATCAAATGTGATTTCGTATTGTGATTTTCTTTTTGATTTAATACTAAATATTTTGAAATTTTTACCGCATTTATCGAGATGTCCTAATATTAAAAGCCATCGTCAATGTTTACCATAACAAAAGTTAAATATTTTAAGTCTCAAATAATATTACAATTAATGATAATGTACTGTGCATAAATAGCAACACATTATCGAGTAAGATCAGCTTTTTTAAGGTATACATTAATATTAATATTAGTTATAATTCACTGAGAATAAATAGACCCTAAGAATGTTCAGATGCACATGTAATAATTAAGAATGATAATACATTTTCGCAGTGAGTATTGTAGGATTAGTATTTTGTTTATATACTGTTTTTTATAAATATCGTCCTTTGTTTTAGTTGAATCTATTCATGAATCCAGAAGAAAACAAAAGGAAATGGAACCAGAAATACCTCCATTAGACACTTGGATTCAGAAGTATAATGAAAAAAATAACAAAGAAGACTCCGATGCAGTTTGTATATCCTGGACATATCCTGAGAATCTAGAAAATCGTTTAGACTTACCCCCGTCACTTGTTAAGTTTAGTCCTGAACAATTCTTAGATGATAACTTTGAAGAATGGGGTAATTGAAACCTAATACTTTATATAGCAAAACTATTTTTTGATTCTCGCATAACGGTTAGTATATTCGTTGACTCCATAAAGAAAACTTATGAAGAAGTGAATGCTTGGTTGTTTTAAAAAATGTTCGTGTTTATTTTATATAGTCACAAACATATTAATGCTAAACGAAATTTATTCTCATTGAATTTCATTAAAACCTAACGAATCTAATAAGTTATTATGAATTACCATGAATTATTAGTTTTTTATAGATTGTATTTAAACATGATTGTTGATATTGTTTAAATAAAGTTTTGTTTAAATGATAATTAGTATTCTTTTTAAAACAAAATATGCAAATAAGCTATTGTAGCATAAATAGTTTCTTTTTATAAACACACTTACAAGTAAAAATATTATGTATTCCATTTTCTTTAAAAACTTTAACATTTATAGTAATTTAATTATTTCAAACATATTTTTCATGGGGTTTTCTTAATTTATAAATTATGACTAATTTTTCAAGTTGGCAATTTTGGGCATTTAGGTGTAATTTTGTCTAACTTGATAGATAGGATCACGAAGTATACTTCGTGGATAGGATATATGTCAATATTGGTATGTGTCACCGGACATGGTGCGCTGACTGGTGGTCACATTATAAACTAGCGCTAGGGTGAAAGCTGGTAGTTAGCCATACATAAAAATAAGGCAAATTTGTATGCTGATAAATTTTGTTTATTTATATTTCGTCTATTAATAATAAAAAAGTGTACATCAGTGAAAATTAACATTTAACTGTGGCCTCAGATTGATTAAATAATTGTGGAACTAGATTTTCTTCAAAAAAAAAAAAATAACAAAAGTAGAAAATACTGTTGTGTTTATGGATATTGAAGTAATGCACCCCAAAATTCAGACGTTCGTTTTCATCATTTTCCAAAACCTAATCGGTTTTTGTTAAAAGAGAAACAATGAAAAAAGTAAACTATATTCAGTGTCTTTTACACTTACCGAGTACAATATAATAACACCGCTGTGATGTGTTTACATCTTTCACTAAGTCCAGCTTTACAGCTACACTTTGATGAAACAATTTGACCATTTTTTTGTATAACTGTATTTATTTCATGGGGTTTATCACGAAAAGCTGATGATTGTATACAATACGACAAAATATCGTATTGATCATTGTTTTGATTTTCCAACCCATTATACATTAAATGTCCTGCATTAATTATTTTCTCTCCTTCTACAAAATTTCGATACTTAGGAGTAGCCTCAATAAAGTCAAGAACATGATTTAATGATAAAAATATTTATTTTGTAAATAAAAACTACATAACTTTAATTAATTAAATCACATCTATCACCCTAGCAGTAGTAATATTTTTAACCACCAGAGCGCGTAGCGCCAAGTGACACTTACCAATATAAAAATCCAGTGCCACGATGTATGTTCCCAATGAACTAACTGTTCACCAATTCAACTAAATTTAAGTAAGAGGAGATCATCCATTTCTCAAATGTGGTCGTATGGTAATACCAAAGAAAACACAAAGTCCGTACCACACAGTAATTTATTGTAAATTGAAATTTATTGACAACTAGTTTCGACCGTAACGGTCATCATCAGGTCTGTAAAAATATGGAACGATAGAAAGTTAATAATAAAATAAGGTTTAAACAACTTACCAAATATAAACACAAAAGTAATCAAAATTAATTATATAAAAACATTATTGGAATGAGACGAAAAGGTTCTTATGTAATCAACACAAAATGTCCATCGGTGGTAGATTAAAGTGTGTCGTGGGAAAGTAAAGAGGTAAAATAGACTAAATGAGCCAAATTGGTACGAAAAATTCTATGTTAAGAACATTACTATAGTAGTAATGTAAAAAATAAAAACTTAACACAATAACAAATAGTCATAAAAGGAAAATAAGGAGTCAACTGCAGCATCAAAGGTTAATAAAGGTGACTAAAGATCCCAAAAAAATATTTGTTGTTAGGTGGACTAACGTTAAAATGAAGTAAGCCCAAAGAGGGACTTCTAAAGAAACTCATTACAGAGATTAAAAGAGAGATGTTTGGTATGTGAACCAAAGTGATTAACAGTTCTTGTATAATGACCGTGGGTGAAAGGTACTTAGGCCTTTATATGGAAGTGGAAGTGGTTCAACAAAATGCGGAGAATAAGTCCACAGAGAAAGAGGGGATCTTAGATCACCAAATATGATGTAATGAGTGATAAAGCAAAATGATGAGGAGTGGAAAAGTGATTGGTCCACCAATACACATCGGCAAGTGAGGAGAGAGTCTATGAAAAGATGGACAACTAATATGCCATAAGTTATAAAAAGGATCATCATTGTCGATGAAACGGCTCCAGATCAAATAAAGTCTATAACACCGCACTAACACACAAGAAAATATATAACAAATATGAGATGATCACGGATTTCGTAAAGTGAAACTTGTTAAGCACTGTATGATAACGAAGGAAGCTACGTGGCAAATGTAATGTAAAGGAAGGATACTGCGCTTGAGTGGAAACAAGAACCCGGAAAACATGATCAAATTATGACATAGAGTGACGAAAACATAGAACCATGAAACATAATTAAAGTGATACATACACATGAAATACATTATAGTTAAAAGAATTAATTCAAATTGTGAAAAACATTAATTATAAGTTACTTAACAAAGAGAGAAAATCAATAATAATATTAACATGAGTTACAAAGAATGTTTAAAAAAAAAAAATTTAAATGAGAGGTGACAAAGTAATTCAAAGTAATACAAAATATGTTCAATAAGACAAGCTGTTGATAGATGTTGTGAAATGTAACGAAAGAGAATGTTAATATTTAAAATTAATTAAATTAATTAAAAGAAATTTTTCGTATGTTAAAGTTAGTAAATTAAGCGACGTTGGAACATGAAAGAAAGTTAATATAAATTTGTTTTAATACAATTTAAATTATAAACAATAAACATTTAAATTTAAAGAAATCGAAATTATAAAATAACTAATAAAAATTTAAGTAATTAAAATCTTTTATAAATTTATTTATTTTAAAAAGGAAAAAGAGGCAAGAGGTTTCATGGTTCTATGTTTTCTTCACTCTATGTCATAATTTGATCATGTTTTCCGGGTTCTTGTTTCCGCTCAAGCGCAGTATCCTTCCTTTACATTACATTTGCCACGTAGCTTCCTTCGTTATCATACAGTGCTTAACAAGTTTCACTTTACGAAATCCGTGATCATCTCATATTTGTTATATATTTTCTTGTGTGTTAGTGCAGTGTTATAGACTTTATTTGATCTGGAGCCGTTTCATCGACAATGATGATCCTTTTTATAACTTATGGCATATTAGTTGTCCATCTTTTCATAGACTCTCTCCTCACTTGCCGATGTGTATTGGTGGACGAATCACTTTTCCACTTCTCATCATTTTGCTTTATCACTCATTACATCATATTTGGTGATCTAAGATCCCCTCTTTCTCTGTGGACTTATTCTCCGCATTTTGTTAAACCACTTCCACTTCCATATAAAGGCCTAAGTACCTTTCACCCACGGTCATTATACAAGAACTCATTTACTGTTAATCACTTTGGTTCACATACCAAACATCTCTCTTTTAATCTCTGTAATGAGTTTCTTTCGAAGTCCCTCTTTGGGCTTACTTCATTTTAACGTTAGTCCACCTAACAACAAATATTTTTTTGGGATCTTTAGTCACCTTTATTAACCTTTGATGCTGCAGTTGACTCCTTATTTTCCTTTTATGACTATTTGTTATTGTGTTAAGTTTTTATTTTTTACATTACTACTAAGTAATGTTCTTAACATAGAATTTTTCGTACCAATTTGGCTCATTTAGTCTATTTTACCTCTTTACTTTCCCACGACACACTTTAATCTACCACCGATGGACATTTTGTGTTGATTACATAAGAACCTTTTCGTCTCATTCCAATAATGTTTTTATATAATTAATTTTGATTACTTTTGTGTTTATATTTGGTAAGTTGTTTAAACCTTATTTTATTATTACCTTTCTATCGTTCCATATTTTTACAGACCTGATGATGACCGTTACGGTCGAAACTAGTTGTCAATAAATTTCAATTTACAATAAATTACTGTGTGGTACGGACTTTGTGTTTTCTTTGGTATCAACTAAATTTGATGAAAGTTGGCACTTTGTTCAACTTGAGAGATAGGATATACAGGTTTCTTAATATATAAAAATCCAATGTCAAGATGTATGTTCCCAATGAACTCTTCATCAAGTTAACCGAATTTTCTGAAAGTTGTCCAAGTTGGGAGATACGATATATCTCAATATATAAAAATCCAATGTCACGATCTATGTTCCCAATGAACTCTCCACCCAGTCAACCGGATTTAATAAAAGTTTCCATCTTGGTGTAATTTTGTCCAGCTTAAGAGATAGGATATATAGTCCACCGCGCACAACACTTTTTTTGAAATGATTAATACATTCTTGAAATTTTGTGTATAGCTTCCTATTGACGAGTCCAACAAAGGTTGAAATTATCTAAATTTAAAACTGCTGCTTTTTCGAGCTAGAAATAAACGAAATTTTTAAGCTGTCGGACAGCAAAAACGCAGCAATAAATTTGTCGGACAATGTGAGCATTTGATTTAATACTTAATTATAAACAAAGTGTGTAAAAATGAATTATATATATATATATATATTATATATATTAAAAAACGTAACCTCGAAAATGCGAAATTTACGGTTACGTTTTTTAATATATATAATATGTATATATAATTCATTTTCACACAATTTTTTTATAATTAAGTATTACATCAAATGCTCACATTGTCCGACAAATTTATTGCTGCGTTTTTGCTGTCCGACAGCTTAAAAATTTTGTTTATTTCTAGCTCGAAAAAGCAGCAGTTTTAAATTTAGATAATTTCAACCTTTGTTGGACTCGTCAATAGGAATCTATACACAAAATTTCAAGAATGTATTAATCATTTCGAAAAAAGTGTTATGCGCTGTGATATCTTAATATATAAAAATCCTATGTCGCGATGTATGTTCCCAATGAACTCTTCTCCAAGTCAACCGAATTTAATGAAAGTTTGCATATAGGTGTAATTTTGTCCAATTGGAAATATGAGATATTTCTTAATATATAAAAAAACAGTGTCACGATCTATGTTCCAAATGAAAACTTCACCAAGTCTAACAAATTTGCTGAAAGTTGGCATTTAGGTGTAAGTTTTTTTAACTTGAGAGATAGGATATAATATCTTAGTTTATAAAAATCCAGTGTCACGATGGATGTTCCCAATGAACTCTTCACAAAGTCAACCAAATTTGATGAAAGTTGGCATATAGGTGTAATTTGGTCCAATTTTAAATATAGTTTATTTCTTAATATATAAAAAACCAGTGTCACGATCTATGTTCCAAATGAAAACTTCACCAAGTCAACCGAATTTGCTGAAAGTTGTCATTTAGATGTAATTTTTACCAACTTGAGAGATAGGATATATCTTAGTTTATAAAAATCCAGTGTCATGCTGTATTTTCCCAATGAACTCCTGAGCAAGTTTGGCGTTTAGGTGTAATTTTGTCCAACTTGAGAGATAGGATGTATATGTCAATATACAAAAATCCGATGTCACGATGTATGTTGCCAATAACCTCTTTACAAAGTCAACCGAATTTTATGAAAGTTGGCATATAGGTGTAATTTTGTCCAACTTAAGAGATAGGATATATCTTAATATTTAAAAATTTAGCGTCACGATGTATGTTCCAATGAACTCTTCACCAAGTCAACCGAATTTAATAAAAGTTGGCTTATAGAAGAAATTTTGTCTAACTTGAAGGTAGGATATATCTTAATATATAAAAATCCAATGTCACGATGTATGTTCCCAATGAACTCCTCACCAAGTCATCCGAATTTGATAAAAGTTGGCATTTAGGTGTGATTTTGTCCAAATTGAGAGATAGGATAGTTTTTATTTCAATTAATGGTCTCAATAATTTATAATTAACAATGAAGTGACTATCAATATTGATTAGTGTTATTTATCATAAGTTTCATAAATCTCAAACAGATGGCGCCTTACAATAATTTTTTTACAGAAAACTATAGGACTTTCCGCCATGAACTTCTCACAGATGGCACCTTTGAATTCTAAATTTCTACACGTGGCATATGAATTTTTGATCGATATATTACGTAATATCAATTTTTCTGAATTAATTTTCATTCGATTTTCTTGTGTTTGATATATTATTTGGGATATTTATTTAACCAACTAAAGTTATATTAAAACAGCAAAATATGTAAACCAAGAAATTAGAGTACAAAAATTCTTTTTCACTATAAATAATTGTAAGTATAGATTAGTTTTATCTTGACCACAAAATTTTATAATTTTTTTATTTCGATTGAATTTTAACTTACTTAATTACTGTTTTTAGTAAAATGCCACCAAAAAATAGAATCTTCACAATGTCCTTAGCATTTATTAATAAAATGAAATTGAAAATCTGTGTTAAATTTTGTCTTTAAAATCATTTCTAAATCTCTCTCTCAGCCACAGCAACGCGTGGCAGAGTCTTCTAGTATGTTTGTATATATTCAAATCGATTATTTTTGATTATTTTTAAAATATGTTGCTGCACACCTTCAAAAAAGACTCTGCTCATAATTATGAGCTCTTAATTTTAATCGCCTTACAGTTTTTTATCACATTGCCCACTGCGCGATTCTTCTAGTATACTGGTAGAAAATCGAACTTTCAAAAAAAAAAGTTTTTAATTTTTTCTAAATTATTTTAAATTAAATTTCTTTTTTGGTTATACATTTTATTGCTCTTTAACAAAATATCTTTAGGAATTGGGCAACTTAGTCTTGTACGAAATTAACTTCTCTATAAAAAAATATGAGTTTATTGAAGAGTACCAGAACTTTGGTCACATGTCTTTGTTTACCGGTCCTCCTCCAATTACTTATTTTTTGCCACATCATGGGTTTCTAAAAGAAGATAGCTTTACAACTAAATTAAGAGTTGTCTTCAATGTTTTTTTTTAACCACCTCAGGTGTTTCATTCAATGATATTCAGATGGTAGAAACCGGAGTGCAAAGCGACTTGATCTCGATTCTTTTGAGATTTATACAGCACATTTATATCGTTTCAGCCGACATCGCGAAGATGTATCGGCAAAGTTTGGTTTCTCCCGAATAGAGGTGTCTTCAGCAAATATTATGGAGCAAGAACTCATCCGAATCTCTGCAATCTTTTCTTTTGAATGCCGTAACTTACAGCACAGCTGCAGCTAGTTTTCTGTCCACTCGCTGTTTGCTTCCAACTTTCACAAAAGAACTCAGATGCACTTGCAACCGCCTCTAAGGTCATATCTCAAGATTTTTATGTGGATGATCTTATTACGGGTAGCGATTCTTTGCCCAACTTTATATTCCTTTGCGTTTAGGTAATCAAAATACTTTCTCTAGGATGTTTTCCCCTTAGAAAGTGGGTCTCCAATGAACCTTTGGTTTGAAAGGGTATGGAGCGCTCTTTAGAATCTCTGTATATTCCCTATTCTTTTGAATCTAATGACACTTCAAAGACTTTGGGTCTTCATTGGCATCCTCATACCGATGTCCTGAAGTATTCCATATCAATGGACAAGGGTCCTAAGACCATTACTAAAAGGTCAATGCCTTCTGACATTGCTAGTATTTTTGATCCTCTTGGGCTTCTTAACCATGTCACAATCAAGCCTATTTTGAGTTAGCTATAGATCGCTGCTTTAAGTCGGTTGATGTTCATCATTTTAAGCTTCATGGATTCTGCGATGCATTCGAGTTGGCATACGGTGCATGGGTTCACGTTCGCTACGATTCATCTGACCTTCTTCACACTCGATTGCTCTGCGCGAAATCTAAAGTTGCACCCCTTAAAAAGCTAAACATTCCTCGTCTGGAACTTTGTTCAGCTTTGATTTTAAGCAGGCTTGTTAAGAAGGTTGTTAATTCTCTTTCCCTGTAGTTCATAGGCACTTTTCTCTGGTCCGATTCTACGGTTGCTCCCTCGTGGATTCGAACGTCACCTTAACATTTTCACACCTTTGTGGCCAATCGCGTTGCTAAAAATCCAATCCCTTACTTCGTCATATCACTGGAGATATGTAGGTTCTCGCAAAAATCCTGCTGACCTTGTTTTAGAGGTGTCAGTCCGTCTGGATTAAAATCGTGTGATTTATGGTGGTATGGCCCCCCTTTCTTGTTTAAGTCTCCAGACAGTTGGCCAGGTTTTCCTCCTTTCGATGAAGGAATTCTTCTCGAGTCGAAGCAGCCCAGAGCCGTCTCTCTTCCTCCTAACAATGAATTCAGATTTTCTTTTGACCGTTTTTCAACTCTTGTTAAATTAAAGCGAGTCTTTGCTTATTGCCTTAGATTTGTTTTTAATTATGTTATCGCCCTCGTCTTTCAAAGGCAAGAAAACTTGGTCCCTTGTCTTTAGAGGAACTCAATTCCTCATTGCTTTGTCCATTTACTCAGATAATGGGACTAACTCTGTTAACTTAATTAAATGATCTTTCAAAATTATTAAATTTAAATTGTGATGACATAACTACCGGTTGCACGTCTCATGATATCGCTTGGCATTTAATCCCCAGAGTGAAATCAATGAAATCGCATTTGAAACGCGTACTTTTTAATGCTCTTCTTGTTTATGAAGACTTTCTCACTAAATTGGTGCAGATAGAGTCAATACTTAATTCAAGACCCTTATCACCTCTTTCCTCAGACCCTTCTGACCTCACCTGTCTAACCCCTTCTCATTTCCTGATTGGGCGAATTTTAAACTCCATTTCAGAGCAGTACTTGCTGGCTGCTCCAGCCAATCGCTTAAATCACTTTGAGCTCTTACAACAACTGAGACAGCACTTCTGGCGTAGATGGTCTACCGATTTTCTTTTTTGAGCTACAAACGATGCTGAAATAGAAGACGAACAAATCCAATTTAAAGATCAATGATCTTGTTCTCATCAAGGAGCCCACTTCTTCTTCTATGTTCTGGCCCATGGGGAGATGAGTAATGGAGTTACATCCGGGTTCCGATGGAATCCCTAGAGTCGCCACTTTACGTACCGCCAAGGGTTTTGTCAAGCGAGCTGTATCAAATTTGTGTCCTCTGGTTTGCAGCCGATTGTTGAATGGGGGTCTTTCAAGGGAGGGGCATGTTTGCGCTACGTCCATGGTTATATATTTCTTCGGCGACGCTCATTTAAAAAAAAAACAATGATATTTTTTTTGGCTGGTGTCAAATACTCCTTTTACATTCACACACAAAAAAAAGGTTGTAGAAACTAATATTGTTAATTTACTTTGTTTAATATTACAATAAAGAGAATAAAATCCAGCGTCAAATTCTTTTTCTTAAAAATATTATCTCATATAATTTAAAATCCCAATGGTGTTGCTAGTTTTTTGAAAGCTTATAGTAAAACATTAAAAAAAAAATTTAAATAGTATAGTTTTAGAAAAATATTAAAAAAAAATTGTCTGTACGAGAAGAAATATTTTTAACACGCAGTTGGTAAAGACATATGATTTTTTTTATAATGCAAATTAAAAGCTCATGTTTGCAGAGCCTTTTTTGGAGGTGTCTAGTAATCTATTTTATAACGTATGTAATGTCCTACTTACCACTCTTGTTACGTAATATACTATTATCTACTCATTTGACAGTAAATGTCATTTATACTCATTGTCACCATGCAGGGTAAGTAAGCTATAACGCACAGTAGTGCGTAATGAAACGTCATGTTGGAAGACGTAGATAACAGTACAGTACGTACGTCATATATTTTTTTAGAGATGTCAAATATTTAGAATTAAAATTAAAATATTGAATTGTAGATAAAGCATAGTACGTAACTCGAGTGGTAAGAGGTATTACGTACTCGTGTAATTACGCACTCGCCGCTGCGCGGCTTCGTTCGTAACTTTTCCACTCGTACGTAATGTCCTACTTACCACTCTTGATACGTAATATACTATAACATTATTGTAAAAAATTATCTAATGTGAGTTTCCTATTTTTTTTTCATAAGGGTTATTCAAAAATTTTAATCAATAAGACGCGAACATGGAAACAAGCGCACTCTGAAACATTAGGCGAAGGTGGGCTCAGTTTATTTTGTATTAATATTCGGTCCTTAAGACATATTATTATTAGAAGAGCTAAAATTTCCTGAAGTTGTTGTAATAACTCCATTTTCAACATAACCTAAGATATGTATGTTCATTTTTATTCATTTATATTATGTAGGTAAGTTCATTTTTATGGTCGCGTAAAATAATAATAAATTTCTTGGGTAGACAGTGATCCAAAGTACCGCAAACTGTGTGCAAATCTTAGAGGATAGTTTGTATTTGTGTGTTTTGGTGATAAAATTTGAAACTACAACTCTATTAAATTATTAAATACATTTATTTTTTTCACATAGAGTTTTGTGAAATTGAGATTGTTTCGAGAATCACCTTAAATTTATTTATCGATAAAACATCTGCTACAGGTTAACTTGATTGCAGACTTTATCTGTTTTTATAACTGTAAACTTATCAATATATTGAAACATTGTTTTCGAAATGGCTAAATGCAAAAAGTGCAATAGAACTTTAAAAGCAAATAGGGATTATGAAATCCTTTGTGTCAAATGTGAGACATGGCACTGTTCTGGATGTTCCAATTAATCGAACAAGGAAATCTCAGAGTACGATAAAGAAAAGAAAACTTTTTTATGCAGTGGATGCACTTTTGTTAGACGCTCCTTTCCTGCTGCAGCAGACAGCGAAGATGAAAATGTGAGTACCTACAAAAATTCCAATAAAATAAATGAAGCGTTAGACATAGAATTATCCGACCAGATAGGTGCTGTCATGCGAATGCTCAAAGATTTGGATAATAAAATGGAAAAACTAGATGGTAAAATGGAAACTTTACGTAAAGATAACGAAAATTTACGTCAAATGTTATCGAAAAAAGATGAAGAATTAGAATCTTGCAGACTAAGAATTGATATATTAGAGAACAAGGTAGACAATCTGGAACAGGAAAAAAAGCTGAAAAATGTGGTACTCAAGAATATTCCAATTGAAGAAAACTAAGTTTGTGGTGATATTGTGAAGAAAATAGGGGAGTTGGTAAATTTAAATTTAGAAAATAAAGAAGTAAATTTTACTGCATTCGGGGTGTCCAAGAAAAGTTATGCTTCCATAATCGTTCAATTCTCCACCCTCCAACTGAAAAAGCAATTGATGGAAAAGCTTAAATCAAAACGCCAACTATCACCTTCGGAACTGGGCTATTCTAGTTTTGACCAAAATCATAATAAAATCTTTGTAAACCATGACCTTACTATTATTAAACGAGATCTTTTTCGAAATGCTAAGAGCGTTCAGAAAAGTTTGGAATTCAAATATTTAGGTATGGTTTTCAAATGGAAATATTTTTATTCGTAAGAATGATGATAGCAGAAAATTATCAATGATGACCTGGGAGGACTAGTAGGTTATGAAACTTATGAGTGTAACACCCCTAGTGAATTATATAGGAAATTCGAGCTTGGAGGATCAGGACTAAAGATGGTGCACTGTAATATACGCAGTGTGGGTATAGTATATTGTAATACAAGTGTTACAATGACAGAGGTTTCGTAGTACGAGTTCAGTTTGTGACACGAACCGCGAAGCGGTGAGTTTCGCAAAGAACGAGTACTACAAACCGTCATTGTAATTCGAGTGTTACATACTATTTTTTATAATGAACTTTTAAAAGTATAAAAAAATAAAATGAGAGTTTTTCGAAATATTTATTTATGTTGGCAATCTTGACAGTTTTGACACTTGTCAGTTTTAATGATTTTAAATCAGAATGTTTGTCAAATTTGTATAAAATATTCCGAATTTAGCAATAACGCTGATAATGTAGTTAATAATTTACTACAACATACTTCTTGATTTACTACCTGAACTCCTTCGTTGAAAATCAGTGCAGTGCAACCAATTGTGTAAAACAAAAAGTTACCAAAAACAGTGTTACAATGAATCTATTTCGATACTGTTTTTAGTGTCCAAATAGAAACTTTGTGAACGTGAATTATAAAATAGTTATTTGTGACACAAGGACGGAAAATGACATTTTGCAAGAGCGAGTAAAGTTGTGTAGCCGAGGTGCGTAGCACCGAGGCGAAACAATACGAGCACTTGCAAAATATTTTCCGGACGTGTAACACACACTATTTTTTGGTCCGACTAATTTTTAATATTTTCAAAAGTTCTGTTATGTTCAACAGTTGACTGTTTGTCCTACCTGAAGTTAGACCAGTGACTAGAAGACGACAGACTGTCAGTCAACTGGTAATGGTATAACGTGATGTTAATATAATTATATTTATATAGTTGTTTAATAACTTGTTTGATACTGAATATACGTGTTACTAGTGTTATTAGTGTTTTAATTAACATATGTTGCAAACAACAAGTTCAAAAACTTTTTACCTGTGCTTTTTTAGTTTGTGACATACAAGATTACATGTTTATTGACATCTATTGCAGGATTAAAAAAATTAGTAATAAGGAATGATTTTCTGATAATCGATTTCAAGTTCCTTAATTTTTATACATACAAATACTGTGCTAATAAGCAGCACAGTAAAAATTGTTATATTGAAAATATTAACATTAATATCTAATAATTTTATAAATAAAGATAGCAGAGACAATGAACTATTTTCATAATCGAATGATAAGTAGTTCTAAATTGACATAAATGTCAAATTTTATAATACAAGTTGTGAGAGAAATAATGTAAATTAGAATCCTGCTTATGTTTGGAAAAAGTTATAGGTAAGTTTAGTATATTATACGCTGTTTTTAAATAAATTTAATTAAAATTTGTATTATTCATTATGTATTTTTGATGACAAAATTTAAACTCACAGCGCCATCTCTTTAGATAATCTAAAAGCTACTTTGCCGGCCTAGGCCGGAAAATGCCATTTTCCGGACGATTTTGAAGTAATTAATAGTATTGTTTCTGGACGGAGGACCAAAAAAAATTTTGATTGCCTTGAATTTGTTCTCAACTCATTTCGTAATGATTTTCATATAATTGTTTGTTCTGAATCTTGGGATAAAGTAAATAATGAGTAGCTTTAATCTTTTCAACTTAAAGGGATACAACATGTATAGTAGCACCAACAATATTGATAATAAATGCGACGGTGTCATATGTAATATTAAATCTGAGTTGAATGAGGTAGTAGAAGAAATAAATGTTGGAATATTGAACTTTTTAAATATTACATTTAAATATAAAAATCTAGAATATTTACTCACATGCCAATATAGATCTCATGATATAAATGCTAACGTATTAATTGAAGAACTTGATAATTATTACACTGAAACTAAGAAAAAAGACGTTAACATTTTTCTAGCTTATAGTAATATAAACATTTTAGAAAATGCCTTTGATAAAAAACTTCGTAATGAATATCTTGATACTCACGGTCTTAGATCTTATGTCAATTATATAACAAGGCAAGGTGATGAAGAAGAAAATGGATCATGTATAGATCATTGCTTCATCTCCAATAAAAAAAATGTTTGTATAGAAGCAGCAGTATTAAATTAGAGCATATCTGATCACTTTCCTATTTTTTGTAATATTACAAATAGCTTAAAATAAGTAGATTTGGACAAAGATCATGAAACCAAAACCCATAAGTTAGATGAAAATAAGTTGAAAATTAATCTTGATTGTATCGACTGGCCTTGAAGATAAATTTGTTACCTATTAAAAGTAAAAAAATTCTATGTGGGGACTTTAATATTAACTACGCTGCTGCTTGCGCTACCCAACTGTCCTTGATAACTATATTTGAATCATATGGCCTTACAATGCACGTTAATTCTCCAACAAGAATCACGAAATCAACATCTACCATATTAGATTATATTGTTTCAGATTTCTCACCGCTGGATGTCCGCACCACAGTTATTAATGCGGGATTATCTGATCATAAAGCAGTATTTACCAAGTTTAAGATTTTAAGCAAATCCTCCTTAAGGTCTCAGCGTTTAGGTAGGGTTTATTCCGCTCAAAACTTTCGTAAATTCCAAAACTTGTGTTTGACTTCTGACTGGAATTTTCCTTCTAGGGACTTGGACTGCAATTTCAATGATTTTAAAATAAGTTGGTTCATACTTTTAATAAGGCATTTCCTCCAATCACCATTAGGCCAAAACGTCACAAACCTTGGACTACCAAAGGTATCCGCGTATCAGACAAGAATATGCGTTCACTATTTTACATCAAAAAATATACCACGAATGTCTCCGTCACTGAGTACATTAACAAGTACAGAGTTACCTACCTAAAAATTATTAAAACAGCTAAAAAAACATACTATCAAAATCGTCTGACAAGTGCTAAAAGTGTTTCAAAAGAAACTTGGTCTATAATAAATGATTTTCGTAACAAAACTAACTCAGCCCAAACACTTTCTCTTCCAAACCCCGAAATTCTAAATGACTATTTCATTAATGTGAGTAAAAATATAACATCAACTATACAGCCACAGCATATTCCCATCTCTTATCTTTGTCAGTCAAATAACGTATCGGATTCCTTCTTTATAAGACCAGTTGATAAAGCTGAACTGAATCAAACAATTAATAGTATCAAAAGTAAATCCTCCTGTAGTACTGATGGACTCAACCTCCCAGATAATGTGTTAAAAGTCTTGATCTCACTTATTAATAATTCCTTTGAAACTGGTACATTTCCAATGTGCCTAAAGATAGCCATTATCATTCTTCTTTATAAGGGTGGCGATAAATCTAGTGCCGGTAACTATATACCTATTGCCTTGCTACCGGTACTACCTAAAATCATTGAAAGACTTATGAAAGCCTGACTTATACCCTTCATCGTTAAAAACAATATTTTATCCCAGACCCAGTTTGGCTTTTTGTCTAATAAATGTACCAGTTATGCCATATTTTCTGTGCTACATGAGGTTTACTAAGCGCTAAATAATAATCTATACACCACCACGGTTTTCTGTGACAATGCCAAAGCTTTCGACTGTGTAAATCACGATATTTTGGTAGAAAAACTTAATATCTACGGAATTCGAGGTATTTGTTTAAACTGGTTTAAATCTTACTTGGGCAATAGGAAACAACTGGTAAGAGCAAATGGTACTGACTCTAATTATAAAAGCATCGTTTGTGGAGTACCGCAAGGTTCAGTGTTGGGTCCTTTACTTCTTTTTATTAATGACATCACTAATTTGAAAATAGATGGAAAAAATTTTTTATTTGCTAATGATACCAGTATAACCTGGAGCAACTCTAATGTGGCAACTCTACATGCAACTATAACTTCTGATTTGCTTAAAATAAAATCCTGGTCTGACTCGAATCTACTCTCTTTCAACGTAGATAAGACAGTAGCTTTATGCTATAAAGGAGCTCTTCAACCCTTTGTTCTAAATAATACCCAAATTAAAACCATTGATTCGGTAAATTTTCTTAGTATTTTTATGGACAGCAACATTAAATGGTCCCTTTATACCGAGTCGTTAAGTAAAAAGCTAGCCTTATGCAATAAGATCTGTTTCTAAAGAAGTCAATGTATCATCGGCACATATTTCTCGTTGTTCGAATCTCATCTTCGATATGGTCTTCCTTTCTGGGGTTCTAGTACGGCTGCTCAATCTGATATTATTTTTAAATTGCAAAAAAGAGCAATACGTTATCTGTTTGGTCTCAATCAAACAACTCAGTTACTTTAAAAATCATGGAATTTTGACGCTCCCCTCGTTGTTTATCTTAGAAACTGTCTGTTTAATTCGTAAACACCTACATCTGTTTCCTGCAAGACCTAATCATGGCTACTTCACTAGAAATTCAAATTATGATGATTATTTACCGACACCATCAAATGAGTTAGTACAGAAATCTTTATTATATTCTGCAAAAAAACTTTATAATCATCTTTCTCTAAAAATTAAATCCGCAAAATCTTTTCTGGAATTTCGAAAAATGACGAAAACCTATCTTTCTGTAAGGCCATATTATTCAGTAGTTGATTTTTTTAATAAGTGACTAAAAAATTGCATTGTTCTAGAAATTGGGATGATTTACGTATGACCGGGTAACATATGCAACAGTCTGATCTTGTTACATCCTAGGGCTGTAGTTTTTTTTATCGAGTAGTTTATGGTGACATAGGTTTTTTTTAAATTTTAAAATTTTATTTAAAATTTTATATAAATTATAATCTTTTTTTAATTTATTACTTTTGTAAGCTTTGTCTATAAAATTGTACAATTTTCAGTGGCAATAAAGCATATTTATTTATTTTTTATTTATTTATTTATGTAAATTCACAAGTAGACTTTTTTGTAAATAAAATTGAAAATGCTATTGAATTATCGACAACTTGTAAAGTTAAACATAAATACAGTATAAAAAAACCATGGATAACTCAAGCCCTTGTAACTTCCATCTTTAAGAACAATCAAATGTATAAACAAGCTAAGAATGACATCATGTCCTTTCAAGAATATAAAAAACATAACAACAAATTAAATGATCTGATTAGAGCCAGCAAAAATAATTTCTACAAACATAAAATTGATAAGGCCAAAAAAGACACTAAAGCACTTTGGAATATAGCAAAGGAATCTGTTAATTTAAATTCAACAAAATTAAGTAAAGTTCATGAAATTAGAAATGAGAATAGGGTCATAAAAAATAAAAAAGACATTGCTAACCATCTTAACAGCTACTTTGCCAATATTGGAACTAAACTTGCTAAAAAATTCCAAAGGAAACTCCTGATAAAGCTTATATTAAGAGGTCATGTAGTAAATCTATTTTTCTGGAAAAGATTGAGTCAAATGAATTATATAACAATATATATTCCTTAAAAAATTCTTTATATCCTGGACTAAACAAATTAAACAGTAGTATTTTGAAGAAATTTTTCCAATACTTTTCTGAGCCCCTATTATTCATTTGTAACTCAGTATTATCTACAGGAGTGTTCCCCAAATACTGTAAAACAGCAGTTATAACTCCAGTGCATACAAGTGGTAGCAAAACGGCCTTAACAATTTCAGACCAATATCTTTAACGACATGTTTATCTAAAGTATTAGAAAAAATTATAAAAAATAGATTTATATTTTTTTTTATGTAAAATAAATTACTAAGTGAAAAACAGTTTGGTTTCATGCAAAATAAATCTACAACTGACGCATTTATTAATATTATTGGTAAAATTTATGAGAAGGTGTATGAGGGAACCCCAATTATTGCAGTATTCTTGGACTTATCAAAAGCATTTGATATCGTTCCTCACAATCGCTTACTTGAAAAACTTGAAAAATTATTTGGAATTAGAGGTATAGCCCTCAAATTAATAGGTAGCTTTTTGAGTGGGCGATATCAATGCGTTAAAGTAGGTAATGTTGTGAGCGAAGCTCTCTTAGTCCAAAGAGGGGTTCCACAAGGGACCGTATTAGGACCGCTACTATTTTTATGCTATCTAAATGATTTTCTTGAAGTAAAAAATATAGGCTCAATTTTTGCTTATGCTGATGATTCCGTATTGCTGTTTGAGGGAGCCTCCTGGGATAATGTTAGAGCCGATGTTTCCAAAGGACTTTATTTTGCTAAAAAATGGATGAACCAAAATAAACTTCTTCTTAATGAATCAAAAACTGTACTCATTCCTTTTGCAAAGCAAAATAATAATCTTCCACTATACAACACGGTGGTTACTCATTCTAACTGTAATTATTTCAGCACGACTGAGACATGTAGGTAGTTGTAAATCGAATCTTAAAAACATATTATTTGTAAAATATAATACTAAATACTTAGGAATATTTGTAGATTCTTTTTAAAAATGGTCAAATCAAATAGAAGCTCTATGTAAAAAAATGAGGTATGTTATATACATTTTTAAATCTCTAAGAAGAATAATGGATTTGCGTAATTTAACTCTTTTTTATCATGGCTTTGTGAGTTCTATACTAGAATTAATACGGATGTATTAGTTGGGTTGGAGCTTACAGCATCCATTTAGAACCTCTTGAAATCATCCAGCGTAAAATTATTAAAATAATTTTCAGGAAATCCTATGATTTTCTAACTCGAGAACTATTTAACGTGAGCTCATTCTTAACAATTGGACAAATTTACATAAAGTGTATTATAGCAAACTGGTATAAAAGAAAAATCAAAACTTACCCCATATATCATAGTCACTTCACTAGAAATATTATTCGTAAAGATTCATCCGATATTAGAGCATTTTCTACACTTGTACAAAGATACTTTGGATGTTATGTGTCCAAAATTATAAATAAACTAGACACAAATATAAAAAACTTGCATTCGTACTTGACCTTTAAAAAAGTATCCCAGGAATGGATTAAAGAAAATTATGAGATGATTGAGAACATGTTCTAGATCCTAAAATACTATTTACACTGCTGTATCACTATTTTGATCTTTTGTTCCTGTCCTTCAAGATCCAAAGATCCAATTCTACTTAGTTTATTTCAAACGAAGGTAACAAGCACTATTCCTCCTTTGTAATCAGAATAGGTAGATAAATATTCATCAAAATTTCTTTTTTAACATATAATTTTTCTTCTAATTATGATTTTCACATTTTTAATATAATTTGTTTTAATTTCCTTTCTGTAAGCAATAGCCACGCACAGGGTTGTACCTTCTGTGGCAAGTAAATACAATCGCTACTTAACATATAAGCTACTATTATTTCTAATTAATTTTCATAAAATGTAAACTTATTTCATTTAATAAATTCTATTCTATAAATAAACACTGGTTAAATATTTATGAGCCAGTCTTTTTTAAAAACTATACTACAGTCTCTCGATTTAATAGAAGTGATTTACCTCATGGAGTTACAATGTCAACAAATAACGACTTTTCAGCGGTGACTAAATTTGATCATTTATTATCTGAGAAACATTTTGAATTTTCCATTCTTTATAATCATTTTTATGACATCCAAATTATTTGTATTTATAGAACACCTGATACGGACTTGCAAATTTTGTATCAAAAATTGCTGAGCTTGTCTAAATCCCTTACTTTAAATGATAAATTAGTTGTATGTGGCGATTTGAATATTGACTACCCCAGTGTTTGTGCTGCTAAAGAATCTCTTCAGAACATTTTCGATTCTTTTGGAATAATCATGCACGTCAACGCGCCAACCAGAATAACCATAACTAGTTCTACTACCTTAGACTATGTCATGCTGACCATAAAGCAATATTAACTAAATTTTCCCTAAAATCCAAAAGTAAAAATGTTTCGCACAAATTAGGCCGTATTTTTGGGGATAAAAATTTCCAAAATTTCAAGGAGTTGTGTCTGACATCGGACTGGAATTTTCTATCTGATGACGTTGACTCCAAATTCTCTAGATTTATAAAGATTGTGTCTAATCTTGCATTCAAATCCTTTCCTCTCAGGGCTATCAAAATGAAGCAACACAAACCCTGGTCTACTAGACTACTACTTAAAAAAAATTCAGATAGCGTCTCCTTCCAAAAATAAGAAAAGCTGTATGAAAACTTATATTGAAAGTATTAAAGCCGCCAAGGATATGTATTACAATAGAAGATTGGGAAATGCGGGTAAAATTGCTAAAAAAACATGGTCTATTGGTCTTCATCTAACACAATTCCTACTTCACCAGAGAACTTAAACAACTTCTTTGTTAATGTGGCAAAAAACTTAGTGAGCTCCATAACACCTTCCCACGATCCTCTTTCTTATCTCAGAAATGAAAATTTACACAGTTTCTTTATTTCGCCTGTATCATATTGGCCGAGCTTTGACAAATGATGATATTAAAAACAAATCATCAGCTGGAACGGATGAGCTTACCATGAAAATATTTTCATATCTACCGGAAAACACGTTCAGCCATCTGACTAACTTGATTAACAAGTAACTTCAACTTCGAGTCTTTCCAAGCTGCCTTACGACGGCGATTTCCATGCACAAAGGAGGTGATAAAGATCATGCTTCGAACTATCGCCCAATAGCACTCCTCCCCACGTTGTCGTAGATTATTGAAAGATAGGTAAAAAAAGACTGCTATCTTTTCTTTGCAAATATAAAATACTAACTCCCTAACAGTTTAGTTTCTTAAGCAATAATGCTATATTCTCGCTCTTTGACAATGTATACTCCAGTTTTAACAATCAGTACTCTACAGCAACAATCTTCTGAGACTTCTTTAAGGCCTTCGATTGTGTAAACCACAACATCCTAATTAATAAATTGCAATACTATGCGATTAGAGGAATACCACTCGAGTGGTTTAAATCTTATCTTATCTACAAAAGTCAGCTGGTAAGAGTCTGTGGGGTACCTCAAGGTTCAGTTCGCGGTCCGATCTTATTTCTGCTCTTTATTAATGATATTGCTTATTGAGATATAAGTGGTAAACTCTGCCTCTAGTTTTACCTAGAGCAACCCGGATAGTACAGCCCTTCATAGTACCGTATCTTGTCACCATTAAATCGTGTTGCGATTCTAATCTCCTGTGCCTTAACCTCTCTAAAACTAAAATCTTATCATATAAAGGTACCTAACAACCTTTTGTACTTAACAACAATAATGTGGAAATCGTTGATTCTGTGTAGTTTCTGGGTCTCATTGTTGACAACTCTTTTAAAATGAGATTTTCACATCAATGCATTGTCAAAACAATTAAGTTCTGCGTGTTTTGCGCTAAGATCAGTTTTCAAGGAATTAAACTTGTTAACAGTTTGAACAGTCTACTACGGCCTTTTTAAGCCGCATCTCCGATACGCCGTTCCATTCTGGATTATGTGTTGTGCGACTCAATTTGAGCGTATTTTTAAACTAAAAAAGAGAGCTATCCGTTACATGTTTAGATTTAACAATAGAATTCATTGTGTGGAATACTTTAAAAATATTAAATTTTAACTCTTCCTTTTTTATTCATTTTTTAAATCCGTTTGCTTAGTCCGCAAGCAGTCGTCAGCGAATCCTGAGAGGCCTTCTCACAACTATCCACTTAGGAACGGGTGCTTGAACTTTGTTTACCAATCCCACGATCGGAGTGAATCAAAAACTCTATATGGTTTAATACAAAAAAGGCACACTTATTGGACAGACCTTTTTACACAGTAAATGAATTTTTCATATCATGATTTTATACTTCTAAATGTACACTAATTTACTACTTTAAGGAACTTCTTTCTTTTTTCTATAACTTTCAATTTCTTTGTTTGTATAAATATTACGATTTTTTTGTATTTATTATTATTACCCCTTAAAAATAAAATGGCCGGTCCGACATAGGGTAGATTTTAAAGTAGAGGCTTGAATACAAATTTTTGTTAAAATCGGTATTGATTAACAAAATCGATAATAATACTGTAATTTACTGCGATTATAAGAAAAGATTTGCAGGCATCTGAAATTAAGATTGTTTTTTAAATGCAAAAAAATAAAATATTGGGACCTTGGCGTAAACAAAAATTTTGGTCGTAGTTTCATTTAAAGAACATTATTTGAACTGCAAGAAAATTTTACTCCAAGTAAAAAGGACGCGTGCTTTATTAAATGAGCAATAACTAATGTTTAAATTTATTAAATAAAACAAATGCAAATCCAGTGCTTAAATAAAAATAATAAAATACAGGGTGTCTCATTATATTCTGACTGTTTTTAAGAGCTTATATCTTCGTAACGGTTCTAGATCATACGATGCGGTTTTTACAGTTAGGTTTAAAATTACCGTAAGTTTTGTTGTGACACATTTATATAAATGGCCTACTTCCGGTTTACCCGTTAGAAAGTTGGCGTATTTTCAGAAAACAGTAGATGTAATTTTTTAAATGGGAGACCCTGTATATTTAGCAATTTCCTAAAAGACGCATATTTTTACTTTATAACAATACCTTAAAGTTTAAAATCGGTGCACAGAAAGGGAAGTTAAAATTAAAAAATTACATCTACTGTATTCTGAAAATACGCCATTTTTCTATCAGGTAAACCGGAATTAGGCCATTTTATATAAACGTGTCACAACAAAACTTAAGATAATTATAAACCTAACTGTGAAAACCGCATCTTATTATCTACAACAGTTTCGAAGATAAGCTTTTAAAAACAGTCAGAATATAATGAGACACCCTGTACATCTGTTGTACGTGGACTTAAGAAAAGTGTATGATAGCATACCGTAAAACAAAGTATGAAAAGCATTAGAGAAAACCAACATAAGCGCAAATTTAATATCCGCGACGAAACAATTGTATACCAATAGGTACTACATCAAGAGTAAAATTAGAAGCGGTCTATCGAGAGGATTCAAAATTAGCATGGGCCTAAAACAGGGTTGCTGCCTTTCGCTGACATTATCTAAAAACTACCTCGAAGAAACTCTTAAATTTTGGAAACGTAAATGCAGAAATATGGGATTACCGATCAACAACAATACAATATACACATTGTCATTTGCAGACGACCAACTTGTACTAGCGCAAGAATACATAAAATATATGACAAGGAAATTAATCGAGAAGTACAAAAACGGAGGATTAGAAATAAATATAAAGAGGACAGAATATATGTGTATCGGGAAACGGGGAAATTAGGTATTAAACATTGCGACGCATATAAGTACCTGAGTATGATCATCACACACGTAGACCAGACAATAGAAAAAAGAAAAAAGCAGGCATGAAAAGCAATTACCCTTCTTAATGGCATCCCGTGGGAACAGTCAATAACAAACATAGAATATACAATACAATTGTTAACAGTATGATCACTAACAGCAGCAAAGTACCTTCATAAACTAATAGGCAATGTAAGTCTAGCAAGTCTGCAAGTCTGTCCTAAAAGTATCTGCCTACCTTTAATAGCAAAATTCAACAAACGCCAAAAAGGCTTTGAAAAATAATACACACTACGCATTAACTATGAGCCTCGTGTATAAGCTTTTGGGGCTGTACTGTTGAGCTGGCAAAGGTCGCTCAAAAAATCTGACGCGAAGATATAAAAGCAGATCGTATAGTTTTCGGATAGACATTGTAGAGTTTATGAAGTTTAAAATGAGTATAAACCACAGTTTAGACTGTCTTTGGAAATTTGTAAGTTGAAAATATACAAAACTTTGTTTTAATAATTTATTATTTACTTTCAAACAAAAGTGATACAATAAACATTAATTACAGAATTTTAATAAGGAAATCTCAACTCGAAACGTTATATTATCTTGCTGGATTTAATCCCTAATTTCTTTACTTTTTCCTTAAAATTTAACAAAAGAAAAATAATTTACTAGCAGTGAGACTCAATGTACACATCAAAATTAGATACATGTTCTCATTTAAATAAAACCACAAGAAATTAAGAATTTTTCATTTTTCTCCAATTAAGAAAATAATACTATCAAATTTAACAAAATATTTATTGCCGTGTATTTCTTCACGCAATAAAGTATTCCTTTTTTCTTCGTAGATTTAGCAGTGTTAACCTTACAAGAAAATGATATAAATTAGACGAATTCAATCACTTTAATTTGATGTGACATTGATGGATCCCATTTCAATTTGATTGATAATAAACATTCTACATTCATTAATTAAATATTGCTTTCTCGAACATGCAAAAACAATGAAAAATATACATAGCTTTTCTGTAACTGTTTACACACAAGCAACAAATATATTATTTATTACTAAAGGAGCTACAAGGTGTACCTTTTAACAAAGTGCGTATACAATCTTTACAGATACAATAATTATAATTATAATGGCATTATCTGCAATCTAGTCTCATATGAGATTCATTAGATTTCTGTATTTACTGCGAATAAAAGGAAAAGGTTAGTTACCTATTATTGAGGTAAAGATTGATGTTGAAATTCTAACAGGGCAAATACTGATTATAAGCCACGAAGTAACTATCCCTTATTTTACGCCGTTATTTCGAAAAACTTGCAACGCAAATAAATTTTAAAATATTGAATACTCTACTCAAACTTGTATAATAAATTCTTTCTTACTTTTAAAGCATTCGGAAATATTAATGAAATGTAAACGTGTTTTAAAACTTTTTTCGATTATTTAGTTTATATGATAGTGAATGTGTTGATTTATAAATTTTATAATATTAAAAGGATATATCTTGAAAATAGTTTGTTGTGTAAATTTTTTTTTTTGTAATTTTTCATAAAAATCACCAAAAATAAATTCTATGAATTACACGCAAATGGATATTTTTAAAGCAAAATAAAATTGCAGATAAAAGTCGTAAATTCTAGAATTTTAAACGCGATTTGTCCAGTTTTGTAAAGGCTGTTAAAAAAATAAATTGGTTATGACTTCATAAATAACTTATACAATTTTTTATTTTATATCTTTGTTAAAATATTTCTGTTTCATATATTTCATTTTTTAATTGTTGACTCTTACTTATACACTATTTTTTCATTTGCATCTTATATCCTTATCCGTAGACATCCAAAATTTCCGTCCGTATTTTAGAAATTAATAATCTTTATTTTAAAGTAATAATAATTCTTGTTTAATTTTTAGCTTATCATTATATATAACCTCTCCAGCAGCTCTTTTTAATTTTTTGGTCTGTTTAAGTTCTTTGTTAGGACATATTAATATCTCTGGCATAACAATGTCAAACACAGACGATTTTCAATAGTTCATGTTCCGGAGAGGTTTATATCATTTTTTAATTACCTTTTTGTTAAAACATTACATAACATTATGCACATAGAGGGTAGCTAAACTTTTAAAAGCTTTTTTTTAAGTTAGTCTTATCATTCTGGTTAATTTGTTTAGGTGTATATTTGGAATTCCAAGATCTTCTTGTTGTTTTTTTAAATGTTATTATTAATACTATTAATGTTATTCATCGGCATACTTTAAAACAAATTAAAGATTATTATTAAGTTCATAAAAGTTTATTTTTCATCTCAGATTCATTTTTACTTTTGTCTTTAAACAAAAGGTTTTTCTGTTGTGCTTCTTTGTTGTTTTTCTAGTTTTTTTGTGACTACTTTTTTTTATAATTCTCGTATGGCGAGTTACACACAGAGCGACTGGATGACAGACGTATGAACTGTGAAAAACTAAAAGAACAATCAAATGACCCGATGTTTCCACCCGAACTCACAAGCGGTATATTATATTATCTTTAAAATAAATTTAATGGGTACATCAAATAAAAATTGAAGAGGCCATTTTAAATATGGGTTTCATTGTTAATGAAATAATACTGAAAATCTTTCCATATTATTTTTTAATTTAATGAAATTAATGTAACAAAGTAGCGACTAGTTTCGGCTCTAAGTCATCTTCAGGTTTATGAATATTACACATGTAGTATCAGTTAGGTAATACAATCGATCATAAGTAGGAAGAAGCTGCAGGTTACTATGAGTACCATGGAAATTTTGTAGAATTCATCCATATTAAACATTTTGAGTTTTGAAGCGGGAAAGGGGAAAGATCAATTGAAGTTTAACACAAACTAAAATTGTGCCAAATATTTTAGGGAAAAAGGTGTTCATATTTTTTTGAAAGATAAATAAAAAGGAACATTTAATGTCACCATTTTGTAGTGTTTCCTTAAAATGTTTGTCTTGATGCCAGTTTCCTGCTTCCCCTTACGCCTTACTTTAATGTTTGGCCTAGGTTGCAGACTGTATCATTTTTCTAAATTCATATTAATTATATACTCTTTCATTTCTTTATGTATTGCGTACTTAATTTCACAGAGCCTGATGTATTATAGGTTTTATACCACAATTTAATCGGGTAGTTGGCCCAATTAAATTAAATCACCATCTTAATTAAATAAGTATAATGTTCCTTTTCTTTTTCTTTAAAAAATTTTTTAACCTTTTCCCATAAAATTTTTAGCACAATTTTAGTTTATGTTACACTTCAATTGATTTTTCTTCTTTCCAGCATCAAAACTGCTAATCTTAAATATATGGATGAATTCTCCAAAATTTAAATAATACTCACAGTAACCTGCAGCTTTTTTCTGCTTATGTAAAATTGAATTAACTGATACTAGTTTTGTAATATTTATAGCTTGGTAGAGCCGAAACTAGTCGCTACTTCGTTGTGTTAATTTCATTAACTTAACTTTAAGTAAACTTGGTTCATTGTGAATATCAGTTGCCAACCAAATTGTTGATTTAGTTGTTTATAGTAAATTTGTACACGTCTTAACATGATCCTTAAGATGATCAAGTTTGAATAAATATTGTACATCACAGTATATTTCGGTTATTTTTTATGTATTGCAAGTGTACACATATTTTTCATAGGTTGGTTAAAAAACATTGAAAAATGGTTATTTCATTATTTTACTGAGTTGTACCCATGCAAACTATGTTAAGATTTAACATACAAGATTTATTTGTGTGTGTTACGTAATTAAATTGCAATATTTTTATATTTCTGTGGTTTTTAATTTTTGTGTTTTATAGAGCAAATACCACACAAAACATATATAAGCAAATTATGCCAGTTTAATCGTGTTTAAAATTTTAAAGTTAATTCGGTTTTAAATGATTTCTTATGACTGCCATGATTACGGAACTAAAACGTTAGTCTGTATTTTTTTAAATGTCTTAAAACGAATAGTGTGATTTTGTGTACGTAAACAATTTATCTGGGCAAGCAGTAATTTGTCCAAAGCATATTAAATTTTATTTTCAGTACCAGGTGAATTTGGTTAAAAAATGGACTTATTAAAACTCCACTCAATCTTGTTTATTTTGTATTATACATGCAGTATACGTATAAGTATAAAGTATTGTGCAGAGTTTAATATGTGTCAATTGTGAGAATATGATTGAATGCAAGTAAATTGTTTAATTAGGTACGTACACAGATAACTACAATCACACTTATATACGTATAGTTATATCCTTTGTAATATATTAAAATTTGTAAATCACAACAAAAGTTTTAAGCTTTCTTACGTTTCGTGAAATTCGTTACAGTTAAAAAGGTATATAATTAGGAAAAGATCACAAGTTTGCTTTCAACATGAGTAGTGGAATTTGGATATACATATGTATACGATAAAACTAACAAATTACAATGATCTTTCATCTTTACTATAATACGTTTATTTTTGCTTAGTTTTTTTTTCTTCAGAAGGATAAATAAATAAATTCGGTTAGCTCTACCAAACAATAGATAGGTAGTATAATTTTTATCTCAAATAGGCAACACTTATGGTTCCATTTATCAAAATTATTTAAGTTAGTCTTGATAGGAAGTTTGCTTTATTATATAATAGACGAAGTTAACCTAGATGAAGACCAATTATAACTTGTTTTACAGATCAAAATTATTAATCTCTTTCTTGGAACATCTAATTAGTTTCTTGCTTATCATCTTTGCGGGTCATATGACCTCTGAATGATGCCTGAATCTTAACAGCAGCTTTATTCAATTCTGGATCAGTTAGATCTATATCTAGTTCTTCTTCTTCTTCCTGTAAAAAAATATAGTGATAAATTTTATTATTAATAAAATACAAATAAGTTGCTTAACCGATACAGAATTTGCTCAAGTCCGTTTTATAAATTATGTGTGGTTTTCAAACACTTGTTTAAAACGCTTCTTTTGAGAAAACATAGCAAAGACTAGTTGGACATATAACATATGATTAAAGGAACACAAATGTAAATATTAATGTTGTAGCGTTTTTTAAAAACCCTGTCTTGTAATTTCTCTTTTTAACAAATTTTTTATCTGGAAGCCAGACCTGTCTCCGAAACGTTCTATTGTATTCAAGAAATAACTAGGTGTGGCGTTGCCACTTAAAACATCGAGTCACTTAGTTTCAAGTTTCCTGTTTTTTTTTTATTTTATTTTAAAATTACGAAGCAATTAAGTGTTTCTAGTGCCTATTTTCGTTTGTTCCGATTGAAGGTTTATCTGAAGATTTCCAGACAGTGCTATCTTTAAGATTACTTCAAATATCGAGTAATTATAACTGCAGATTAGTCAGAATTACAGTATTTCGTTACTAGACACCTATGAAGATTCAGTGATGGTTTATTCTCTAATTACCTGTTAATCGAGACCAGAGTGGAGTCGAGATATAAAATTATATTTATCGTACCTTTTACCGAGAGAATAAGGCAATATGATCTTCACACTACCTTTGAAACACTAAGAAACTAACGTTAGTATTTGTAATATTTTTTATACCTTTATCGAATATAAAAGTACCTACCGTTTATTTCTCTGGAAAATTTAATCTTAATTGTATTCACCGTACCGATCTACCTTCAGCAATAAAAAGTGCAGTGGTGTGATGAAATTAACCGGAATGTGATTTTTTTTGTATTTATTTCCTGTATCTTTGTCATTTATATATTTTTTGTATTTCTTATCTGTAAATTTTTTCATTTATATTTTTTACCTGTATTTCGTACCGGTTTATTTAAGATCTATACCTTCATATGTGAGTACTCTTTTAACTCTAATTAATAAAAAAAGCAAAAGTTGAATTTTAATAATTTTTTGTCTAGATTTCAATTGTTTCACTTTTCGCTTCACAGGGTAGACAGAAATAACAAAATAATATCCATAGCTGTTATTTTAAGTGTAATATAAGATATGATTTTGGACTGATCACCAAAGTGATTGGTAATATGCTTTTAGTGTTTTAACATAGATATCTGCCTATATGTTTTTTTATTTGTTTGTCTTGTTTATTATTTAACCAAATAATACATATTGTTTATTGTTTAAATATAAATTTCTGGTGTACCTATGTTATTCTGAACAATATTTTCAGTTAATCGAATAAATTTTATTAGAGTAACTAAATTTTGATTTATCAAAATTTTCTTATCTTACAAGTTTGAATTCTAACCATAAGAATAATTAACGAAAAGTGTAAGTTTAATCTTGTTTGTTTCATAAATAAAAGTGTGTAATTTCAATTCTAGAAAGAATAGTCTGCCGGGTTATCTTATCCAATTTTGTATATCTTTTATCTTTTAACTGGGTTTCTTATATTTCCCCATCCTTAGGATAAAAAAAATAAGTGGCGCCCATTTTCCTTTATCTTTCATTTTATTTTCTTTCATTTTTTGTCCCTTTTAATTTCTATTATCTTATTAAATATATTCTTTTTTATTTTTTTGATAATTTTTCATTGAGCTCGTCCGAATCCACGCTCGCTCTCCACCAACCAACAGTGCCGTTCGTAATAGTGAACCTTAAGACCAGCGTTTACCATGTAACGTTAAAAAAAGGTTACAATGTATTGACCAAAGTCGAATCATTGCATTGTATTTAATTTGTAAGTTTAGTTATATTGTAATTACTTTTGTTTATTAGTTTTTGTGTGGTGGGCACTTTTAGTGTTAGAAAAATTTGGGATGAAGATAGGTCAAAAATAAACCCTATGCAAACATTTTGGTCGCATAACATACAAAAAGAGTTGCGGAGTTTTTTACGATTGGTTACGCATTCTAGTAACATTTTGTAGAAAATGGAAGAAGGTTGTCCACACCGTTTTTTATTAGTCAATGCTTTAAAATTCTACGTACCGATGGAACACAGTTGAACGAGACAAAATGCGATCAAAAAATGTTTGTTGCAACCATTTAATGTATTCGTGTTAATTTTAACCTATTTTTAAATCTTCATGGTAATGTTTCCAACAGAGATTCTTGTTGCCCCATAAACTAATTGACACTTACTACACTTGAAGACCTTTACATACAAACGGGATACGCAAATTAACTAACTTCAGAAAAACTGTTCCAACAATGCTGCGTTGTTAATTATACCTGTTGTGATACAAGAATATTTCAAAATATATAGATTGTATTGTATTAATATAAATTAATTTTTTATATTTTATTTAAGGTATTTTTTTTAGGACATGTATTATTCCAGAAATATTTAATTATCATAGGCATATGAAATAGTGTGTGGTCTCCCTAAGTAAACAGCTCGGAAGTAGTGATCTCTTCCTAAAATACAAAAATAGTTGTGAAACTGCAAGAAATAAAAATTTTGAACAGAAGTACTTGTAATTGTTAATACTATGTTAATAAACAAAAATTGTGATTTTTACCAACTAGTTCATAACTATTAGAACTAGCACACATCATCATAGGTAACCTAAATAAAACTTAAAACAACTGCTTATCTGTAAGTGATCAAGATAAGTTTTTGCAAATTTCGTACTAAAAATTGAATATAGCTGACCACACACGGTAAACAGTAAATCGTAAATACTAAATTTTATTACTGACAGTTTTATATAATGGGCGAAAGCAAAATCTCTAATGAGAAGTTATTAGAAGCTATTACGAAAGGGAACACTGATTTGAAGAATAAAATAGACGCTGTTGAAACAAGGCTAGCATTACAAATTCAGGAAATTAGTCAGAAAGAATTGAGTTTGGAAAGAGAAAACGAGGCCCTTAAAGAGGAAATAGAGTCACTTAAAAGTTTAGACAAAAGAAATAATATAATTGTTTTTGGAATTAACAGAGAAGAACAACACCTAAACATAAATTCCGTAATAGCAGAACTAAATAATTTACTAAAGTTAAATGTGACTGAACGAGACATTAACAATATTTACACTCTGGGGCGGCAACAAAATGCCCCAATAAAAATAGAGTTTTTGTACAACTGTCATTAAAAGTGACACTTTTAATGATAGCAAACAATGTTAAAAACGATTGTTTACATAGCAGCGTGTTAAAAATACTTTTAACACGTTGCCATGTAAACAAGTTTACTTTTAACACGGTTTAGTTTACTTTTAACACGGCTTGGTTCATTGTTATTGAAAATTCGCTCGTTTCATTATCAAAATAGGGAAGTTGTACAAAAAACATTGTATGGTATTTGTGTTAAAAGTGATTTTATTTTGTTCGTGAAATTGTTCAATTCGCTCCGCTCATTTCACAAACGTTTTCACTCACAAAATAAAACCTCACTTTTAACACTCATATCATAAATAACTATTATTTCGTATCTCACAAAAAGGAAGGTTTTCGATAACGTTAAAAATCTAAAAGGATCTACGGTGTCAATTGCCCACGATTTAACACCAACTCAAAGAGAAGATAGCAAAATTTTAAAGAAACACCTTTATCTCTCACGACAGTCCAAAGATAACGTGTGCTATATAAAAAACAATAAACTTTATGTAAATGGAACTTCCTATGGAGCAGCAGAGTTGAGAGAAATGAGTAATAGCTCTGATTCCGAACCGGAAGTAAGTAGTGAGCCCACCACTCCGTCGGTTGCAAGACCCCCCAGAACTCCTAGAACAAGATAAAATCCAGCAGGCGCCACCACAAAAATCTAACAACTCTAAAATCACTCTAAACAATCCTCCAGCTACAAGTGAACAAAAGAAAATTGAAAATCAACCAACGCCGAAGGATCCTAAATATAAATTTAGGAAGAACTCTGGAAGCAGAAAATTAACTTAATTTTTTATTTTTTTTCTTATCCACTCGTATTTATTATTACTACTTAATTCTGTACTGCTTTGTATTCTATTAATGTACTGTAAAATATTTTTAAAACTTGTTTCTTCTTTCTTAGTCTTTAATTTAATTAATTTAATTTAGTCATAATATTTTTATAGTGCTTGTTATTTTGTATTGCTACTTCGTGTTTTAGACAAATGTTTTGCTACTTTTAAAAATTCTTAAACTTAAACTTTTAACTATTTAAGTATGGAAGAATATGTAAGAAACTTTAAGCAGGTGGAAATTTCGGCTGAACTTATTAATATAGAAAATATAAAAAATAAATTCACTTCTGTACGCAATGACTCCTTTTCTATATTTCATAATAATATCAGAAGTATCAATAAAAACTTGGATGAGTTAACAGTATTACTTGACGCGATTAACCATAACTTTGATTGTATAGTATTAACCGAAACCCTCCAAATGTTTAATACCGATTCAATTAATTTACCAGGCTATACAACAATCTATAATGAAGGTCAATTAAATAAAAATGATGGTGTTGTAATTTTTATAAAAAATTCGTTAGATTTTAATTATGAAATAGTAAGCATTGATGAAACCAGAGCAATTTATCTTAAAATTTACTTCAAAAATCAGAAAATAGATCTGATAGCTATATACAAAAATCCTCCAGTTCCCATAAATAATTTTAACAACAAATTAAAACAATTCTTTAGGTCAAATTTATTTAATAAAAACAATACATGTATCCCTCTAGGAGATATCAAAATAAATATACTAGACATAAATCCAGATGTCAATGAGTATCTGAACATCTTAAGCGAATTTGATTTCATTTCTGGGATCAACATTCCAACTAGACAGAACTCATGCCTAGATCACATATTTATAAAAAGTCACCTCGCAGTTGAAAGCTTTCAAACATTCGTTGTTGATTACATGGAGACTAGACAAGGAGTACGCACTCGACCGGGGGAATTGCCAAAATCTGTCTACGGTATCGTACATATTAGGTTTACGTTTTTCACCACTAGCGTCGCTAGTTTTCCTTTTAGACAATTAATTAATGGTGAATTATTAAATTGGTTTTTATTATTTATATCTGAAAGATCAAACTATTTTTTTCATTGTGTAAATAAATTAATAATGAAATAATTAGAAATTATTTATTTTATTTCAAACTACGTCCTCATTGGTCGCCATTTTGGTACAAATGGAACACCAGCGCCCTCTTATTTTGGTAGCCCTATTTGCATACATGGAGTTCGTACTCCTTGTCTAGTCTCCATGGTTGATTATCTCATAACTGACCACAAGCATACAGCCTTAAGATTACAATTACCTGAAAAAGAAAATAATAATATTAATAAGAATATGCATTTTGTAAAAAAATACGTTAATTATGAGAAATTAAAAGAACAACTTAAAAATGAAACTTGGTTGGCATTTTATAACACACAGAATATAGAAACAGCATCTACCATTTTTACTAGTACCTTAAACCATTACATAAAAAATAACACAAAATTAGTTATTATTAAAAACAAATATAAAAAAAGAAAAGAGTGGCTAACCACTGGTTTAGTAAATTCAATAATTAACAAAAACAAACTGTATAAAAGAATGAAAAATGATCCTAATAACATAAATTTTAAAAATGAATTTAAATCATATAACAATAGATTAAACCATCTAATCAAAAAAACTAAAGAAGATTATTTTAAAACATGTATGCAACAACACACAGGTAATATACAGAAGTTATGGCAAACTACTAAACTCATAGAGGGTAGGAGGGAAATTCATGAAATAAAAAAATTAACAGATTCAAACGGTATAACCCATTCAAAAAATTTAGAGATAGCAAATACTTTTGTTGAATACTTTACATCTGTTGGAAAAAATTAGCACAAAATATAAAATCGGCAAATCCTCTTAATGTAAAAACCATTACCAACTCTTGTGTTATTCTGCCCACGTCAGAAGCGGAAGTAAAATGTACCATACTGAATTTAAAAAAAAAAGAAATCTCCTGGCAAAGAAGGTATAACCTCTGAGATGATGCAAGCAGTCGTAGAATTTATTAGTAAGCCACTGGCCTTCCTAATAAATAGATGTATTGATGAGGGATATTTTCCAGATGAGTTTAAAGTAGCAGTTATAAAACCCATTTTCAAAAACGGCGACAAAACACTTCCTGAAAACTACAGACCAATTTCCCTCATCCCTACACTTGGAAAAGTCTTCGAAAAGATTATTAAAGACCGTATAGATAAGTACTTATATAAATTTAATATTATTTCTGATAAGCAATTCAGCTTTAAGGCAGGTAAGTCAACACAAGATGCAATAGCATATTTAACAGAAAAAATTTATTCTGCAATGGATAAAAAACGGCCTGTTATATGGCCTTTGACACGGTGAGTCATTCAGTTCTCTTACAAGTACTAGAAGGAATTGGTTTTAGAGGCCCCAACTATAAACTGTTTGAAAGCTACTTAAATAATAGAAGACAGTGTGTAAAAATTGGAGAAACAGTAAGTAACAGCCAAACAGTTACCTGCGGAGTTCCTCAAGGCACATTATTAGGCCCAATTTTGTTCTCATTATATATCAATGATCTGCTTGATTTGAATATCAAAGGAGATGCCATAAGCTTTGCAGATGACACAGCAATTTTTTATGAAGATAATGATTGGTCAAATCTCAAAGACAAAATAGAATCAGACTTTCACAATATATTAAACTTTTTCAATAGTCGACTGCTTACTGTTAACTTCAATAAAACCCATTATTTACCATTCACGAGCTACTCCGCTAATTTACCAAACTTTATTCAATTAAGTATCCCGATCCAGGAGGGCACCTTAATAATTCAGTCCCGAACATCCTGTAAATATCTTGGCATTCACATTGATCCCCATATGAGGTGGGATATCCATTTAAAAAAACTAGTTCGCAAATTAAGGTCACTAATACCAAAATTTAAATTATATAAAAAATTCTGTAATTTTCAGCAACTTACATGTCTCTATCATGCTTTTGTCCAATCCCATCTGTCTTATGGCGTGGGGTAGTCTCACAAAAAATTATCTAGAACATATAGAAGTTTTACAAAAATGGATTCTAAAAATAATTCTTGGTAAACACAGAGCTTACCCTAGCGAACTTTTCTATAAAGATAGCGGCATCTTCGACATTTACCAAATGTATTGTAGTTCTATTCTTATTTTTCAACACAAAACAAAAAAGTCCAATCATACAGTACCTTTACCTATAAAACACAATATAATCAAGGTTCAGTGGAAGTCCCGTTTAGTTTTTTAGCATTTTTTTGCCAATAAAAAACAATAGTTCATTATTAAGTAAACGATTATAGGGAAAAAATGAGTAAGCGGCACATGTTGCAGGAGTAGAATTTAACGACCGATAAGCGATTTGTTGGCTAAACATTCATAGCTTAGTTGTTAGAGCGTCAGCGTTTGAAAACTGCCCTTGCTCTTCTACCTTTTACTTGGAACTTTCGCCACTAAACCAAAAAAATAAAAATAAAATAATAAATCAATATTGTTAAAATGACCCTTGCTTATTTATCTTGATCAAAATGTCAAATTTTCAAGAATCATTTTTTAAAAATGAAAATGCCTAACAATATTAAAATAAGTAAAAAAATATTTAAAGTTTTTTTCCTTTTCTAAGCTTTCGACAACCAGATCGATTGTCGTTTTCAAAGATATTTTTTTTATTTCTTCTTTATGCAATGTTTTTTTTTAGTTTTAATTTTTGATTTGTTTCTTTTTGTTTCTATAGGTACGTAGATTACAATCTATGTTTCTATAGATTTAAACTTATTTATTAATTTATTTTTTGATATTAGTGGCAACAGTTCCCCAATGAAAAATTTAAATATATTTATATATATATATATATATATATATATATATATATATATATATATATATATATATATATATATTGAGTAGTTTATATATATTATATATATATATATTGAAATGGTTCCTCCTTCCGGGAACACCCTCTTTCAATAAATTTATCGGTCGTGGATTCAAGAATTTTTAAATTGATTGTCCTAAAAAAATACAAAATTATAAATATAAAAAAATAATTCTTTCGCGTCTTTCTAAATCTTTCTTCCTCCGTTTTTCCACTCTTTCTCTATATCTTCCTCTTCCAACTACTTTCCAACTCCTTCTTGCTACTGCCTTTCCATCTATTTAATACCTTTCTGCTGCTCAACTCTTTCTCTCTACCTTCTTCTTTTACAATTTTCCAACTCTGACCTCTCTGCTTTTCTATACTTTCCAATCTCCAGTTTCTTTCTATTTTGTATGATTTTATCTTTTATCTTTTATTTATTTAATTATTAATCTCTTTATATGTAAATTCAAATTATTTTATTCAATTTAGTTTATTCAATGACATTCATTAATGACAAATTTTTACTTAATATCATGACAATCAAATCAATAATCTCATAATAATCCCCATCCATCCAACAATCTCTAAACTAAACAAAAACAATTCAAACACAAAAATACTTTATCAAGACAACCGATTTAAAAATCATGACCACGTTCCAACACTTTATTGAAAGAACATGCACCACGAAGAAAAATCCATATCAATTTCCCCCAAATTTGATTTGACTTGGTGAATTACTTTACCTTGCCAAATCAAATTTCCTTTCAGTAGGAAATTTTTCTTCACCATCAGTTGTCAAGCTTTTAATTTAGAATATTTCAATTTTACTATAAAATACACTACCCCTACCATATCAATTCCCATCACTATATCTAATTTAAACTTCTTCTTTTATTTCTATTTTTTTTTTATTCCCCCTTCTTAACTTTTATGAAAATATAATTTTTTTATAGTATTAAATTTGTTCCTCCTCTTTTGAAGTTTACCTATACATATAATTTTTTTTATAGACTCCCCTTTCCTAATATTTTCCTACATATAATTTTTATAAATTTTATAACCTTAACCCTTTCCTGATAGTTCCCTTGATACAAACTTTTTATGAATTTAAATTGCTTTCCCCTTTCTTAATATTTTCCTCGATACAAACTTTTTATAAATTTAAATTGTTTTCCCCTTTCTTGATATTTCCCTGTATATAACTTTTTCCTAAATTTAGATTGAACAAAATTCCCCCAGAAATAACTCAAAAACATCTTCTTAAATTTTTCAAACACAAATATTTCATCTTTACTGGCAAAACATATCAATGCCTGCCCATCTAACATCTGACGCAGGTATTTTCTTAATTTTTCATGATCTTCACACCATTTTAACTTATTTTTCACTATTCTTATGAAAATTTTTAGATGAATCTTATTAATATTTCCATTAATTTGATGTTCACTTTTACTTATTTTCATATTATTTTGATTTTTATTTATTTTTCTTCTTTCCAGTTCTTCTAATAACATTTCACGTTCTTTTCCTTGTACTACCTTTATTTCTTCTACTTTTCCTTCCATCTCACTTATCTTCTTTACTGTATCTTGTTTTATAATCTTTTCTAAGTCATTCAATTTTTTATTTGTATTAGTATTGATTTCTTTGATTTCGTCTTTACATTCCTTGTTAATAATTGTTTTAATTTTTACTTCTTGTAACTCCTCTATTTCCGTTATTCTCGCTATTATTTCAGTTCTTATTTCTTTCTTTGTTTCTTCCAATTTTTGTTTGTTTGTTTCTATTTGCTTCTTCATCTCATTTTTGAATTCTTCTTTTATTTCTTTTTTTATAGAATCCATATTCTTGTTCATGTCTTTTTTCATTGTTTCCATATTTAAATTTATTGCTTCAGTATTTTTGTTCATTTCTTTTTTCATAGAATCCATATTCCTGTTTATTTCTTCTTTAATATTTTTGTTCATTGCTTCAATCTTTTTGTTCAAGTCTTCTTTATTTTCTTCAGTATTTTTGTTTATATTTTTTAACATTTCCATCATTTGTTCCCATGATGAATCCCTTCTATCCCCTATCTTACTATCCTGATTACCCTGATTATCCTGTCTATCCTGTCCAACCTGATTACCCTGACTTCCCTGAATACCCTGACTATCCTGAGCCTACTCCTGACTCTCCTGATTATTAATATTATCCCCTTGCTCTAACATTCTATCTGTAATAACCTTTCCCCCTCTTAATTTCATACAACTATTTATTATTTATTTAAACTTTCACTCCGAATCACACACCTTTGTTTTTTTTATAAAGCAAGCTTGACACCTAATAGTAAAGAAAAATCTCTTACCCCTAGTGCCGAAGCTGCCACACGTTCTGGGCGCCCATTGAAATGGATCCTCCTTCCGGATACACCCTCTTTCAATAAATTTATCGGTCGTGGATTCAAGAATTTTTAAATTGATTGTCCTAAAAAAAATACAAACTTATAAATATAAAAAAATAATTCTTTCGCGTCTTTCTAAATCTTTCTTCCTCCGTTTTTCCACTCTTTCTCTATATCTTCCTCTTCCAACTACTTTCCAACTCCTTCTTGCTACTGCCTTTCCATCTATTTAATACCTTTCTGCTGCTCAACTCTTTCTCTATACCTTCTTCTTTTACAATTTTCCAACTCTGACCTCTCTGCTTTTCTATACTTTCCAATCTCCAGTTTCTTTCTATTTTGTATGATTTTATCTTTTATCTTTTATTTATTTAATTATTAATCTCTTTATATGTAAATTCAAATTATTTTATTCAATTTAGTTTATTCAATGACATTCATTAATGACAAATTTTTACTTAATATCATGACAATCAAATCAATAATCTCATAATAATCCCCATCCATCCAACAATCTCTAAACTAAACAAAAACAATTCAAACACAAAAATACTTTATCAAGACAACCGATTTAAAAATCATGACCACGTTCCAACACTTTATTGAAAGAACATGCACCACGAAGAAAAATCCATATCAATATATATATATAAATATCATTCAACCTATATCTATTTATATCGCAGCATTCAGGGTGTCTTTTAAAGTGTTAGAAATTTCTAACCGACACCATTTCAGTTTAAAACTGAAATTATTACTTTTGACAGTATGGCATTAGATACATTATGTATCATCCTTGGACATTTTTGGACTGTCACAAAACGCTCTGTTCGTTTTATATATATATATATATATATATATATATATATATATATATATATATATATATATATATATATATATAGTTGATGCCACAAAGAAGTTAGAAAATATTTAAAAATATTGCCCTTGCTTATTTTATTAATCCTAATGGATATTTCAAATTTGTTAAGGGCTCTCTTTTAAATCTTAAAATACAACAAAAGTTAAATAAATATAAAAAATGTTTTAAAGTTTTTCTTAGCATTCCACCGCCAGATGGGTTTTCGTTTTCCAAAATAAAAAATTAATAAATAAATAAAAAATCTAACTCTTCTCTTAATAACGCGTTTTCTGATTTTTTTTAAATTTTTAAAATCAATATATTAATGTTTTTCGTACAAATATATTATATTCTCAAAATATCTATTTATCTTACTTATATTGTACCTGTATGTATTTTCACAGTAAAATTTTTCTCAAATTTTTCGTTTTTGTAGGCAGCTTCGTAATCACTATCATTTTTTAACTTTATGTTAAATTCTGTATCGACTTGTAGTTTGGGACCCATCATAAAATTATTCTTTCTTGCCAACTATAAATTTGTATCTATTGCGATTTTTGTTTACTGTATTTTCATTTAAAAGTAGGCACTTTTATTTTTTTATTTTTTCAGATCTAAAAAAACTAAAAGTCTGCTTAGTTTTTAAATTATTCAGCTTCTTGATACGATCTAAAATTTATTCGTACTTGTGAAATGGTTTGAATCTTTTCTGTTTTCACAATTTGTTTTTAGTGTTCTTTTTAAAACAAATAAATATTATCTTTTATTTTCATAAACTTGAATATTTTCTGTTTCGATACCTGCAGTAAATTTAATATTTTCTTGAATCAAGTAAATGTTTGAGATATTGTTTAATTTGTATTAATCTGATCTCAAATTGTCTGTATTATATTTTAGAAATATTTTTATTTATGTTCCAGTTGACTAAAAATATTAAGCTGTTTCTTCCAATAATATCATAAATGCGACGATAACCCTAAAGGACATAGACTACTTGTAACCGCTGGAAAACAAGAAATTCCCATGGGAAAAATAACTTTTCGGGTGGGCGCTTGTAACGCAATGAGCTGTTATATCATATTGTCTATGGTTTGGCACATTGTCTGTATATGGATTGTTTCAACTTATCATTTTAAATTAATGGTTGCATTTAAAAGATGGCAATGATCGACTCATTTGTGGCTCAATTGTTTGTATGTAGGTGGTTTCTATATTAGTTTTCATTGTGTTTGATAGATGGCGCTAATTAACCAGTTTTAATTACATCTAGAAGAGGCAGTACAATACAAATCTGTTCCCAAGTGATCAAGAAGTTTATGAATCTAAAAAAAATAGTCTGACACAGTTATTCAACAAATTTCCAGCAGTGAAAGTGGTTTGCTATTTTTAGATGCTCCAGCAAGGTCAGGCAAAATTTTTCTTTTGAATCTATTATTAGCTTAAATTCGGAAATACAAAGGAGTTGCTATTGCAGTAGCTTCTAAAGGAATAGCAGCTACGCTGCTTAGGGGTGGATGAGCAGCGTAGCTGTAATAACAGCAAAAGCAGTGAGTGCGAAAGAATGTTGCAGAAGTGTAAATTGTTGGTTTAAGATAAATTTTCCATGTTCCACAAAAAAACAATTAAAGCACTAGATCGAACAATGAAGACGAGAATGAGTACATGCAAAATAGTTTTGTCTGACTACGAATATGCAAGTACAACTACACAATCATTCTCAAGCAGTGCAATATGCGGCTGCTTTTGTAAAAATCGGAGAAGATTTAACACCAATTAACAGAGAGTAACGGCTTTATTATATTGAGGCATAAATTCTCTCAAATTTTCGTAAGTACAGATAAATTAAAAAATTAGGTGTATTCTAACCTATAAATAAATATTGGCATTCGTGAGTAGTTTTGCATATACCTAGGAGGGTATTTTAGCGTCAACAAAGGAGACAGTTGGTCACATAAATGAACAAATTATGTCGTAGACAACGTTATAGACACTGAGTAAGTAACACCGTACCCTATAGAATTTCTCAACTCTTTAGAATTACCAGAAAGTTGAGGTTAAAATTGTTCCAGTCCTGTTAATGAGAAATCTTGACGCACCAAGGCAATGTAATGGTACACAACTACAAATTACTTACCTAGGACGCAATATTATAAAAGCATGAATGGAATAACAAAAGGAAAAAATGTTTTAATAACCTTCATTCCAATAATTCCAACCGATTTGCCGTTTCAGTTTAATAACGCAGCATTTGCAAAAACAATAAATAAACAAATTCTGAAAGTGCAGGTGTCCAACTAGGTACAACTAGGTACGTGCTCACGAGTGTAAACCAACAAAATCTTCATGTTTTAGCAAACGACGGAAAAACAAGAAAAGTGGTGCATAAGCGGATAAACATGAATGTTCTTGTTCAGTGACGCTTTTCTTAACGTTTCGGTATTAAAATATCAAGTTGTTCCAAAACACACTAAAAAAATTTATTGTTTACGAGCCAAGTTTTCTAACAACACAGCCATCCGTGATAAGAATAACGTATAAATTAATGAAATTCTTTCCGATATAAAATTAGGTCAATTGTTAAAACTTCGAATGATTTTTCATTAAGAAAAGATGTTCGACTAAATTTTATAAGTAGCAATAACGGGGCAAGAAAGCAATGATTGCATGTTTTCAAAATTTATAGTCGAAGCTGAATTTACTGAATTGAGATTTGTTTTTTAACTGTAATTGGTGTATGCATGAGTAAAGCATATGCATGGCAATTTCGTCAATTATGACTGAGTTTCTTAAACTGGCTGATTAAAAAAGGTTGTAATTATTTATTTGAACACCATCAAACTTTGGATAATTTGCAATTTATTTTTTTTTGCTTTTTTTACAGTTGAGCCTTAATTTTTACCACTTTTTTAATTCTTTTTTATTTATTTTTCTTTCTTTAAATGGCTATTTATACTATATTCTATGTTTTCAATCGCTATTTATAGAGATCATGAAAATGAGTATGTTTTCACAGAAAAATAAATGGTATACTATCTTCATTGAAAAAGGATTTGAATCTAAAATGTGTAAAAAAGAGCTTTCAAGTTAGTTTATAATTAAATACTAAAATCTACCTTATATTTATTTTGCTGTTTTATTACTTCTAAAGACATAGTTACATGATTATTAAATCATTAATGACATTTAATTCAATATCTTAAGATCAAGAACAACCTTTTTTAACAAAAACATCATTTTATTTTATATTCAACTCTTAACTTTTAGATTCGAACTCGAAAATGATGTTTTTAAAAAATTACAATTTGAAATGAAACCGAAAAGGAACTTTATTAACAACTTATTACAGAGTTTATATCGAGAGTTTTGTTAGAACCTTCTTGTGGAAGGGGCATCTCCTATTTCTGGTGACATCAGCGGGAATAGCCTAGCTGCGTTTCTATAACTCCTCCACCCTTTAGAGAAGAATCCAGGGTGCAGCAACCGGATTTGCATTCACAGGAATTTCCATGTTTTCTTGACTATGTTCTTCTGTTAATTTTTTTCTATAACTTTTACAATAAAAATAATAAAAACCATAGGATATAGTAATAGTAATAAAGACGTATACGAAAATTGTCCATATGCTAATATTTTTGTAGTAAACTGGGTTTTCAAAAATTTCACTTATTTTTTTAGTTTGTAAGTCTAGAGAGTCTTTAAGAATATTCATTTTTCCAACATCTATATCATTAAGTTTAAAAGGTTGAACATTATATGAATTTCCATTAATAGAGTTTTTGAAGTTAAGTTTTGGAAGTTGAATAATTTTAAATTCACTTTTCGGGAGTCTATTACTACGAAGCACTGTTTTTTCTATTTTAACTAAGCACTGTTTGTCTAGTTCAACTACAAAAGTTCCTAAGAGAGTTATATTGTCTTTGTAACGTAACAAATGGTGAAACAATTAACCTAACCTAACCCAATTAAAACAAGGATTTAGTTGGTTGATCTGAGATTTAGTTTTATTTTTAAGTATAGTGATGGTTTCAAATGTATTCAATATATTTTCAAAATAAGTTTCGGTATTGTTTGTTGTTTTGTCTATTATCATTTGTTTCAAACCAATAAATTTCTTTGAAGTGTCAAGAATTCTTCAATTATGTCTGTAATGTCAATGATTCGAATGAATGACCAATAGTCCACAATATTTTCGGCGTTTCCTAATTTTAGAGGCAATAGTCCAGGATTGTCAAGTATTTTATGGAAGGTCGGTTTCGTCAAGCTGATGTCTGCGAAGTAGAGGATTCCGAAAAATCTGTAACGAAAGGTTTTCTAAGTTCTTTGATATGAATTGTTTCAGTTTTATTTTTATTTTGTTCATTTATAATTTCGACTTTATTTCTATCTAGAAGTTAAATATTTTATAGGGCGTATAAATTTGTTGTCTTTTTTATTTCTGTATTGAAAATTTTTCTTATATACAATGTTTCCCACTTTAAATTGGTCGTTTGTATTGCGTATTGTGTTTGTCCGCGATTTTCTTTTTGTTTGTTTCTAATTTATCTTTAACGTTATCATAAACATGTTCTAGTCTTTTCTTGTGGTTTTCTGCATAATCTGTGAAAAATGATGTAGGTAGAAATATTTCATTGGTGTTTCGGGAATTAGTATGACCAAAAGTAAGTTCGAAAGGTGTAAAGTTGGTACTACTGTGTATGCTGTTATTATAGCCTAAAATTGCATAATTCATAAGTTTATCTTTTTCATTTGGATATAGAGATTTAAGAATTCTTGAGTGCTCAATTATTGTCGAATGAAAGTGTCGGGAGAATAAATTAGCTTTTACGTACTTTCTTCGATTTTAAGTGGCTGTGAGAATTTGAGAAAAGGAACTATGATTATCGCTCCCGACAATAGAGTAAAAATAGACTTATTGAGTAAAGGGTGGTTAATTAAAAATTGTCTATTTTTAAGCAATAATATTTAATAAAAAACGTTCAACATATATAACAATAAAACCAAGCGATGGCAACAACGCCTAATAAAGGTTTTCCGGAACCGTAATGGTAAATTGAGTTTAGAGCTATTAATTATTTACCGCACGGAACACTGTATCACTATATCACTAACACTTGTACTTAGAGTATATTTGACATTAAATTAAACTAACAAACTAAACAATAGAACAATATTTTTATATTTTGAGAATTAATAACAATACTTTAACTTGAGAAGAGAGAAACAGAGAGTACCACCAGTCTAGTTCGGGTCTAGAGGGTTACTCCTTGTTTTTAAGACTGGCTCGTATCGTTTCAAGAGGGTTCTGTTCTATATAAGATGAGAATTGTATACGGGGTAAAACAAAATGTATAGTTTTCGCGCTGTTGGATTCTTTCAAAATCCAACATTCTGCCCGCGCGAGAAACAATAATGTGCTGATGCAAAGTTGTATTTAAAATAGGAAATGATGGGAAACCAGAAACTAAAGATCGAAAAACTATATGGAAGTAAACCTTGCAGCCATCCAGAACATCACTAAAAAGTCTCAACTTCTGCAGGGGGGAGAGGACATAATTTAGAAATAGGTCTAGTCACCTCACCGTCCTGAGTTTTGAGACGCACTACTCGCACTCTACCATCTTTACCGGGTATTACTTCAAGAATGCGAGCCAAGGGCCACCTTAAAGGGGGAGTTTCTTCGCTCTTAACTAAGACCACCTGGTTTGGCTTAAGGTCGGGTTGGGTGCGTAACCACTTGGGGCGTTGCTGAAGCCTATGGAGGTAATCTACTGTCCAACGCTTCCAAAAGGTTTGTTGGACCTTTGAGCAAATTTTCCAAAATGAAAGTCTGTTATCTGGTAAATGGGTTAAATCCCTTTCAGGGAATGCCGTTAGAGGCGTTCCTATCAGGAAGTGACCAGGTGTAAGCGATTGTAAATCCGAAGGGTCGCTGGAAAGTGCACACAACGGTCTGGAGTTCAGTATGGCCTCGACTTGTGTCAGTATAGTCGAAAACTCTTCGTAAGTCACTTTGGTTTCACCTAATATCCTTACTAAGTGGTATTTTGCGCTCTTAATAGCCGCTTCCCAGATACCTCCCCAATGGGGTGAACGTGGGGGGATGAATCGCCATTCGGTTTCATTTTGCGACAAGAACTCTCGAATATGATCATAACTAGATTCTGATTTAAAGAAGTTGTAAAGCTCTCTAAGATCATTCTTTGCACCGAGGAAATTGGTGCCGTTGTCACTGAAAATTGTGGTAGGGTTCCCACGTCTGGAGATAAACCGGTTCAGCGTAGCAACAAAGGCTTCGGTAGACAAACTAGTGACACATTGGATGTGCACAGCCTTTGTGACCATGCATACAAAAAGAGCTAAGTAACCTTTTATAAGAGGTGCCTTTTTTAACCTGGAGCTTTTTAATAGAAATGGGCCGGCAAAATCCACGCCCACTTTTTGGAAGGGACGGGCTACACAAATTCGCTCTTTCGGCAAATCTGCCATGATTTGTTCAGCTGCTGTGGCATTAAACCTGTAACATGTCACACAAGAGCGAATGATACGTTTAATTTCCCTAAGACCGTTTAAAGGCCAGAAACGTAACCTAAAGTTAGAAAGCGTGTTTTGAGCGCCTGCGTGGCCCAATCTGACATGCTCTTGTTTGAGCAAAAGAGATACTACTTGTGAGTGAGAAGGGAGCAACATTGGGTACTTCTGAGTGTCTGGTATGTCTGCGTAGGTAAGTCTACCTCCAACTCGCAGAAAACCTTCTTTATCAATAAAGGGCTTGAGAGAAATAATAGATTTATTACTTACGGGATGATTTGCCAACAGGGCTTGAATATCTTGGGCAAAATGTTCTTGTTGAATAATTTTAATAATGAAATTAGTGGCATTTTTTAATTCAAATACGCTTAAGATGCCTGAATTTGTAGGTTCTTTATTGAATTTGGGACACTTCAATTTCACAAATCGAATTACGTATGCTATTGTACGTTGTGCTTTTGAAAAGTTAGAAAACTTAGCCAAAAATGTTATCCAAAAGGTTTCTTTCCTTGTATCAATTTCTAAAGAAATTTTCTTTTCTTCAGGGGGGTTGTCCATTACGTGAGGGGTAGCTTTAAAAGAGTTTACATCAAAATTGGCATCGCGTAAAAATTCAGGTCCGTGAAACCAACTGTTCCACATTTTGCGATCAAATATTCCTCGAGATAGCGGATCCGCGGCGTTATTTTGTGAAGATATGTGACGCCACTGGAATTTCTCAGTAAGTAACTGAATTTGAGAAACTCGATTGGAGACAAATGTCGTCCATCGGTTGGAGTGACTTTCGATCCAACAAAGCGCGATTGTGGAGTCGGTCCAAAGGTTAACAGCACCAAAGTTAGTTTCGTTACCAAAAACGTGTATAACTTTGTTAACTAAATTTGAGAGGAGGACCATGGCGCACAATTCTAATCTAGGGATTGTGATAACCTTCTTAAGGGGTGCGACACGAGACTTTGCCGTTACCAACGTACAAGAAGAGGTGTTGTCCGCGTATTGAATTCTAAAATATACTACAGCTCCGTACGCCACTGTGCTGGCGTCAGAGAAACCATGTATGTCTATGCTGGCTATGTCTTTAGAAGAGAAAAGGTACCTAGGAATTGTCAAATCTTTAAGGTGAAACAAAATATGTACAAAGTCTTGCCAAAGGTTTAAGAGTATAGGGTCATCAATTTTTGTGTCCCAATCAAGATTTGAGACCCAAATTTCTTGCATTATTCTTTTACCAGCCACAATAATTGGATTGACCAATCCTAATGGGTCAAAACAAGAGCTGATCACAGACAAAATTTTTCTTTTGGTGAGGGGTTGTAAGTCCAACACCGAGGGTACAGAAATTCTAAATTCGTCAAGAGAAGAGTTCCATTTAAGACCTAATATTTTACAAGAGGACTCATCTAAATTTAAATCCTTTTCAGTGGAGTTTTCGTGAGAAATTTTTTGTAACAATTCACTGCTATTCGATTGCCATTTGTGTAGTTAGAAACCAGAGTGGTTTAGAACAGTAGTGAGTTGCGAGAAAAGTGCTTCGAGCTCTGAAAGCGTTTCGGCGCCGGAGAGGACATCATCCATGTAAGTTTGTGTGAGTAGGGCTTTCGAAGCTAAAGAGAGATGTGTGTTTCGCTCAGCAATGTCTTTGAGGACCCTACAAGCAAGAAATGGAGCAAAGGTTTGGCCAAAGGAAACTGTTTGCAATTCCAGGCATTTCAATGGTTCTTAGGGTGAGTTTCTCCATAAAATGTTTTGAAGAAAGTTCTGATTAGGGTTTGTCCTAATTTGCCTAAACATCTGTCTGATGTCAGCAGTTAAAACGTATCTAGGTACGCGAAATCGACACAATATGTCGTACAGATCAGGCTGCACAGTGTAGCCTTTAAGAGAGATACAATTAAACGAGAGTGAAGAGGAGGTCTTACATGAAAAATCAAACACTAGTCTGGTTTTGGTGGAGGCGCTGTCTGGCCTAACAACGCAAAGATGAGGAACAAAGTATTTGTTAAAAGAGTGCTTAGTGGTTGATGAAATTTCTCTCTCTTGGGCAGGACCCACAATAGTGTTGTGTGCAAGTGATAGAGGGACCACTTTTGCGTGGCCAAGAGTTAAATATTCTTCAATAAAGGTTTTATAATCCTCCAAGAGTTTAGGATGATTATGGAGCCTTTTCTCAAGTGCAAAAAACCTACGTTGAGCAGTGGTAAAGGAGTCACCTAATTTTAAAAATTCATGGGGGTTGCAAAATGGCATGTCAACTTGGTAAACACCATTTTGCAAAATTTTTGTAGTGGACACAAAGAGATTTTCAATATATTCTTCGTCAAGAGAGCGCATTGAGGTGCTTGAATCAGACAGTTCTTCCTGATTCCAAAATTTACTTAAGAGTTCGTCTAATCGTTCCATTGGGTTTAGTCATAAATTGTTTTCCGAGGAATGGAAAGCGGTTGTGGAGCAAAAACATTGAGAACGAATTTGTTTATTTTCCTCCAGATCGTAGGAGGGAACATTTCCTGATATTACCCATCCTAAATGGGTATTAAAGAGTACCGGTAGACCTTTCCCAAGCTGTAGAGATCCGTTAGTAAGTAGTGAATAGAATAAATCCGCTCCAATCAAGATATCTATAGTGGAAGGATCCGAAAACGAAGGATCGGCGAGCTGATTTAAAATATAACTAGGAATCTTCAATTTACTAGGATTAATAGGGACTTGAGGGATTCTTTTGGTTATGTTTTCTAAAACGGAGCACGAAATTGGGAAACATTTAGAGGGATTTACTTTAGAGTGAATAACAATGTTAGCATACTCTTTAGACACAACAGAGTGTTGCGCAGAGATGCCTGAAATGTGTAACCTTTGTGAAGATGTAGCGAGTTTCAACCGTCTTACATAGTCTTGAGAAATGAAGCTATTTTGAGATCCAGAGTCAAGAAGGGCCTTAGCCACACAAGGGTTTCCTTCAGAGTCACAAACTACTATTTGAGCTGTGGCTAACAATGTTTGTGAAGTATTCAGTGTCATAGAATTTAAATTTTGGGAGTGAGTGTCTTGTAAATAAGGATTTTGATCCGGAGGAATAGGGGAAACTGAATTGTCTGAATTTTTAGGTTGAGAACGAGAGGTGTTAGAGTTGCAAGTATCCTGTCGAAAGTTTGTGACATTTCGAGTGTTTGGGTATATCGGTAGATTAGATTGTTGCCAAGTATTTCTATCTAGGGGGGTCTGAGAACTAGTTGCATAAGTACTATGGTGCGCAGCTGCACGATTTGAGTTATTACGTGCATCTAAGTGTAACATAGAGTGATGTTTGCCTTGGCATAGGTTACATCGGTGTGCCGAGGGACAATTATTAACCGTATGTTTATTACCCAAGCAATTATAGCAATGATTTTGAATTTTAATAAATCTGTGCCTCTCTGAAGGAGAAAGAGCACCGAAAGATGGACACGTATAAATGCGGTGGGAGTTTTTACAATAAGAGCAACTAATCCTAAGCGTAGGTGAACCTGGAGGGGAAACCCGGCGGGGGGTATTACTATTTGAATTAAAGGATAATCTGTGGTTATAAGAATTGGGTTTTTTATCGTGCGAAATAGGTTTTTTGTCTTGTAGAGTTTCAAAACTTGATAAATTATCCAAAATGACGCTTCTCCTTTCAGCGAAAGAAATAAATTCGTTAAGAGTGGGGATAATATCGTTGTTTCTCTCTTCTTCAAATTGTTTTCGAGAAAGAGGGTCTAATTTACGCTCAAACATGAACACAATAAGTGCTTCAGCAAGCACTTTGTCGGTGAGACCTAGGTTATTTAGACACTCCACCTCCTTATTAAGAGTATTAGCTAGCTCTCGCAAACTAGCTGCAGTAGCTTTTACAATGTTAGGACAACTGAAAAGATTTGCTAAATGTTCGTTTACCACAATGGATTTATTTTCAAACCTTTTTCTGATGACGTTTAGAGCTACACCGTAGTTAGTGTCAATAACTTTTAAATTTTCAATAAGTTTAAAGGCCGATCCCTTTAGCAAAGTCCGTAAATAATATAGCTTTTCTGCACTTTTGAGCTTTGTGTTAGAGCCTATTAAGGCTTCAAACATATCCAAGAATGAGGCAAAATCTGACGGTTTAGAACCGTCAAATGTGTTGATTTTTATCTCAGGAAGACGTATATTTGTCCTGTCGAGAGAAAAAGGTCCAGAGCCAGCGTTTGAAGGAGTGGTTTGTCCCGTGAGGGTATTTGTACAATCTTTGAAATCAGCTAAAGTCTCATAATACCTTCCCTCAAACGCTGTTCTATCCTCGTCATCCTCGAGGTTAGGATTATTGGCAACTAGGCATTCCACTTGGTCTTGCAAATCATTATAATTTGTAAAAAGTTCCATTAAAGTGACAACTCTCGTTTCTAACTCTGTTACCCGCTTTACCGTTGCGCAATGCCCAGTTATCCAAATTGAGAGTCGATCCAGTTGTCTTATTTTGGCGTCACGTTTTTTAATCAAATCTGCCAGCTGTTTATCCGCCATTATAATAAATAATAGAATTAAAAATATTAACAATATCTAACTAATAAGAGTGCGAGAGCCAATATTTTAAAGTTTCTTAAATTTCAAATTAACAAATTAAAACTTAATTAATTTTCAGAGTACGCCAATGCATTACGGATACAATCCATAAATTAATAAGACATAAAAATAAAAAATAGTGTCCAAAAGTTAAAATGTGTAAATACCTAGAGATAAATACACTAGTTTAAAAACCATAAAATCCGACAAAGTTTAAAAAGAAAATATTCAATAGTTCCACATAGGGTAGTAAAACACACAAAGGGTTTTTATTTTTAAGTTGAAATTCATACCTGCTAGTATTCTGTAACTGACCTTACAGCGTTGAGAATTACAAATTTCGAAATTGTCCGTTGCATATGGTTGTGCATATTATGGTTACCATAAACCCTTGTTTATCTTGCGTAGAGAGAAGAGATCTTGATGCAGTTTGGCAGGGTTGCCAAACCTCTCGACTAAATCCGTAAAACTGGAGACTGAAAAGCTGGTAACACTTTTCAAGTGTTGGAAAATAGGTGTCACGTTTTCCTGCTGGAAGTTGAAGAAGGGCAGGGTCTTCGCACTACGATATAGGGTTTACCGGCACGACGCACTCTTCACCGATAATTTAAATTGATTGGAAAACGATCACCTGATTCCCGAATTGTCTAATGTTTTTGCACACACAATCAAACAAATAATTAACTAAATTAACTGAGGGTAAATTCCGGCTCGAAGGACCATAATGTCGGGAGAATAAATTAGCTTTTACGTACTTTCTTCGATTTTAAGTGGCTGTGAGAATTTGAGAAAAGGAACTATGATTATCGCTCCCGACAATAGAGTAAAAATAGACTTATTGAGTAAAGGGTGGTTAATTAAAAATTGTCTATTTTTAAGCAATAATATTTAATAAAAAACGTTCAACATATATAACAATAAAACCAAGCGATGGCAACAACGCCTAATAAAGGTTTTCCGGAACCGTAATGGTAAATTGAGTTTAGAGCTATTAATTATTTACCGCACGGAACACTGTATCACTATATCACTAACACTTGTACTTAGAGTATATTTGACATTAAATTAAACTAACAAACTAAACAATAGAACAATATTTTTATATTTTGAGAATTAATAACAATACTTTAACTTGAGAAGAGAGAAACAGAGAGTACCACCAGTCTAGTTCGGGTCTAGAGGGTTACTCCTTGTTTTTAAGACTGGCTCGTATCGTTTCAAGAGGGTTCTGTTCTATATAAGATGAGAATTGTATACGGGGTAAAACAAAATGTATAGTTTTCGCGCTGTTGGATTCTTTCAAAATCCAACAGAAAGCGTTCTATAATGGCATTACTTTCATGGTGACCTACTGTGGTAAAGTGGGCTTTGATTTTATGTACCTTTAAAATTTCGGATACTACATCGTTTTTAAATTCTGTACCATTATCTAAAATTAAATTTTCTGGAACTCCAAAAGAAGTAAAAAATTTAATTAGTCCATTACTTATGTGAATAGCGGTTTTTCCTAGAATTTCGTACGCTTGAGCAAATTTGGTAAATGAATCTACAATTGTCAGGTAAATTTTGTTGTCGAAGAAGAATAAATCAGCATGAGCAATTTGGAATGGTCTAGAAGCCGTTTCTGTGATCATTAAAGGGGAATATGGATTTCTCCTAGCATATTTTGTTGTTTGACATATATCGCAAGCGTTTATGTATTCTGTGATCGTGTTTTTAATACCTATCCAATAATAATTTCTTTTAATTTTTTCTAAAGTTTCTAAAATTCCTCGATGGTTAGTTTAACTTTCATGATGATTTTTAATAAGAAGTATTTGGTCCTCTTCGTCTTTTACTGTATTAACTAATTTTGTAAATCTAATTAGTTTTGGTCCTTTCTCTGAAAAATGTCTTAAGTATACTGTGTTAAAGTCGCTGTAGAGTTTGTCTGTGTGGAAGTACATACAATAAGTTCTTTTTTCCGTTGTATAATTTTTTAAGAAGTCATAAATCAACTTATGTTTGTTTTCAGTCGGAATTTCGCCGGTAATTATTTTATGATGTTCATAATCGTCATGTTTTACAGTTAATTTTTGATAAATTTGTCCAAAAACTAAAATTTGATTTACTTTGTTATTGATGATGTCTAATATTTTTATTCCGTCGTTAGTGGTTTCGTTGGCAGTTGTATGCTGTGTTGATTGGAGAGTGTCTTTGTCAATTAATGGATCGGGGGGTTTTAACTGTCCGTCGGATTGAATAATTATGTTAGGGTCCTCGTCCGAAATATTTATAGGGTTCTCTGCTAGTTGTTGAAGGTATTTTAAAGTGTCCTCGTTAATATTGCCGGGATTGTTTACTGTGGATTCGTTTTCTAAAACATTTAAAGATATTCTCGAGAGGGCATCAGCATTTGTATTAGTTTTACCCTTTTTGTATATGATTTTAAAATCAAACTCTTCGAGTTTAAGTCTCCACTTAGAAAGTTTGGAATTTGGTTCCTTTAGATTAAATAACCAAACTAAAGGTCGATGATCGGTGAAAATATTTGCATGCCCAAACAATTCCTTATAATTCTTTTTCTATAGTACTATATCGTTGTTCTGATTCGTTGTGGGTTCTTGATGCGAAAGCTATAGGCTTATCGGAACCAATAGGGCCTTGAGATAAGATAGCTCCAAGTGCAACATTCGAAGCGTCTGTAGTCAATATAAATTCTTTCGAGAAGTCTGGATATTGAAGTATGGGGGCATTAGTTAAAAATTTTTTACAAGTGTCGAAAGCGGTCAAAAAGTCATTGTCATGAATTATTTTTGCATTCTTTTTTAAATATTTTGTCATTGGTTTGGTAATTTTTGCGAAGTCTTTTATAAATTTACGATAATATCCAATTAGTCCAAGAAAACTTTTTATTTCTTTAGCGGATTTTGGTAAAGGAAATTTTTTTACTGCTACAATTTTGTCGGGGTTAGGTTTTACTCCGTCTGGTGTTATAATAATATAATAAGTAACTTACTTCTTTCCTTAAAAATTCGGATTTGTCCAATTGTATTTTAAAATTAGCTTGTCTGAGTCTGTTAAAAATTTCTCGAAGTCGTTCTAGGTGTTCTTGGAAGGAAGTGCTAAAAATGACAATGTCGTCTAAATAAACTAAGCATGTCTCGTTTTGTAACCCTCTTAAAATATTGTCCATTACGCGTTGAAATGTACTAGGAGCATTTTTTAGTCCGAAAGGCATTCTTTTAAATTCATAATGTCCATTTTCGGTTGAGAAGGCTGTTTTCTGTATGTCGTCTTTGTCCATTTGTATCTGATGAAACCCACTCGCTAAGTCCAATGTACTGAAATATTGGCTTTTTCCTAATTTGTCTAGAATGTCTGTAATGTTCGGAAGGGGATATTTGTCGTCAACCGTTTTTTCGTTCAGTTTCCTGTAGTCTATTACAAGTCGCCACTTACGTTTACCTGAAGCGTCAAGTTTTTTTACCCGACTGACGGAGGGTTATGTTTTCAGCGCGTATCTTGTATCTATGTAATATTCTTCCTTACCTTGTATCTCCAGAAGCGCTAAACGCATTTTCACATTTGAGGTATCGTTAGATTTGTCTTAATTGCCCAAGTGTTCTTAGATAGGTGATATTTAAAAAAAAAAACAAAATGGCGGATGTTTGACGCCACATTGTGAGGTAATAAAAAAATAAATTGTACCAAGCATATCGAGTGGGGTATCAAAATGAAGGATTTTAAACACAAATTCTAAATATGTATATAACTTTTAGTTTTAATATTAAATAGAACGATAAAAAAAAAATGAATATTTTTTCTGCAAAGCAAATCGGATTTTTTTTTGTATTTCTATCTAAGTTCCTCGGTGAAAGTTGTTTAGTTTTATGAGTATAACACGTGGTATGGAAATGAAAAACATAATAATAATTGGACGTACAAAATGCTACAGCTGATTTCTCATTTACTATGGGAAATCAATTTTTTTCCATATTTCGATCTATATTTCTTAGGGAAAGTTGTTCAGTTTCATGAATAGAACACGTGAGTTAAATTAAGTTATTACTTTTCCTAACAACAGGAACGCTAAAAAAATTAGCTTTACTAATAAAAATAATTCAGAACTCACAAATCTCGCACAACTTTTTACAGAGCCATCCGATATTGATAATATATTTTTTATTGGAAAGAGCATACCGCGTGGGCAGTTCCATATCAATTTCAAAGGAAAAGTCCAACCCATTAGGGTAGTCAATCGGGAAATATTTGAATATTCCCATATTGATTGTTGTAAAGTAAGACCACGTATAAAACCGTTGGTCTCGGTTGTTTTTGTTGAAAATAGTCATTAAGCCATAACGCCCTCTGTAGCGCAGTGGTTGAGCGGTCGGCTCAAGTTACGGAGGTCCCAGGTCCGAATCCCGGTGACCAACGCACATTGTAAATAAGAATATTTGATTCAAAAACACATAAATATTTTAAAAATCCGACACAGATGTCTTGTAGCACCATTTAGAAATTAATGATTTCTCATGAACTCTTTAGCGAGTTTAGAATAAGCACTCTAAACTAAAAAGACATAAATAAAAAAATAATTCAAAAATAACAAAAAACCCGCCTGCATGGATAGCTACAACTAAAAATAAATCAATTGAAAAGACTGAAACAAGACGAAAATTCAATGACTAGGTATTTAAAAAAAATCAATGATTAGTTACTTAGGACCAGAAACATAAATTGAAACAGTACCACACCTATGTACCTACGTATTGCACAAATAGAAATATCAGCACGGTAGTCATTCAATTTTTTGCAACATTATAAACAGAATTACAGTCGGAGGCATGCACAAAAGGATAATAATTTAACATAGCATACACTTTCATGCCTCCGACTGCAATTCTGTTTATAATGTTGCAAAAAATTGAATGACTACCGTGCTGATATTTCTATTTGTACAATACGTAGGTACGTAGGTGTGGTACTGTTTCAATTTATGTTTCTGGTCCTAAGTAACTAATCATTGATTTTTTTTAAATACCTAGTCATTGAATTTTCGTCTTGTTTCAGTCTTTTCAATTGATTTATTTTTAGTTGTAGCTATCCATGCAGGCGGGTTTTTTGTTATTTTTTAATTATTTTTTTATTTCAACTATCCAAATTGGGCTGGACCATGGACTGTGCGAATGCTGTATAATGCCTTGTCATAAAATTTTTTCAATTTGTGATTTTACTTCAGCTTTATGTACTTGAGGATAACGATAAGTCTTTGTAAAAATAGGTGTTTTATTAGTTAAATTGATTTTATGTTGTATTGCGTTTGTAAAGGTTATAGGAATTTGTTCACAATAAAATATATCTTTAAATTCGAAACATAGGTTTTCTAAAGCTTTTCTTTCTTCTAGGTTACAGTGACCTAATCTTAAATTTTCTAAATTTTTCGTTAGTATATCATTATCAAAGGTAAGTAATTTATCGTCTGGCTCTATATTGTCCATATAATTTATTTGAGTTATGTCTAATAATTCTACATTAAAAGAAGCATTAACTGTAATTACTTTAGGAAAAGTGTCAGAATTTGTTATTGAAGTTAAAGCAAAATGATTTTCTATGTTAACTTATGCTTGTGGTGTCTCTAAGTTATTGTGAAATTTAATATAATTGAGACATCCTATACCGTTTTTTTCATTAACTGGAAATTTAACTATTTTAGTAGTTCGGGCTGGAATATTAATAAAATAGTTTTCAATTTTTAATTTGTGTTTTAATTGAGACAGTTCTTCGGATTCGTAAATAATCGGAATTTTAACTTTAGAAGTAATAATTAGTTTTTTGTTTAAATCTACGGATCCGTTTAATTGTCTTAGCAAGTCTATACCTATAAGACCATCGTATTTGTTACTAAAATTAAAAAGGTAAAATTTGGGTCTCTCTTTTATTTGAAACAATTTAAAAATAGGAATTATTATTACTTAGCTAATACTGTGAGCGGCTTGTATATTAAATTGTTCATTCAAAATAAATTTTTGGTAAAATTGGTAAGCTAATTTCGGATTCATTAAACTTCTACTACTTCCTGTATCTATTAAAAAAATTGCATGTAGTTCGGGAATATATATAAAAGGCAAGTTTGCTTTTAATAAGTTAAGATTTATTATCTGTTTGTTTGATAAGGAAAATTTCCCATATGGTCATTTGATACACTGTGTGACTGACTCTGTGGAATTGGCAATGAACTTGTGTTCTCACAATGTTCTTAATAAGAGTACATCTCATTTTTTGTTTCGTAGGAATCGCAATTGTGTTGTTGATAATTATTTTGCATATAATCATGTTCTGAGAAATTAAGATCTTCGTTGAGTGGATTTTCGAAAGGATTTTCAAATTGAAATGTATCTGGTAAATAATGATTATTTATCCTAGTATTTCCTGTAGAAGTATCCATTGGTTCTGGAACGTAGTTTTGTCTATTGTTAAAATTAGGGTTTCTCGAAGTTTGACTGTTTCGATTAAATGGATTCGAGTTTTGAGCAAAATTGGGATTTTTAGAAATTTGACTGTTTCGGTTAAATACGTTAGATATTCTGTTGAAATTCTGAAAATTGTTAAAGGGTTGTTGGTTGTTGTGGTCTTTGAGGGGTTGAATTTGAAACGTTTTGGAAGTTTGAGTTATTGGGAAAATTAGAAAATTGTCTATTAAAATTATTATTGTTATATTGGAAATTGGGTTTAGAAATTTGTTGAAACTGTTTTTGTTGTCTGTCAGTTTTGAGGTTACTCCGTGTCAATCTTTGACATGGTTTAAAAGAATGTGGGTTTAGAAAATTTGCTTTTTGGTTGCAATAAAGAAAATTTTCTTCTTATATGATAAGAGACATAGCTTTTTCTAAAGAATCTGGATTACGAAGTCTAACATTATTTTGTAATTGACCAGTAAGGCCCCGAATAAAAGTTTTTAATGCTAAATCGTCATAATTTTGAAGGTGAATTGTTTTTTCTTGTAAGTTAATAGGCATAGCATTTAAATTTGCTGTAATGAGACTTCGGGAGTCTTGGCATCGCATGCTGAAATTATAGGGTGATTCATTTTTGTATGGTTGTAATGCAATTAAATTTTGCACTAATCAATCGAGGTTTCTTTTATCGTTAAACGTTAAATTAAGTAATTTTTTGATTTCATTCCATGTTTTTAATTCGGTACGTGAGCCTATTAAACTAAGGGCTCTTCCTGTTAATTTTCCTATAACAGCGCGTAAAATATATGAATTTATTTGGCTAGCTGGTGTTGTGCGATCTGAGAATTGAGCGATCAAACTCTCACAAGCATCCAAGAAAACACCAAGAGTATATGGATTACCATCAAAATTTGGTAAGGACTCAACATATAATTTTAAGAGCTGATAGTTAGTAGCCATTTCCGTTTTTATATCACTATCTGATTCTGTACTAGGTAACCGTGGTATATTATTGATATCTGTTACTACACTACTTTCTGAGATAATTAAATTAAGTGAGCTGTTTAATATTTTAGCTAATTCTTCTACGTTAGACATAAAAGTTAATAAGTTTAATATTTTTCTTTTTATTAAATTAATGGTACGTACCCTTACTACTTGAAAGTTCATTTTTATTTGGAATAATAAAAGTAATAAAAAACTCTCTGTTTTTTATATAACTTTCACTTTAATTAAAAAAAATTTTTAAATGACATGTTTCGCTGAACTAGCATCGTCAGATTGACATATAAAGTTACATTTTGTTTATTTGTATCTAACTATCTGATGTTGATTAGGTAATATTAAGGCTAGATTAGGTATGGAAGTAATTAGATATAACAATATTAAAGCCTAGATAATATTAGCCCTAAGGGATTATCCTAGATGTATCTCCCTCTAAGATCAGTATAACTGTGCAATGATATAGAAAAACCAGGAAAAAACTATATCTGCTGATCTTTACAATAACTTAATATATTTGTATTACAATTATATCTTATCTATGTATAAAATGAAGACTCAATCAAAGTAAACAATTTAATAGTGGAGAATTTCCAAGATTAATTTGTTCATTAACAACTTTAAATTGTGGATCTGCTAGATGTCTTTTTATCTTAGAGGGAGATACATCCAGGATAATCCCTTAGGGCTAATAACATCTAGGCTTTAATATTGTTATATCTAATTACTTCCATACCTAATCTAGCCTTAATATTACCTAATCAACATCAGATAGTTAGATACAAATAAACAAAATGTAACTTTATATGTCAATCTGACGATGCTAGTTCAGCGAAACATGTCATTTAAAAAAATTTTTTAATTAAAGTGAAAGTTATATAAAAAACAGAGAGTTTTTTATTACTTTTATTATTCCAAATTTTTCTTTTTATTAATGGTAAAAATCAATCTGTATTATAATAAAAAAGGAAAAGTTTTAAAATAAATATGAATTGGTAGGTTTATAATAGGAGAGCAAAACTTACATTAGTCCTATTTTTATTTTCATACTTTCTTCCTATTTACTGCCAATAGGGTTGAGCAATGTGGTCTTTCTCCCCTGGGCTTCCTATTCTAACTAGATTTGGCTATTTTGTCCTCGTCTAGGTTCTACAAACTTTGGCGATGTGGTCCTAATTTGGATGATACTTTTCGGTCACTTCAAACACTTTCGCTTTTCGATATTTGCCGTTAAACTGTTAATACAGACCGGTTTAACGTGATTTTTGTCGTATTACCGTTAGGCAAATCCTCCTGACTGCGCCACTTTTAGATTCGAACGCGAAAATGATGTTTTTAAAAAATTACAATTTGAAATGAAACCGAAAAGGAACTTTATTAACAACTTATTACAATGAAATTTAATGTTAAAAAGCTAAAAATGCCGGGATGTCAAAAGATTTGTTAGAACCTTCTTGTGGAAGGGGCATCTCCTATTTCTGGTGACATCAGCGGGAATAGCCTAGATGCGTTTCTACAACCCTTATATTTACTTATGTTAATTTATATAAAAACAATAACGTTATAACCTCACAAAGATGTAAGTATAAATTTACAATTAATTTTTACTTACATTCTATCATTTTAAATTTGTAGCTCCCTGAAAATGTAATAAAATAATTACGAAAGCTTGGATAAGAAACTTTAAAGAGTTTTATTTACGTTAAATTGCTGTTATCCCAATATTTTTACTAACATTTATCTATTCAGCAAATATTACTAATTATATATACATATATATATATATATATATATATATATATATATATATATATATATATATATAAACCGTTTAGTTTCTTTCTCAAGACAACTAAAATGTAAACAAAATATTACATAACATTGAACAAAATTTAAAATTTTAACTGACTAATAGTTGGGAATTTTAATAATAAAACCTTAAAAACACGAAGAATAATGAAAATTAAAAGATTTTTTACATAGTTATAGTCAAATTTTTTTTGATCGATGTAAATTAGAAATCGGTTGTCACAAAAAATTGTAAAAATTTTTTTATTAAAAATTAAAAATAAAAAGAGATAATAAATAATTTTGAAAATAAAAAAAATAATATTAAAGATTTGCTGGTTAAATAATTGTATCAAAAAACTATATATATTACTCAGATCTTTAATATTGCTTTTTTTATTTATTGTATTAGAAGTATTTTTAATAACTCCAAAATTATAAAAAATTTGTAAAAATGAAAATATAAAAATAGCTCATAAAAACTTAATTACATTAAATCAAATTTTTAGTAAAATTAAAACTCCTGTTAAGCTTTTAGATAAATCCAATTTAATTTATTCTATTCCATGTGGTGAATGTTATAATGTATATATAGGTCAAACTTCTAGGAACCTTAAGGGTAGAATAACATCCCATAAAAGCGATTGTAGATTACAAAAAAATTCTTGTGCCCTAGCTGAACACTCTATTAATACTTCTTATATGATTGATTTTAATAACGCAAAGATACTTGATGGGGAAAGGAACTATCACAAAAGAGTTTTCCTGGGAATGTTACACATTAATAATACTGCCAATACAATAAATAAAAAAAGTGATATTAAAGATCTGAGTAATATATATAGTTATTTGATACAATTATTTAACCAGTAAATCTATAATATTATTTTTTTTATTTTCAAAATTATTTGTTATCTCTTTTTATTTTTGAATCAAAAAATTTTTACAATTTTATGTGACAACCGATTTCTAATTTATATCAATTAAAAAAAATTAACTATAATTATATAAAAAATCTTTTACAGAAAATTTTCATTATTCTTCGAGTTTTTAAGGTTTTATTACTACAATTTTCAACTATTAGTAAGTCAAAATTTTAAATTTTGTTCAATGTTATGTAATATTTTTTTCACATTTTAGTTGTCTTGAGAAAGAAACTAAGCAGTTTCGAAAGCTTGACTTTAAACTATATTCACTTCATTTAATTAGAAAATTTGACAAAATGCGATTAAATAGATGTTAATCATACACTGATTTACTTGATCTAAATTCCAAATTTATTCTCTGCATACGACCAACGAATTGTATTATAGGGATTATCAATTTTTAAATGAAAAGTTGAAATTAAAGTAGAGATACAAAATTTCATTTAAATTTTTCAGTAGGTAAATCTGACATGATGGTTCTGATTGCGTAATATTTCATTACAAAACAAAATATATTTTACAAATTCTATTTTTAACTAACAGCTTAATATACATACATTGAAACTGTAAACGCTGTCCATATTTTTTATTGGTTTTACATTTCAAAATAAAATATATGCATTGAATGTATCGTATACCCGAATGTAATTTAGTAACAGTTTAGTTTTATTTCCATTTTACAGATACATTATAATTAATAGTTTTATTTAGAAATCATTCTCATGCAAGTATATTATTTATGTTTTTCGTTAAATTAATTTATTAGTGTAATACGATTTATTTTAAGATGAGAACAAACAGAATTACTAACATTTAAGAATTTTTTTAAATTAAAAATAACGTATTTTTAATTCAAAAATAAAGATCCAATGGATATTAAATATATTGGAACCAAATTTAAGAAATCATGTTTCTACATGTAATAACTACTGTTTTATACTAAGAGTTACAATTTTCTTTAGTTAATTTAATGTTTTTACTTTGGTAAAAATTCAAGCGTGTAAATTTAAGATCAGTATGTGTTAAATTAAATGTGGTCAAAAGATATATATTCACAAAGCGTTTTAAGCACAACGGTCATTACGATTCCGGTTACAAAACGCGAAGCATTACAACTAAGCGAAAATAGAGAGAGTATCCTTAAAGTACGAGATCAGAAACGATCTTTTGCGCTAACAAACCAACCAACCTCTTCTCTTTAATTCAAACACTATCTTTTATAGATACCTTTCCCAAAATTTACGAAACTTTAGTTACATTCCGTAGTACGGGTGCCAGGTACGTTTTTGTTGGCTGCAACTCTCAAACTAAGATATATAGGTCTTTTTTTTCAAATTATTTCGATTCCTTATAAAAAAAAACAAGTCCATGTATTAGACCCAAAGATATTGTCAATTTAGTGCAAAATTGTAGCAAATAACTTAATCACTGCATAATTTAACTTACACGGGTGCTATATACTAGTCAACATGTTTAAAAACGTGAAAAATGAAGATAAAGGTCCTAAAAATATGAGCGATAGCTAATTGGATTGGGAATTACCTCTAGAAAAATGTTTTTGAAGGATTTTGGTGCAGGTAAAAAATTGCAATTGTTATTAACAAATAATTGTTAAAATTTAGTGTCCTTATTTTGTAAATTAGAATGATGATAGTGGATTGAGGACAGGCAAAGAAAAATCAAAGCTTTTATTAAATTGCCGACGTTTCGACGTTTATTGTCGTCTTTTTCAAGGCTAAAATACATTTTATATAGATGCTATTATATAATAATAAAAAAAAAATGTTAAAATAAAAACATAATATCACACACACAAAAAAAAATTAAATAAATTATAAAATATATATGTACCTTTTTAATTAGATATGCTTTTTTATGCCATTGATAATAATTAAACTATTGTAAACATATACAAAGAAAATTATGACCGTACTAGATAATTTACAATCATATACTGGACTATCAAATATAAAACGTCAAATTAAATTTCAAAAAATTTTTTATATCAACCATTGATTTTATACGTATTGTATATGTTTACAATAGTTTAATTATTATCAATGGCATAAAAAAGCATATCTAATTAAAAAGGTACATATATATTTTATAATTTATTTAATTTTTTTTTTTGTGTGTGTGATATTATGTTTTTATTTTAACATTTTTTTCTTATTATTATATAATAGCATCTATATAAAATGTATTTTAGCCTTGAAAAAGACGACAATAAACGTCGAAACGTCGGCAATTTAATAAAAGCTTTGATTTTTCTTTGCCTGTCCTCAATCCACTATCATCATTCTAATTAACAAATAAGATAAAAAATAGTATATTACACTACAAGGGCAGAAAGTTTGAAATTCCTGCACTGCAGTGCAGGGCTCTCAAACCTTCTGCCCATGTTGTGTATACTATTTTTCTTTGTACTATGCCGAAAGTACGAAGGAAATTGCCTTCTGTGTTAAAAGATATTGATGCCTGCCCTGATATTTGCAACGACAGTGTCAGTGACAGTGACATCAGTGCAGGAATAATTTCATTCGGCCCGCTGTCTGCGCGACATTATGGCGGCATAAAAGTTAGGGTTTCTGCCGTAATATTGAAGCTGGAACGACATACTTTCGGTATAGTACAAAGAAAATGATATTTATGTTTTTGTTAATAACTCGAAAAATATTAATACTAAAGCAATTTACAAAAAAGCTCGTTAAAGAGAAGAAAATTTTCAAAAAAAAGTCTGTACTCCCGGAACTCTATTTCCATTATTTATAATTTTAATTGGACGTTGAAAATAGGGCTCCGCGCGGCTTTTACGGCATTTGCGCGCCGTCGCTAAACGGGGTTTGTCAGATAAAATATTTTTTTATGACATTAAATGTTATTTTAAAAATTTGAAACATTTCTAGTATTTTCCTAACACTTAAAAGCATCGAAACCAGTTGGAAAACACATTTTATCACTATTTTTTAAAAAGTTATTCCTTATTCCTTATTTTTTCCTAATCTCTGTTAGCATAAACAATGGGATTTTTTTCGCTCTATTAAAGTTAAAAAAGCAATTCTAATTAATACTCTAATAATTAAGTTCGTATATTACTTTACCAGTGAAGTAAATTGCATATTACAGCGAGTATGTTTGGCCCATGAGCGAGCTTGCGAGCGAATGGGCTACAGAAACGAGCTGAATATGCAATTTGTTCCTCGAGTGAAGTACTATGCTTTACCCAAGATTTACCAAATGGTTTTGGATAAAACTAAAAATCAAACAAAATTTAAATTTTGGCATAAATTGTCAAATATATTCGGTTCAGAGAAATGTCAACTTTTTTTATAACCGAAAGTGGCCAAATGTAAAATTATTTAAAGGTATTCATATTTTGTGCCTTGTAATAATACGGCAATATTGCTTGGCTCGGCTTTTACCGTATCGATACCTATAGGAGTACCTACATCATGGATCGGATCCGTATGAATTTACGTTGGGCTCAAGAATGCTAAATGTTATTTAATGTGGGGTATATCTATATATATAAAAGCGAAAATTCACTCATCACCGTATCTCAGAAACTATAAGACGTACAAACTTGAAATTTGGCAGGTAGGTTTCTTATAGGGTCTTGACGTCCGCTAAGAAAGGATTTTACGAACCTCTACCCCTAAGGGGGTAAAACGGGGGTTGGAAGTTTGTATGAAAGTCTTATGGTTTTTGAAATAAGGGACTTGAAAATTAAAATGTTTTCTTTAGAGATTGTGGAGGTGTACAAGTTTCGTTCCAAATTAGTTAGTAATATTTGTTTTTTCTTCGTTGATTAAAATTATGTTTATTTCAAAGTTTCATGCCAATTAGGTGCTAGCTTAGATTTGTTTTTTTTTTTCATTTATTATACTGACGTTTATATCAAAGTGTCATATCGATTACTTACTTAAGAAGTTTGTATTTTTCGTTAAGTAAACTTACGTTTGTTTAAAAAATGGATGGAGACAGTCACAGTTGAAGGATTAGCAATCCGATGTAAAGTGAACGAGATACCTTGCGATGGATCGTGTTTATTTTCATCTCTGTCTTATTTGCTCTCTGGAAATATTTCAATGGCTGCTCAAGTTAGAGCTAATATAGTAAGCCACGTGTCCAACGATTGGCAAAGATTTAGGTGTTTTACTATGGACCAATCCGGGACCCATTACCATACAAAACGCCTTTATGTAGCCGATATGGGTAGGTTGAATACTTATGGCACAACTTGCGAACCGAAAGCAGCTGGAGATATATTTCCATTTGAATTACAACTGTTTCAAGGTAGCAGACTTAATGCCAGATTTGGAGAGTCGATACAAGGGATAAAAAGAATGCATTTTAAGGAACATTTTAACGAAGGACATTTTGACGTATTGATTCCTATTAATCTCATCACCATATCTCAGAAACTATAATGCCTACAAACTTGAAATTTGGCAGGTAGGTTCCTTATAGGGTCTAGACGTCCGCTAAGAAAGGATTTTACCTCTAAGGGGGTCAAACAGGAGTTGGAAATTTGTATGAAAGTCCTATTAAAATAAGGAACTGAATTAAAATGTGTATTATTTAGAGGTTACGGAGGTGTACTTATATTGTATTTTTAGAAATCATCCCCCTTCATAGGGGTTGAACGAGGATCGGATACTTCCTATACAACAATCAACACGCCACGTGAACGACTTCGCGGGTACATCGATTTAGAACACAAAAATTTGCTTAGAATTTTTTTCTCTGTCTGTTTGGATATTTGTGCGCGCATCACATGAAAACTACTGATTCGATTAGAATCTGGTGTATAAAAATTTTGGAATGATTTTTGTATCGGGATAGTTGAAAGCATGAAGAGTGAAATAGGTTACTTTTTATACAACAATCAACACGCCACGCGAACGAAGTCGCAGGTACATCGATATGAAACTCAAAAATGTGGTTAGATTTTTTATTGTCAGTCTGTCTGGATGTTTGTGCGTGCATCACATGATAACTAATAATTCGAATTGAATGTAGTTTTCACAGATGTATTTGTCTTCTTTCAACTGGTGTATAAAAATTTCTTCTCCACCCCTTTAACCAGAAAATTGAGGGGGTCAGATTTTGTATAAAAGTATCGCATTAATACATTTAAAAATACCACGAAAATAATACACAACATGCATACATACGAGTCATAATTTAGTTTTGATATTCGAAACTAGATGACGTAAAAGGTTATTAAAACGCGCTATTGTTGTTTTTTATCGCAAGTACATATACAAATGACACACAAATTACTATATCTTACAGATAATTAGGTCCAATGTAGAACTGTCACAGATCAATATTATAAGATAGTCATAATCGGTGTTGTATGATTTATTATTATCAAAATCTGTCCAGTGGTTGCAGCGTGATTGATTGACAAACATGAAATTTTAAATAAAAAAAAAAATAATAAAAGTAGTTATAGGCCAGACTTATTTTACTAAGGATATACCTACAGAATAATTAAAATTAAAGTTTTATATGTAAAATAGACAGTCATTAAATCATTTGTAAATGTCCCAATTCCACGCGAGCAAAGCCGCGGGTAAAAGCTAGTATTTTATAATTCATTACCTCATATATCACTTAAGTTTAAATTTGAAATATATACTCCTTTAACTCTATCAGAAATCGATGGCTCGGGATAACCGTTTGGTCTAATGGACTGACTTTGTATATATATTTTTACATAAATACACAAATATTAGTCTTACAGTTACGTACCTTTTTGGCTTGGGAAGTAGATTCGTCAGTTTTCTTTTGCTCATCGTTCTGCTTTCTTGTCATATGACCCCTAAACGAAGCTTGGATTTTTGTGGCAGCATGGCATAATTCTGGAAATAAAAATTAAAGTTAAAACATAAAAATATACATAGTTATTTAATATTTAGAATAAACTTTTATTAACAGTATTTATACGCTGCAAAAAATTCTAATCAAAGATATTGCAACTATTTTGTGTAGTATAAATAATAATATACAGTTCGTAAATAAATATATAATTAAAATTTAAATCTGACAAATCAATAATAATATACTTTCTGAGGCTACGGTTACTATGGATGCGAATTCTGACAAAATTTTGTTCTGACATGTTCTGACGAATTCGTCCGAATAAACAAACGCCTGTTTCCCAATGAGCGTGCCAGCTACCAGCACGTCAGAACATGCACGACGTCGTCAGAACTATTTAAGCGTTCAAACAGATTAGATTTTTTCATGCGACCTGCGTCTGTTTTTGCGAAGTTAATTAGTTATTCCATCATGGAAAACGATAAATTAATTACTCTTGTGTACGAGAACAGATTATTGTGGGATATGAGAGAAAAAATTATCACAGATATATTTGTCGGCAAAAGTGGGAGAAAATTCTTCAAATAACGTTTTTAACTCTCCTTTGTCGTCTCTACTAAAAAACAGCAGTAACATAAACGAAAACTCAAAATTAATCCACATAAAATGTATTTGCTGTTAAAAAATTTACAAAGTGTTGGCAACTAGTTTCGGAAAATTATTCCCATCATCAGGCCTATAAGTTACAAAAGAGATAGTTAGAAATAAAATTAATGGTAATTACATTATACAAACCTTGATAAATTTAATATAGTAATGTTCAAAAATATGGATAACATCAGAATTTTAGTGAGTCTTCCTGTACTTCAGGGACACTGCATAATACGGGGAACAATCAATAATAGGTTTAATGTGGATTGAAGTCCAAAAAAGAAAATTTGTTTAAAGATTTAAAAATTCATTGATTTAAAGGACAAAATATAAGGAGCTGGCCAGCTAAATAAAAGAAAATAACAAATAATGGAACAGATTACATAAGAACACAGAAATTAGGTATAATAATCCGAGGTACTATTATATTGTAACGGGATAACTTTAAAGGAAGGGACCTTAATTTAAAAGATTGTTATTGACAGTTCATTTTGTTCGTCTCGCAAGCTGGACACTTGCTGATTTTGTTCGTCACGAAGAGTGTACATTTCGGAGCGCAAATGCGATATTTGCTGGAAGAAGGAACTGGATAACTCTTTTGGTAGGGTAGACATCCGTTGTGATAGCTGGGACATATCTTCGCGCTGGCTCTTCATTTGACTGGAAAGCTCCTCTTGCTGGCTCTTCATCTGACTGGATAGCTCCTCTTGCTGGCTCGTCATTCGTCCTGATAGCTCCTCTTGCAGCCGGGAGAGTTGTTGAGTTTGATCTTCTTGCAGCCGGGAAAGTTGTTCAGTTTGTTCTTCTTGTTGGCTCGTTATTCGTTGCGACAGCTGGGACATATCTTCGCGCTGGCTAATTATCTGACTGGACAACTGGGCCAGTTGTTGGGCTAGTTCAGAATTCACTTTTTGATTTGGGTCTTCAAACTCCACAGCGTCAGGGTCTAAATTATTAGCTAGGTAGTATTCACGGAGCCTACTCAACAATACGGATTTGGTCCCAGTAGTTTCCAACTCCAATTCTTCGAGCTCTTTTCTGAGCTCAGCCACCAATACTTCATTTATTTTATTTCCAGGCATTCTTGTATCTTCACCCCACACCTGACACCAATTTGAAACACTTATGGGGACTTTTACACAATTTATTTACAAAATTGTTAAGATACACAGAACTCTGCTGGATAACGTCTAACTACTTGACAATACAATGAACTCTTGTGAATATTTAAACTTGAACTGATGTTAACTGCCCACACATCCCCTTATATACAACTTTATTGAATCTAGTCAGTGTGTTTAGATTTTTCTAGAATTTTCTAGAAACATTATTTAATCTAGTCAGTGTGTTTAGAAGTTTCTAGAATTTTCTAGAAACATTATTTAATCTAGTCAGTATTTTTAGAAGTTTCTAAAAATCAACTGTCAATAACAATCTTTCAAATTAAGGTCCCTTCCTTTAAAGTTATCCCGTTACAATAGCATAGAGAGTTGAATCATGAAAGAAATGATACTTCTTTATCCACTTCATTAATAAACGTGGAAACTCTTTTTTCCACAAATCGTAGGAAATGTGAAAATAAGAGTGATTACAGGAAAACCGTAACTTCATGAAACGGTCTTCACTCATTAAAAATAGTGAAGAAGCGAAATGAAAAAGAAAATATCTGGTGGAAAATAGTATCATCAACACTTCGATGGATAGAAGCAAATGGCGTCGCTTATGTAAGGTACGCTGTTTGTTATTCAAAATGACACATCATAGTAAGGCGGTATATAGGACAGCTACCGCTATTTTGGGCTCAAAGCCACTAATACTTGTACTACCGAGATCTTAATAAATATATACAGCAGTAACTTCATTAACGGACTTTTAAGAAAATAAAATTCGTCAACTTCGTCCATATTTACTGGGCGGGAGAAGCGTAGGTACTGACTATCAAAATGTCAGAAAACGCGGATAGTGTAACCGCCTTGTTCTGACGAGCATCTCGGACGGACTCGTCAGAACAAAATTTCGTCAGAATTCGCATCCATAGTAACCGAACCCTAAGGAATATATTTACAAAAGTAATAAAAACCTAAAATTGCTTTTTTTTTATTAAATCAGACTTTTTTATCTTTTGTAACTTAGTTTTACAATTTTGTAAGTTGTTTTTAACTTTTTTAAAAACTAAAATGATAAAAAGGCATTAAAAACGGTTAAAAATTATAAATTTTTTTAAATATGTTATATACTAATGGAGAATTTACTGCGTTTAGTCTGAGATAACTGAGACGGAGAGAGCTACATGTTTTCTTCTAAAATTCAAATTCTCCAAATATATCAGAATAGAGATAATATTTTCTCTTTGTCTTAATTGTCTTCGCGCTCAGAGCAATAAAAACCATGTTTAAAATTACCCAATGCGAGCCTTAGCAACAATCCATATACATAAAAAAGCAGTTATTTTGGAATGAAAATTACAATTTACCGAAGTTTATTTCTTTTTTTTAATATGAAATTCACAGTTTTTTTTTTATGGAATTATTTTTAAGTTTTAATTATATTTTTTATGTTGATTGCTATTTAATTAATTGCGTCATAATCAAAACAAGTTGACAAGTTTATATTGGGACAAGCGGTTTTTATAAAATTAATATATGCCTTTATTTTGAATTATATCTCGAACTCTTCTATTAGGCTTTTTACTAACGAGGATTTCACAAAATTCAAGAGTGAAAATATCCCATATTTGCTGCAATTTAGCACGTAGTTGTGACAAAGTTTCTGTGCAATGATCTTCATTCATTTTTGGTAAATTTAGCCTCTTGGCATGAGGCAGCGTTGTGTTGAAAGAAAAAATCTCCGAATGGATCTAACTTTGTTGCACTTTGTACAATCGAATTCATAAGGATATCTTGATATCTGCCTACGTTTACCAGAGTGTAAAGCTCCCAACCATTTATCTAACACTCAAGCCTGATATGTAGAGATTTTGTGCGAACCTAATTAAAATAATTTAAATTTTAAAGTGATTGTTAAGCAATACGCTATTTTACACCATGCAAGAAAAATACAAAAGTGAATGTTTATTATAGATTTCGTATAATATAAACGAAAAACGTTGATATTAATTTATAAAAATGCATCATTAATTTTATATTTCCAATTTTAAAATCGTCTTTTTTATCTTTTTTTTGAAATGTTAAAAACGCCGTTCGCCATATTAAGTTTCGACGTGACGTCAATCCGATAGTAAATACATTGTTGTGCTTTGAGAAGATTTGTAGAAATCGTCAAATTATTAGGTTCGTAAACGTTTACCTATTGGTTTTTCTTTTGTTCTATTAACATCGCATCATGGAAGACGGATTTGTGAAAGCAGAAAGTACAAATCGACCAATGATAAATGTTTTAATGGTGGCAAAAATTTTTGCGTTTAATCCCGATTTCTGTTTTGCAGAGTTGAGAAATGTTAAAACATCAATGTAGTGCATAATTCTCCGTATCATTTTCCAACCGAAATATGTACAAATAGTATATTAGTCCAGTAACTGAAGGTCCGAACCTACGAATAATTCGGTGTATTATTCACTTATAGCTCAGTTTGTAGGTCATCACAAATACTTTCAAACGAGAAAATGTTCAACGCGGCGGCGATTGCGGAAGGGGTCCAAAATGGCCCCTAAACCCGGGGAAAAACGGTTTTCTGGGAAAATCTGCCAAAATATGCGAGTTACAAAAATTTTGTTTAGACAAAAGATGAAGATCGTTTTACTATCTACAAAAATGTACCTTATCATTTTTTTCGAAAATTTGATATTTTTCGGGATAATCGAACTCAAAGTCTGCTCATTTCCCCCCGCTCTACGTCCATGAGTGCTGGTGTCTATCCATTAACTTGTACGAGCGGGCGGACAAATTTTTCCTCATATCTCGGGCCAAAATGAACATTTGTTCATGATTCACAGTTCATTGTAATCGGAAAACCCATAGCTACCATGGTATGTGACTTGAAGTCGGTTATTATTCGACAGGAATATTGAAAAAAGCGGTCAAAGTATTTTTTCACCATATTTTGAGTCTATTTTATTAATTTATTCATATTTTTTCAAGAAAATAGTCATTTATCCTAATTTATCTTTATAATGGAACCTTGGGAGGTCTTAAATGATTAACCAAAATTTTTGCCCCCATCTTTCTCGCATTTAAAATTTAACATTACTTATTTATTCCTATTTTTCTGTCGTTTTCAGAGTTTTCGAGAATCTTCGGAAAAAGCGCCAATCCAAGAATATTATTTATTATATTGATATTCCATGCACCTCATTTTAAAGCTGGGATGATCTACTTTCCGAATATATTTTTCATATTCCAATAAGTCTCGCACATTTCCGGGAGTGGGGAAAATTGATCATCTGAGGGAAAACCAGACTTTTCTTTTTAAACCCTTTCCGTTGCTCGCTCCTTATTTTTTAAATATTCATAATTGGACCAGTGTAAAGCTGATATTCTCACCTTTCCATTGATATAAATCAATCCCCCTATCCCTTCTCGATTTTAAAACATATTTCCAACGATTTTCATCATTTCCACGCTCCCCGTCTGAGATCCATGGCATCGTACATAGCGTAACCTCTTGTACCCACGCGGTCACATTTGTCGGTGAACAAGCTATGTTTTAGAGTCGTTGTCATCCAGATTTTTTTCATTATTTATCTAATGAATCTCATCAATAAATAAATTATTAAATAAATAAATAGATAAGTTTAATAAGTAATGCAGAAATTGAGGAAGTGAAAAGTGATTCAAGTGACAAAGACTCAGTTTTTCAAGAAAAATTCTTGAATTTTGAAGATTTTTCTTAATTGTTTGTTCGTTGAGCAGAAAATAAGGTTTGGCAGTGTTATTCATTGTTATTGTTTTTCAGTGTTATTGTTGTTAGAATTGTGTAATTGATTTTTTGGAAATAGTTTGGTTGTAGAAATGGAAACGGACTCGGTTCCAAAATGCTTTGTTTGTAAGCAAGATATTGTCGATGACAGTACAAATGTCACTCGCGGTTTGGAAACTTGGATTCGAGTGAGCAAGGAAAGAGGCGATAATTTTCACCTAAATCTTCAAAAAAAGTTCTCGGTACAAATTCACACCAAGTGTAGGCAACGCTACACCGTTAAATCTAGAGGCAAGTTTGCTTACAACGACTTCGTGAAACATGATTCAAGAAGATTAGATCATTTAACAAGCCCAAAAAGACAGAAGAAGCGCTCCAGTGGTGGTTTCGATTTCCAAAACAAGTGTTTATTCTGTGTATTACCCGCTGGAGAAGCAGAAAAAAAAATCAAGTCTTGTAAAGAAGCGTACCATTATACTTGTTTCGAAACCGGGCAGGTGTTCTCTTCCAGGAGCCTGGATGCGCATCCCTTCATGACAGATAACGTTTTGTTTTTGCATGCAATGACTGGGAGCGATACAACCTCTGCCTTTTACAGAAGAGGGAAATCGACAGTAGTGGAAAATTTGTCTACAATCGCAGAAAAATCTGAATCCCAGGAACTTAGAGTGGCTATTGAAAGTTTTAGAAATCAGAACCTTACTCATGAAACTGTATTCGAAAATGGACAGACCGTTTTGCTGACGATTTACAAATACCCAGCGACTGTGAAGACTCTCAAACCCGCCCGGTTGCTAAATTTCAACCATCGATCCAAAAACAAAACTGCGATAAAATTAGAATACCTGCCACCTACCGCTAAAGCTGCTAGGCAGCACTTTTATAGAGTCTATTTACAAGTGCAGAATTGGCTCGGGAACGAACTGGCACCAGAGGAATGGGGGTGGAAACGTGCAGAGGATCTACTATTACCGGTGCAGAACACAAAGGAACTGGCTCCCCGGAACATTTAAAGATGATTTTCTGTCAGTGCAAAACAGGCTGCAAAAAGAATTGTTCATGTTTGAAAGCAGGTCTAGAATGCTCGTTCATTTGAGGGTCATGTCAGGTAACACAATGTTTAAATTACAAAAAAAATGAAGGTATATTCCCGGATGAGTCAGAAGTGGGAGGAGAACCACAAGGGCTGGAGCGGGAAGAGGAAGGGATAGAGGGGAAAGGAGAAACAGAAGGGTTTGAAGGAGGGGAGACGGAAGAAAGGAACGCAGACATGAGAGGGGAAGAGGTAGAGATAGATGAAGAATTGTATTTTATTCAAATGACATAACATGGTTTGAATGAACGTAAGATTTGCTATGTATGTTTCGTTTCCAACAAATTTTGATTGATAAATGTAATTTTTGAAAAACTCCTGTATTTTTTCCGAAATCCTGCAACCATATCATTCCAAATGATCTTTGCGAAAAAAATGCAAAAAATGTAAGGGACGTCGGCGGGTGAATATTCACCACCTCCTCCACCTTGTAACTTGCTATAAGCTAAAACAATGTGACTCAAGACTTTACTGCATAGAGAAACCCATTTTTGCAATTTTTTAGAAAATTTGCAACTTGTGTCCTTGTCAGATGACACTTGTGGCGTTGGCCAAGAAAAGAGAGGCCCCAAACGCTACTTCAACATAAAAGAAACACTTTTGGTACGCCAATAATTGAATAAAAATTGATTTCGGTCAGGGTTTATATTTATGGAATCTGCGATTTAGCGCGCATAGCGAATGTGCTGGCGCCATCTAGATTGGTCTCCAAAGGTCAAAAGACAAAGATCAATGTATTTCCTACTTCATCGAGCAGGAATTCGACAAGAAATTACAATATCTGTTCACTATGAAAATTATGGATTTTTCAACCTCTGTTTTTGCAAAAAATATTAGTCTTGCGAAAAAATTGGTAAAGGCCATTCTTGTAGACAATGAGCAGATCTTCATCTTTTATCTGAACAAAATTTTCGTCACTCGCATATTTTGGCAGATATTAGCGAGAAACCCTTTTTCCCGGGTTTGGCGGCCCATTTTGGGCCCCTAGCTCAATCGCTGCCGGGTTAAACATTTTCTCGTTTCAAAGCATCTAGGATGACCTACAAAATAAGCCACAATTGAACGATTCACCGAATTATTTGTAGGTTTCGATATATTCAGGTCTTCAGTGACTGGACTTACTTACCCTATAAATATATTGACGCAAATTTGATGTTTGTTTTGTAACATAATGAAATTTTCTTGTATTTATTTAATAGCAAATGTAAAACAACACACCATTACTTACATTAAAGTGGTCTTTACAGAAATAAAGCCTAGCCTTTGTGGACAATGATTTTGCCAGCTTTAACCAAGTGTTTCTCACAGTGGTATCACTTGGAACTTGAATCGACAATTTTTGTGGCGTTTTTATACTCGTATTCTTGCATTCAGGCACAAGACATCAATGATAAGGGTTATAACTCATTATTTTCGAAAATATTTTCACTTGATCTCCCATAAAATTGGATTTTTTACTAACGGAGTGACGTCACAAGTCGAAACAGCATGGCGGCTACTGTTTTCACGCGCAATTACAAAATCATAAATAAAAAGTAGGTTCTATGGCATTTTTCGGTAATTTAAAATTAAAATAAAACGTCTGGTTCAGTACAACCTTAAGATTGAATTAAACCAGTTTTCAAAAAAGTGAGTAATAGCCTATTTACCTAGATTATTGTGTCACCAATAGAAACTACAGTACGTTTCAACTTCGTCGGAGAAACAAAATAGTAACATATGTTTCAATATACCTAATGCCACTAAAGATATTTAATAAAATACTATTGCAATTTCACCCTAAACACTAAGATTATATTAGTGTACAAACCTGTACTGCACAGTTTTAAGCGGAGTTTATTACGGAAAGTTGTGTTCCAAAGGTGTTGTAATGAGCAATTAGAGATATTTTATTGCCACTCCCAAAAGAAAAGCACAATAAAGATCTTTTTCATTAGTGTCAACTCGTATATAGGTAATAAAGATAAGACTTTTTTAATTTAAATTCGATAACATAAAAAAACTTTAAAAATTACAATTGTGTCAAAATAGTTATTTATGATATGAGTGTTAAAAGTGAGGTTTTATTTTGTGAGTGAAAACGTTTGTGAAATGAGCGGAGCGAATTGAACAATTTCACGAACAAAATAAAATCACTTTTAACACAAATACCATACAATGTTTTTTGTACAACTTCCCTATTTTGATAATGAAACGAGCAAATTTGCAATGACAATAAACCAAACCGTGTTAAAAGTAAACTAAACCGTGTTAAAAGTAAACTTGTTTACATGGCAACGTGTTAAAAGTATTTTTAACACGCTGCTATGTAAACAATCGTTTTTAACATTGTTTGCTATCATTAAAAGTGTCACTTTTAATGACAGTTGTACAAAAAAGTAATTATATTTAGACTGCATTATTTAAGGAAAATTTTTCATTCCAAAAACCCATGCCAATTAAAAAAAACTTAGCCTGCACTTTAAAGACGGTCGCAAAGAAATAATAACTACAGCCAAGGAACTTTCTGTTCCAGTTTTTTACTTTACTCTTACAAATATATTTTTCTAAGCTTCGAGAAGGGTATTTTAATAATAAACGGAGTTTTTTTTTTGGTTATGTGTTTAGAACGTAAAACTTAATTAAATTTTATTTAAATCAGAGCAGAGAACAAAATAACAATACGATCCTTTTATATATAATCGTTGCGTTGAATTTAAGGAGTTGAAATTACTTTGCAGTAATCTTATTTATTTTATGTGACAAACGTATACAAACTTGTAATAGTGTATCAAAAAGACAAGAGTGGCAAGTAGCGGTTTAGACATGGGTAAAGGAATTACCCACACGCTGCGCAACGAAAGTTTTAAAAACCAGAAGGAGTAAGTATAATGGTTACAAGTCCTAATGCCTGGCTCTCAATAGCCCTGGAACACACACCTGCAACCTTCCAAGCAGAGCTATTAGCAATAGGATTCTGTGTTCAGGAGTTCATTATTTATTGCCTTCGATAGACAAACCGCTTATAATGATCCACAATCTGCCACGTTCGAGTCCAAAACAACATCTAAAAACAGTCTCTTAAGCAAACTTAACTTTTCTATGGGCATCAGGGCATAAAGGCATTGTCGGAAACGAGATTGCTGATAGTCTTGCAAAAGTAAAAGCTAGTGCTTCTTGTGTAGGACATGGACCTTTCTTTGGTATTTTAAAATGCCTCATTATAAACGATCTTCGTAATTGGAAAAAGCACCTTAGTGCAACCTACTGAAGTGCCATCAAAAACTATACAATACAATACAATATCTTTATTTTTCCAACTGACAATAAATTGTATCGACATCTTCATTAAATAGTAAAATTTACAATACAAAAGCAGTAATTAGTAAAAGACTTACACTAACAAACAAAAATGTATATACCTAACATATACTAAACGAAAAATAAGGTTACAATGGAATAAAGTAAAAAAATAAGATAAAAATAATACCTTAGACATCAATAATACATCAACAATTATAATGTATGTTACTGTTTTTATTTAAAAAGGAATCAACACTATAATAACAATGACCAATGGGATCCTCAACAAAAAATAAAAAGCCGCACCGAGCAAGCTAGACAAGCTTTTATTAAATTAAAACCGCTATTATGCAACCGCAATCTTTCCTTTGATCTACGCTACAGGATGGTTAAATGCTACGTGTGGTCCATATTGTTATATGGCATGGAGACATGGACTATAAGATATCCTCTGTTAACAAGTTGGAGGCCTTCGAAATGTGGACCTTGCGAAGAATGTTCCGCATACCTTGGACAGATAAGGTGAGAAACGAGGAAGTCTTGAGAAGGGCAAACACCGAGAGAGAATTACTCAATTTAATCAAACCACGAAAAGTTGGATACCTCGGCCATATCCTGAGAGGAAGAAAATATGCAATCCCTCAACTAATTATCGAAGGAAAGATTGAGGGTAAGAGAGGTGTAGGGCGCAAACAAATGTCGTGGCTCCGGAATATTAAGGACTGGACAGGCATAAACAACACCGGCGAGCTTTTGCACGCCGCAAAGGAGCGACGTCTGACCTTAAGATAATTCGCCTACGCACTATAGGTGCACGGCACTATAAGAAAAAGAAGATAAGTCACTCAACTCCGGAAGTTCCCTTCTACGTCTATGTAGCGCTTTAAGATTTGTAGTAGAGGTTCTTACTTCATTATTAACGCACATATTATTGTGCTGGTTTTGATATTTTAACTTTGCTGGGAAAGATTGATTAAAATGTTCGAGTACCTACTGTAAAATAAAAATAATTAAACTTTTCATCAGTGTTTTTTGTTTTGTCGAAGATTTCGGACCAATCCTCATTTTTCAGTAAGTATGTAATAGTTATTTATGATATGAGTGTTAAAAGTGGGGTTTTATTTTGTGAGTGAAAACGTTTGTGAAATGAGCGGAGCGAATTGAACAATTTCACGAACAAAATAAAATCACTTTTAACACAAATACCATACAATGTTTTTTGTACAACTTCCCTATTTTGATAATGAAACGAGCAAATTTGCAATGACAATAAACCAAACCGTGTTAAAAGTAAACTAAACCGTGTTAAAAGTAAACTTGTTTACATGGCAACGTGTTAAAAGTATTTTTAACACGCTGCTATGTAAACAATCGTTTTTAACATTGTTTGCTATCATTAAAAGTGTCACTTTTAATGACAATTGTACAAAATAGTTATTTATGATATGAGTGTTAAAAGTGAGGTTTTATTTTGTGAGTGAAAACGTTTGTGAAATGAGCGGAGCGAATTGAACAATTTCACGAACAAAATAAAATCACTTTTAACACAAATACCATACAATGTTTTTTGTACAACTTCCCTATTTTGATAATGACACGAGCGAATTTGCAATGACAATAAACCAAACCGTGTTAAAAGTAAACTAAACCGTGTTAAAAGTAAACTTGTTTACATGGCAACGTGTTAAAAGTATTTTTAACACGCTGCTATGTAAACAATCGTTTTTAACATTGTTTGCTATCATTAAAAGTGTCACTTTTAATGACAATTGTACAAAATAGTTATTTATGATATGAGTGTTAAAAGTGAGGTTTTATTTTGTGAGTGAAAACGTTTGTGAAATGAGCGGAGCGAATTGAACAATTTCACGAACAAAATAAAATCACTTTTAACACAAATACCATACAATGTTTTTTGTACAACTTCCCTATTTTGATAATGAAACGAGCAAATTTGCAATGACAATAAACCAAACCGTGTTAAAAGTAAACTAAACCGTGTTAAAAGTAAACTTGTTTACATGGCAACGTGTTAAAAGTATTTTTAACACGCTGCTATGTAAACAATCGTTTTTAACATTGTTTGCTATCATTAAAAGTGTCACTTTTAATGACAGTTGTACAAAATAGTTATTTATGATATGAGTGTTAAAAGTGAGGTTTTATTTTGTGAGTGAAAACGTTTGTGAAATGAGCGGAGCGAATTGAACAATTTCACGAACAAAATAAAATCACTTTTAACACAAATACCATACAATGTTTTTTGTACAACTTCCCTATTTTGATAATGAAACGAGCGAATTTGCAATGACAATAAACCAAACCGTGTTAAAAGTAAACTAAACCGTGTTAAAAGTAAACTAAACCGTGTTAAAAGTAAACTTGTTTACATGGCAACGTGTTAAAAGTATTTTTAACACGCTGCTATGTAAACAATCGTTTTTAACATTGTTTGCTATCATTAAAAGTGTCACTTTTAATGACAATTGTACAAAATAGTTATTTATGATATGAGTGTTAAAAGTGAGGTTTTATTTTGTGAGTGAAAACGTTTGTGAAATGAGCGGAGCGAATTGAACAATTTCACGAACAAAATAAAATCACTTTTAACACAAATACCATACAATGTTTTTTGTACAACTTCCCTATTTTGATAATGAAACGAGCAAATTTGCAATGACAATAAACCAAACCGTGTTAAAAGTAAACTAAACCGTGTTAAAAGTAAACTTGTTTACATGGCAACGTGTTAAAAGTATTTTTAACACGCTGCTATGTAAACAATCGTTTTTAACATTGTTTGCTACTTTTAATGACAGTTGTACAAAAAAGAATTTATTCTGTCTTGATTATATGAACGCCTTTAAAATTTTTGACATTTAGTTTTAGTAACACCGGTATTAAATAAAACAGCTTCATGATCCGAAAAAGGAAAATTTTCCGCGAATCCTATAGAACAGTTCGGTAAATTTGTAAAAATTAAATCTACAGAGGTTTGACATGTCAAAGAGATACGCGTTGGAATATTGACTTTGTTCGATAAATTAAAGTTGCACATTAAATTTTTAAAACACTCCCATTATTTAGTGAGTGCGTATTAAAGTCGCCTAAGATTATCATATAAGAATTTGCCTACTTAACATAGTTTTAAGTTTTTCTTGAAATATTTCATAGTCACCTTGCCAAGAGCGATAACACAAAAATATTACTACGCTATTTTTAGGATTAAAATGCCATCTGACGGCACACACTTCAATGTGTTTTTCCAAACAGAATTGGCTTACGTTTATTACTTCACACTGTGTGTCACTTCTGGCAAAAATTCCAACTCCTCCTCTTATATGGTTATCACTCGAAGTTTGCTTTTAAACTATACCCGGGAACAACCATGTTATCAACTTGAAACAACTTCGACCAAGTCTCGGTTAAAAATAGAAATCTCAGTTTGAGATTTTCATAAAACGTATTGAGAAAGTTTATTTTCTCTTGTCTAAATCCTTCAATATTTAAGAGAAGTGAGTCAAATGGGATATTTGTATCTACGTCAAGTTTCTTTTTATTGCAGAGGGTGAAAAAACGATTTACACACGCTCCACTGGGCCACAGAGTAGGTGTCATGGCCGCAGCATGCTTGCTTTCTCTTACAGTTACCTTAAACGATGAATAGTAATTCGGATACTTCGAAATTAATTGTTCTACTGCTACCTCTGGAAAGATTGGTTTCAGAAAGTTTTAAAGATCATTTACGGTCGTTTCCGGGTGTAACTTGTAAACGTGCAAAAATGCAAGTTTTAGTGGTTGTTTAAGAGACATTTTACTTTCAGAATTCGACCCCACAGTTGTATTGATTTTGGAGCGTCTCTTCCGATACGGTACTTACTGTAGTAAAAGGGGTATTATCATACTAGGTTTTTTGTAGCATTTTCAATGGCCGATTTTACTGCATTAGTACTACTTATTCTTGTGGTATTCGGTTCCTGCGATGTTTTTGACCTTGAGTGATCGTCTGGTGTAACATGCGTTGCCCTCTTCGCATTTGAATACTAGCGACAACGATCGATTTCGGAGTTCTGCTGCCTGACCTGCTGTGTTGTCGTAGATGGAGAAGATCGGGGGCCAGTGTGCGGTACCGTAGCGCTAGGCCTTATGGGGGCGTAGTCTGTACCCGTGGGGCCTGACCCTACTGATTCAGGTTGTTGTGGTTGTTTACATTCGCTTATAACCTCTTTGAGTGACGAATTTTTAAAAATATTTATTATAGTAGTAGGGTTTTCTACGGACCTTTCTTTTTCCTGAATAATCATTTTCGCTGCATCTATTTCGACTCTGGCCACTCGTAGGTCTGCGAAAGTGTTTATGCATCGAAATTTGTCACAGGAAAGGTGATCATTGCCATCATGGAAAACTTCGGTGTTACTCAACAAAGTTGCGAAGAACTTCACTCACTGTGCACCCTTCGGGATTTTTTTTGTACACAATAATTTGAATTAACTTTTCTTTGGTAAGTTTATTTAATTCGTTTGTAATTTGCTGCTCGTTAATTGACGCGATCTTTACACTCCTCAACAACGATCAAGCATTTTAATGCTACATATAGGCCCATTAGTATTTTAAATGGTATTCCAAAATTGTTTAAAAACATAATTTGTTACCAATTTGGCTTTGTTAATGGCAGATCCACAGAACTGAATTTATAACAATTTTCCAACTTGAGTGATGCTTTGGAACGAAAACAGCAAGTAGATGTTATCTACACGGATTTTTTCAAAGCTTTCAACAGGGTTAATCATAGTCTTTTAATATTTAAGTTGGAGCATAAGGGATTCTCTGACCCCTTACTTGGTTGGCTCAGAAGTTATCTTACAGATAGGCTGCAAATGGTTCAAAAAACTTTTACTCTAGCGAGATATCTGTTAAATCTGCGGTACCCTAGCCTAGGAGTCACATTTCGGTCCCATTCTTTTCAATTTGTTTATAAATGACATTGGCATATGCTTTAATTTTGCTAAATACTTAAAATTTGCTGAAAATCTGAAATTTTATGCCTGTTTCAATACTCACCTTGTTTATTTAAATCTGCAGTCTGACTAAGATAATGTAGTGGATTGGTGTAAACGAAACGGAATGGATTTAAATATTAATAAATGTCATGCCATAACTTACACTAGAGCTACTTCTCTTATAATATACAAGATACACCATTAACAACTGGTAACTCTATAAAAGATCTTGGATTTACCTTTGAATGTGACCCAAATTTTAATTCTCATATTATTGATATAGTCTCCAAGTCACTTAAAATGCTAGGTTTCATAAAAAGGTGCTCTTGTGACTTCACAGAAAGTTCCACGTTAAAGTTGTTATACTGCAGTTTGGTAAGACCACACCTTGAATATGCATCATGTGTTTGGTCTTCTCAATATAATGTTTATATTAATGAGACTAAAAAGGTTCAGCATAAGTTTTTAAAATTTTACGCTTATAAAATGCACTTAACAGATCTAAGTTATGAACCTCTTCAATCCATTCTTGGGATGGACTCACTACACTTTCGTAGGAATTACAAAGATATTGTCCTTCTATATAATTAATGGTCGCAAATTCTGCTTACAACTGTTAAGCAATATTGGTATACATGTACCCCCAAGATCAACACGATCTATGCAAATCTTTGAGTTAGTTACTCACAGGACAAACCATGGATCTTATTCTTTTATATCGAGAGCCATAAAGTTATCTAACGATATTGCACAAGGCATAGATTTCTTTGTGTACATTAAGTTATTTACTAATTAATTAAGAACATTACTGTTATTTTAGTACAATTTGTTTGTTCTTTGATGTTTATATGTTTTATTAATTTATAAATCAGTGTATATAAATAAATAAATAAATAAATAAATAAATAAATAAATAAATAAATCTTGCAAAATTAGTAAAAAAGCATTCAGTAATGATAAAAACAAAAAAATATATATTAGGAAATGAAAAACCTACTGAAAAGATAAAAAATCCTGAAAATATAAATATATATTTAAAAATTTGTAAAAGTCGTTATAAACTTGTAAAAATTGTTGAATCTTTAGGGTTATTAAAATAAAACACTAATATATCGTTGTGCCGTCAGGAGATCAATCCAGGGAGGTAAATGGATGACTGAAGTAACTTGATGAAGTCACGATAGAAACTTGGGCGATACCATTAGATATCGAGTATGCTAAGACTATACAGATCTAGAGATACTGTTTATATTGAAGCCATAAAGACATACCAAAACGCTTAATAAATGAAAACTTTAATTGAATAGAGCGTCCGTCGTTAAAGTTTGAAACAAGAGAATCGAAGATTATGTTTACAGTTGTCTAAATAGACCCGCTGTAGCACATTGACTGTGTAGGTTTAGTAAGATTTGTATTTTGTATTTTATATTATTAAATTAAACTATCTAATAATACTAGTATTTAAAATAAAATTATCCTTAAAATTTTAAGGGCATGTCAATTTTGCTTTAAAACAAATTACTTTTGTTTGGTATGTATTTAGCCATAGTTTTTATGCGTCAACGAATTTGAATTATAGAAATATAAAAAGGGCATAATATAGGCATAGAGCAGGGTGTTTAAGAAGCTCACAAATTGCCAGAGACATAGGAATAATTTTCTTTATTCGTAAATATGGTTTATCAAAAGTAACAAAAGTAAATGCACCTAAACCTGTCTCTCTCTCTCTCTATTATTTACAACTTTTTAAGTTCTTTTTTCTCTATCCCTATTATCTCTATGGTTTAAACACGAAGTATGCAGCGCCTGTATTTAATTCAAGGTTCTCTCTGTTGCAGGGAACTACTGACAACTACCCTTGACATGGATAATAAGTTGTGAATATTAATTAGGCCTATTATACCTTTTTACTTTTTTATGTACCACACAAATAGTATAACTAAATATATCAAGTTTCTTTTCAGAATAAAAGTATATTTTTCTTAAAGTGAACCTTTATATATTATTTGTTGTGCAGCATTTAAACTAGATATTATATGAAGAGTCCACACGTATCAAGAATTTTTCAACAAAGAAACAAGTACCTATATGATGTTTGAAATAGAAGGCTAAACTGTTCTTAGATATATATTCAGTTAACAATAATTTCACCTGACTAAAGTAGATTTTACAAGCAAATCCATAGACACTTTTCGATTAAGCAAACCTTTCTTTTCTCATTCGACAACAAATACATAGTAAGTCATTCTTTTGTATTATATTAATTTTTACTTACTGTGAATTCGAAATATCAGTTATTGTGTCGTTTTTTTAAATTCAGATTTGGATAGAACTGATTCCACTGGTAGCTTATTTTAAAAAATGGGTTGCTTTCGATTTGTTCGTTTCTCTAAAGGGCTACTGTCATATCTGTCGAGGAGGCCTACCAGGAGTTTTAGGCCTAATATGAATTTTAGAGCCTACCAAAAATTTTAGAACTAACCAAGAATTGTAGGGGATTTCAGTTTATTGTTCCAAAATAATTTTTTTAAAAAATTCTAATTCTACCTTCTTTTTTTTATCATTTTGGATAAAGTTCTAAAGAATACTAATATACTTCCTAAATTACTTAAGCCCATTCCGACGATTTCTAAAACTTCAAAAAATCAAAGATGAGAAAAAAGTTTCTCGCTATTGACATAAACGTTAATAAAAAAATTTTGATTTATAATTTTTAAATTTGTGAAGTTTGTAGTTTGGCGCCCTTAGTTTCTTGTTTAGGAGAGACTGGTAATACTCATAAATATGAATATGTTTTTTAAGCTATTTAGAATGGTCGCTTTCTATGTAGGTGTTTTTATGCCAACTCAATTTGGCAAGATTACTATGAAGGGCATTATTTGCTAGGTTTTTTAAAGTTAATAGGTTATGGAATATCCGAAATTGTAGACTGTAGACTGTAGACTGTGTATTTGGTTAAAACCGATGACTTAAGCTTATGAGCAAACCCCCTTAACAGCATTTTTTATGCAAAATGTTCTTATTAAATAATTTACAATAATAGCATAATATATACGATGTATCCTTAATCTATACTTATAATTAATCTGTAGAAAGGTAAATTCTGTACATGAAATATATTTCCAAAATAACTATCAGGGGGTGATTAGGGATCGATACTGATACCAAAAATGCAATCAGTAAAATTTTTGTCTGTCTGTCTGTCTGTATAACCGCTATAAAAACAAAAACTACTCGACGGATTTTAACGAAACTTGGTACAATTATTTTTCATACTCCTGTGCTGGTTATAGTATACTTTTCATTACGCTACAATTAATAGGAGCAGAGCAGTAAAGGAAAATGTTGGGAAAACGGGAGAAGTTACTCCATTTTTTAAGCTTGCGTTGCGTGTGCAACATTAATGGTTAAAGCTATACAGAAATCATCTTATTTTTATAATTTGGAGGTTAACTGTGAACGAATTTTACAATATTTCACCCACAAGGGGAGTAGCGGAGGCTAAAATATATAAGTCCTACAGGTTTAAAATTTTGCAAGATAGTTATTTTTATAATTTGGAGGTCAACTGTCAACGAATTTTAAAAAATTTCACCCACAGGGTGAAAGAAATAAAAATTAAAATCTATGATTCCTACAGGTTTGAAACTTTGCAAAATAGTTATTTTTATAAACTGTGAAAGGCTTTCGCGGCCATTGTCTAATGTATCAATGGTTTTTGGGCTGTTAGGCCGGCGTCGATTGTCTTGCTGACTTGACGTTTCGCTAACACGAGCGGTTGGCATCTTCAGAAGTTGCTTCCTGGTTGACAGTCTGCGAACTATTTTATTTTTATAATTTTGAGGTCAATTGTGAACGGATTTTACGAAATTCCACCCACATGGGGGGTTGCGGGGGCGTGAAAAAAAAATTAAAATCTATAAATCCTACAGGTTTAAAACTTTTTAAAATAGGTATTTTTATAAGTTTGAGGTCAATTGTGAACTGATTTTACGAAATTTCACCCTCAGGGGGGTGCAGGGGCGTAAAAAATAAAAATTAAAATTTAAAATCTATAAGTCCTACAGGTAAAAAACTTTGCACAATAGTTATATTTATAATTTTGAGGTCAATTGTGAACGGATTTTAGAAAATTCTACCCACAAGGGGGCATGCGGGGGCGTGAAAAATAATCTATACACATAATAAATCTGTAGAAATGAAAATTCTGTACATTAAAGATATTTAAAAAATCATTAGTGGGGAGGGGGGGGTGACTATATCGATATAGAACTCACAAATGTGGTTAGATTTTTTTTGTCTGTCTGTCTGTATGTTTGTGCGCGCATCACATTAAAACTACTGATCCGATTCGAATGCGGTTTTCACAGATGTATTTGTATTCTTTCAACTTAACATCTGGTATATAAAAATTTTTCCCCCCACGCCTTTAACGATGTCGAGGGTGAAATTTTTATATAACAATAAACGCGCCACGCGAACTACGTCGCGGGTACAGCTAGTACATTTTAAAGTAAAATGTATATGGTTGTAATTATAAATACATACTTATACCTAGTTGAAGACTTTATTTAAATCTATTAGTATCAGTCATTTAATACATACATATTTCCAACAGAATAAATCAGACTAATATTACATATTTTAGCATTGTGTTTAATTAAAATTATTTTGTACATTTAAGACTTCTTTTTTTTAGCTGACTGACCATTTTAAGAGAAATACAATACTTTTTAGAACGGTATTTTAAGAGAAATACAATACTTTTTAGAACGGTATGTAAGGTAGCCATAAATCAGACAAACAATAAATACATCAAAAGGTTATATTATTTAAATTGGTACATTGCATGTAATTCTACTCTCTGAAAACACTACATACACACTACCGTGATAATTGTGGTTGTGTAAGAATTCTGTGGCATATAGTGATCGGATGAGGATTTTACGTCTATCTTGTTTTTAAATAAAATATTTTACTGTGTTTTTATATAATATATTTTAAACTTTCAACAACTGAACAACTAATTACTCTGTTAACTTTTTAACTGAACTTCACACCTTATTCTCTTCTTCTACTATTTCTAAAACATTCTAAACTACTGTCAGTTTCTGTATAACCTAGAAATTATGGCTGCTGACCACATAAGTCAAAGTCTTGACACCTTCTCCTAATTTTTAGGTTATGTTTAAAACTGATCAATTAGGCAATCCAAACCACGTGACCCAATATGGCCGTCCAGGGCAAATATTTGTGACAGTTCAGGTAGAAAACCATTGTGTCGAAAGCTTTTGCTGTGTTTAGATCAATTTTTGTAGTTTTTGTGTGCGTTTGTTGAGATTTATTGTTTATTTTAAGATGAAGAGCAGTTATTTTAAGAAGTTATTACAAGAACATCCCGATATTGGAGAAAGGTAATGATGAAAAATTGCAAAATATTTTGTTTACTTATCAATGTTTTCTTTTTTTGCAGGTATCAAATGAAACTAAAGTTGGTTGGTGGTTTAGATCCATTTACTTTAGATATGGACACCCTAATTTATAGCCTTGATGGAGTTCCGCCAGTTACCAACATGGATATAATCAGTTATTTGGTGTTTTCCCATAGTTTTTACACTAAAGAGCAGATGAAGGCTTTTAAAAGTTTACAAGCATACAAATATTTTGAATCTGGCTTTGTGTTGAAAGTGGGGACTACTGTTAGGAATGGTTTTTATGTTTTAGTAGGCAAGGTAATATTTTGGTTGAACATTTCATAATTACTTTTATTGGCAAGTTTTTGTTTTGGTGACAATATTTTTTAAACTCAGTCTTTACATTATAATTTTCTATTTTCATATTAAATTTGAATATTGAATTTTCATAAACTTTTATTTTGTCTTTTTTTATTATTTTCTATTTTATTATTGTTTCTAATTTTACTATTAGTTTAATTTTTATTTTAAGTATTCAGATAATTACACTGTGATTTATAATTTATTATGTTTTTGTACTTCATTTATATATTTTATTATAATTTTTTTTTGTCTTCAATGGGTTAGATGTAAGAATAGCTCTAAGCTAAGTCTCGCCCTAATCAGACACATGTTTGTATACAAAAGTGCAAATAAAGACCTTTATTATTATTATTATTATATTAGTTTATTGTTTTAGGTAAGACATTCCCAAAAAACTTCCTTGAAACCTCTGGATGTGTGGTGTTTAATCCAAAAGGATGGATCGATTTCTACAGCACATTGTACCTGCATGGCTGGGATCGGTGAAGTATGTAGTCATGTTGGAGCACTACTTTTCGCAGCTGAGTATGCGAATAATAAAAAGGAATCAATGTCATGTACGGATCTGCAAGCAGTATGGCCCATGCCAACATTATCCACAAAGGTTCCTGTTGTTCCTGTTTCTGACATGAATTGGGGCAAATGCTCCAATATTACACAAAATAAAAGGGAGATACCAGCATTATCAGCTATGGACGTGGGCAAATTATTAAAAACATGCTCTGATTTAGGACGTATGACACCACTAATGTATGTTATTGATCCTTTTGCCTCAGAAATTGAGAAAAAAATTCCCAAAACTGTAATATCCAAGTTTGATATTTTTAATGAGATATATTTAACAAAAACATACTCTGAATTAATTTCAGTTGCAAAAGGCATAGATTTTTCTGTTACAAAGGAAGAAATTTCAGAAATAGAGAAGGCTTCTAGGCAGCAGAGTGAAAATAAAATCTGGTATGCCCAAAGAGCTGGCAGAATCACTGCATCCAAATTTAAATTGGTTTGTAGAACAAATAAGATGAAACCATCGTTGTCTTTACTAAAGGCAATTTGTTATCCAACAAAGGTGTTATTTAGCACAAAAGCAACAATGTGGGGATTATCTCATGAACATGTTGCAGTTAACAGGTATGAAAAATATATGGAGGAAGAGGAAACACACCAGTCTTTGGTTATAAATGAGGTCGGCTTTTTAGTAAGTCAAAAGTGGCCTCAGCTAGGTGCATCACCTGACAGACTAGTGTTTTGTGAGTGTTGTATGGGAGGGTGTTTGGAAGTGAAATGCCCATATTTATTAAAAGACATGGTAGATATCAATGATTACCTTGAACTGAAAAGTTCATGTCTTTACAAAGATAATGAACAAATTTATTTGAAAACTGACCATACGTATTATTTCCAAGTGCAAATGCAAATATTTGTATCAAATTTATTATATTGCGATTTTGTTGTATGGTCTCCCAATATATTTTTTAAACAAAGAATTTATCCAAATTGGGAGTTTTGGCTTGAAAATTCAGAAATTGCAATAAATTATCATGCTGAAATTATAATGCCGGAACTCTTGGGTAAATTCTTTACAAGGGAAATGGGTGCTGCAGAAATAAGCTATTATTGTATTTGTAATGGAATTGATGATGGTAGGCCCATGATCCAATGTGATCAAGATGAATGTGAAACAAAATGGTTTCATTTTGAGTGTATCAATTTAGACACTGTTCCCAATGAACCTTGGTATTGTAATAATTGCACCAAAGCAATGACTGTGTAATATTAAATAAACACTTTTTCTGATAACACAATTTTGTTTTATTTTTCACTTTTAATTAAAAATCATTGTACAAAATATCTACATTATCATCTATAAGTCTTGCTATAAATATTGAAGAACAAATTCAAAACCTTAATAATAGTAATCTAAAAGATATCTAGGTAATATTAAATAAAGACTTTTTTTAATAAAACAATTTTGTTTTATTTTTCACTTTTAATTAAAAATCATTGTACAAAATATCTACTTTATCATCTATAAATCTTGCTATAATTATTAAAGAACAAATTCAAAACCTTAATAATACTAATCTAAAAGATATTAAATCCAACCCAAAATTTATACTACTTTAAGAATAAATTAAACTCCTAAAATTTATAAATCTAAAAATTAAAAATAATCATTGAAAAAATCAATATGTATAATAAACTGATGGGATCAACATAATCTAATTAAAAATTTTATCAGAAATTAGAAAACGTTATAATATAATCATTACCGTGAACTCGAACTATAATAATCAAAATTGATAAACCTAATACGCTTTCACAAACACTAATTGTTAAAAAAATAATTCTTAAAAAGTTATTTTCTAAAATTCTTAAATAAAAAGATTTATATAATAATCATATCCACATAATTAAAATGAAAAGATATTGTCTAAATTAAACTAATTTAAAGACTTATTATTGGCGGAGACAAATTAACAAGTGCACAGCATGATATTAGAATCTTGTCCAATAAATTATGTTCTCCATCACCATCATTTTTTTTCAACATACTTATTGGAATAGTACCATTCAAAATACGAAATTTATTTTTTATGAGTCCAATTACTCTTTCAATATGTATTCTTACATGGGCTAAGTGTCGTGTTTCTTCCAGATCTATTGGATGTAACTGATCCTTACCCTTTGTGAATGCAGGAATCAATAGTTTGGCTTGAAGTACAGCCAAAGGCTCTTTAATTAGAAAACCTCTATCAGCTAATACAACATCCCCTGGTGAAATATGATTTAAAAAATTCGTATTTTCCACAATTTGTTTATCAGAAGCCCTCCCTCCCCATGCATTACTTATAAAACAAATTAAACCTTGGGGTGTAATACCAATTAAAAATTTTACGGTATTGTGGTGTTTGTAGTTTGACCAGCATTGTTGTTGGGTTATTAAAACAGGAGGTTTTTCAATAAAGATCTCGAAGCAATCCACAATTATTGTTGTTTTTTCATGAAAAACTTCTTTAAAACAACCAGGTATATTTTTTCTTAATAGTGAACGTTCAGGCCAATAGATCAAGGATTGAAATCTTTTATAAATAATGTGTATTATGTTTTCAAAATAGCTAGATGCCGTACTTGGGGAAATTTTGAAGTGATATGCCAAATCTTTGAAATTCGAATCCAATCGTAACTTTATAAGGGTAAGGATCAGCTGATTGAAAGCACTTAAAGCTGTGGTACTTGTGACAGAAATATATTCTTCGATGTTTTCAAATATTACTAAATGGACAATATTATACTCAAAACCAGTATAATATTTCCATTTGTTTATATTTGAAGTTGCATCCATTAAACCATATGGTGAATTCTCTATCTTTTTCTTTAAATCTTCAATTTTTTTGGCTGCAAAATTCATCTGTTCAAAGAGTACAGCCAGTTGATCCATGGTCAAATCTGTCTGAACAGATGTTCCAGATGATTGATCCTCTTCTTGGACACAAGTACTGGTACTTTCATCAATTTCAGAATTTGTTTCCTGTTAACAAAATTAAACTATCACAAATTATATTGCTTGTGACACATTGGCAAAAGTAATAGTAAAAAAAGTTAATGATTAGCTTATTTTTTATGCAAATGTTAGTTTTGAAACTGATTTCTAACTCATGCATTGGAGTAAGCAAGTGAATGCATTAACAAATTTATTTTTTGAATATTTATACAAATGTTTTTATTACACAATG